>CM014096.1:31374217-31457284 GCA_004119915.2 Collichthys lucidus
CCAAGAAACAGATGCTCTCTTTTCTGGGGATGGCTAATTACTGCAGACACTGGATTTTTGAATATGCAACTATGGGTTTTGCGAGCCGCCACACTGCAATCAGCTCCACCGTGGTACAGTGGACTGAGGAAATGCACAAAGCCTTTCAAGATCTGAAAAATGCTCTCACAATGGCTCCAGCGTTGGGTTTGCCTGACTATCATCAGCCGTTCCATCTACATATGCATGAGAGAGATGGCTTCGCCACTGGCATTCTGGTACAGAAACATGGTTCTCGTTATCGTCCCGTTGCGTACTACTCCTCTCGACTGACCCCTGTAGTCCTCGGTATGCCAGGTTGTCTAAGAGCAGTGGCCGCTGTTGCCATTTTGATCGACAAATCCCATTGTACTGGCTCATGACTGTGTCGTGCACGTTCCACATGCAGTATTACACATTTTGAACACATGTGCAACACAACACATGACAGCAGCACGTCGCTCAGGTTACGAGGCAATAATTTTCAAGTCCCCACATAACTTTAAAGCGCTCACCTCCAATAAATCCAGCTACTCTGCTACCATTGATTGATACAGATGATGAGCATGACTGTATCGCCCTTATTAAATGTGCACATCTCCGAGACAGATCTGCTGCAAACACCGATACCAAATTCTGATATGGTTCTTTATACTGATGGTTCGGCTAGCAGACCATCTGACAACGTACATTTGGCTGGTTATGCAGTAGTAAATGACTTTGATTGATCTTTGCCTCATGGAACTTCAGCCCAAGCAGCTGAGCTGTATGCTCTTAGTAGAGCCTGCATACTTGCTTCTGGTAAAGTTGCCACTATCTACACTGACTCGCGATACGCATTCGGCGCTGCGCATGACTTGGACAATTATGGAAATGAGAGGTTTTGTCTCATCCTCTGGTAAGCCATTACAGCATCACGCGTTGGTAAATGATCTATTAGAGGCTATTTTGCGTCCGTCACAGCTTGCGATTGTAAAATGTGCAGCCCACACTAAAGGAAATGGTCCGTTTCACGAGGAAATGCAATGGCTGATACTGCAGCCAAACAAGCCGCACTTTCCTCCTCCTCCATGGTCCATCAATATACCTCCACACAACCCGTCAATCCAATTCCAGTACCTTCCGCTAATGATGTCGTGAAAATGCAAATCACGCTGATAACAGGGAGAGAAGTCTTTGGTTGCGTAAAGGTTGTGCAGTTGATTCGGAGTCTGGCTTTGGCTCCACCCGGATGGGCGACTAGTTTGAGCTCTCCTACATGTCTTGGCACGTGTGGCACATGGACCAACACATGTCGGAAGGGGTGATAGATGATGTTATTCGTTCACAATGGTTTGCACCAGGCATTACACAAGTCTCACAAACACTTGTAGACAGTTGTATGACGTGTCAACAGACCAGATAGAAGAAGAACACAGTGAGGCATGACCATCTGGAACCTCTGTCACGTTATTTTGCAAAAGAATAATAAATGTACATATGAAAATGTGAATTGTGAAAACGAAAAATGAAAAATATGTTAAGGCATAAATATTTGTTAGTCATAACTGAGCGATTCTCAAAGTGAGATGGGGTTTCACAACAAGAAAAGAAGACACAAAAACAGTTGTTAACTGCTCTAAGAAAAGTCACGGAATATAGATAGTGACAAATTTAGTTTTTGTATAAAAAATCATGCAGGAATGGAATTTTAGGGTTCAAGTTGCAGTTGAATGTTTCGTATCACCCACAAAGTTCTGGTCAAGTGAAAAGAATAAACACTATCAAAGAACGGTTGACCAAAACAGTACTCAAAAGGTCTGAAATGGCCTGATGCACTGCCTATTGTGCTGTACTCCATCAAAGTGCACTAAGTGCAACAACAGGACTGAGTCCTCATGAGATGTTAATGGGGAGACTAATGTCCACAGGGACAAGGTAACCTCTGACACCAAACAAAACTTCTCTGCTTTGGACGGATGAGTTTGTGGCTGAATATGTAAAAGATTAACTAATGTTTTGAATTTTATCATTACAGGTGTCTGAACGGCTCACAAACCATCGGAGGAACCAATTCATCCTTTTAATGACGGAAATTTTGTATTAATCAAATTATTTAAAAAATGTTTTTGTCTTCCAGATGGAACCAGGTGTTGGTGACAATGAGGACTTGTATTTCCTGTGCTCTAACCAAACTAACCAAACTGTTAACCCTGTTATGTTTGACTGTCCAATTGACAGATGTGATGACTGTTATATTGTTTACCCCCTGACTTTCTCTCAAGGTAAATGGTCGTGGACAACACATGACAAAGCTCGGATTAAGGCGGTGCTGAGTGCACCCAGGTAATGAAGGTAACATTCACAGCTGCTGTACCTTTGACTGAACCTCTGGAGCTGTGGTGTTTCACTAAACAGCCATTGAAAAGTTATCCTGATTATAAACTGGGGGTTAATTACTGAGATGTTCCAGGGAGGTGCAGAGAGGTAAGATCTGTATATGGTGAAAACTGAGAAGGGTGATAGTTTTCTATATATTGGTCAATTTCTTCCATAAATACACTTGAGGTAGCCAAACCTAAATCAACAAGGCGTGATGGAGTACAGGTGAAGTTTCTCAAACTCTAGTGCAAAAAACAAACTCGGCCTTCAGTCTAATGAATGATTATGCTTGCGATTGTAATCTCAGTTACTGTTGGCTATGTCAAAATATGCCTTCGTCCATATACTCACCAATGTCTCATCTAATTCCATTCACTAGAGTGGATTATAAAGTGTTAAACTGGAATGATTTGGCCATGAGGTTTGAAGATGAAGCAGATGAGTGCTATACTCCTGCCTACCCTGTAGATTCTGCAAAATATTCACGTAATGCTGAAATTGCCTTATACGTTGCTAAAACAGTTAATATTACATTACATTACATTACATTGCATTTAGCAGACGCTTTTATCCAAAGCGACTTACAGATAATAAACAGTACCTACCGAGCAGTTTCAATTATACTACACTTTTTTGCACTATTCATATACAGATGTATGTGAAATTAGGTTTTGAATATAGAGTTCAAATAGTTTTGGCCCAAACAAACTGTTCAAAACCTCTTGGAGATCAGGTGTGTGTTCCCCAACCATGTATTGTATCTTTGATGGTGGGGGCCCTAGTTTCTGTGCAGCCGTGGTCCGGTGTGAGGTCCATGGAGTCAGTTCAGATACAGAAACGTAACTGCTCAGTGCCACAACAGACGGAGTGAACTCCACAACGTGATTGCTCAACTTATGTTCTTTCGGTGTTCACCCATGAACTGCAAAATGTTTCTTTGTGTTTTCAGGGAGTAGGAGATGGACCTGATAATTTAGGACAAAGCAGCTGTAAAACAGTAGTAAATGTCACTCTGAGACAGTCGTCGTTACCTGAGAGAGTGTATCTAGTCTGTGGAGATAAAGCTTATTGCTGCATGCCCTATGAGTTGTTTCATGGTGTCTGCTATTTGGCGTACCTAATTCCCTTGATCAGGGAAGTGAAATCCACTGAGATTGCTTCATTATACCCACCTCTACATAAATATAAAAGAGAAATCTCAACATCTCAAAAGATAGCCAGCTTCCTCTTGCCTTGGTACGGTATGTATATAACTCAACAGGAGCTTGAATTTCTGTCTAAAGTCCTGGAGAATCATCTCAATGCCTCCAGTAGAGCCATGTTAGCTGAACATAGGGAGCTGCAGGAAGTTAAAACTGTAGCTTTACAGAATCGTATGGCGCTTGATCTCCTGTTGGCAGCACAGGGAGGAACTTGTAAAGTTATAGGTACTGAATGTTGCTCCTACATCTCCGACACGACTGCTGAGGTCATGGATATGGCGCATGACACAGCGCATGCATGGCGCATGACACAGCCCAAGGTATCAAAGAGAGGGGGCGGCAGTAGCTCAGTCCATAGGGACTTGGCTTGGGAACCGGCTTGGGACTTGGCTTGGGAACCGGAGGGTGGCCTGTTCAAGTCCCACATGGACCAAAATATGGAAGGTGGGCTGGTAGCTGGAGAGGTGCCAGTTCACCTCCTGGGCACTGCCAAGGTGCCCTTGAGCAGGTTAACTTTATGTGGTGATTCTGGCTTTACTGGTTGTTTGGTGTTCTAAAAGATGTGATTTTTAATCATTTAGGAATTGCCATTTTATGAATCAGTTTTAAAATCTATTTTCTTTTTTTTTAACTTTATTTATTTATTAATACAGAACACAACACCAACATTCCTTGACAACATCACAAATTATGTATGATAGCGCTTAAGACAGAAAACTAAACAACCAATAACAGAGAGAGAAACAAAAAGGATAAAAGACACTGGGGCCCAAGAAAAGAAAAAAAAAAAAAAAAAAAAAAACCTGAGTAATACAAATAGGTGAAATATAATGAATAAATACCTAGACAGTTAAGGCATTCCGGCATACTGTGGGATCCCCCTTAGTTAGCGAAATAACTTGTTATAGGTAGCCACCTCCTCATGAAAACATCCGATCTTAATTGTAATTTAGCAGTGAACGCTTCCATTCCATACACCTCCCTCAGCTTCTGTTTCCATTGTGCCACTGTAGGTGGCTGTGGATTCATCCATTTTATTGTCACCATTTTCCTAGCAGTCATCAGGAGTATATGTAACAGGTATTTTTGATCTCTAGTGTACACGCCTTCAGGAGCCAAATCGAAAAGAAACAGACTTGGGGCGAACACTATATTAATTCTGGGAACATTATCTATCTCGCTCTTTACCCCTTTCCAAAATGGAAGCAACACTGGGCAATCCCAGAATATGTGTGAGTGGTCGCCCACCAGTCCACATCCTCTCCAACAGTACATTGCAGCTGGATTATTTACAAATTTAGAGACCACATAAGGTGTCCTAAAAAACCTTGTCTTTGTCTTCCAATCAAACTCCCTCCACGTGCCACTATTAATACCTTTATGACATCCAGTACACACTGTTTCCCAGTCCCCATCCTCAAATATAATATTTAACTCTAGCTCCCATTTGTTTTTGATATAAAAAGTATTGTCTGGAATATCTAATAACAGATTTCTATATATATGGGAAACATACCCTTTCTTCGGTACTCGCTGCTTAATTGTATTAATAAAATAAGTTTCTGTGTTTGTTGGAGCTCTTCTAATTACATTCCAATCTGTGTGGTTTGTAATGTAGCTCCTTATCTGAAAATACCGGAACATATCACTTTGGGGTAGAAGGAATTCGTCTTGGAGACGTGAGAATGGCCGCACACCAGTGTTACAAAGCAACTGGTCTACAACCCTCAGACCTCTGCCTGCCCATCTCTTAAATGTGATATCTGTTATTGAGGGGGGGAAATCCGGATTTCCAGCAATTTGCATAGCCCTTGAGAGGGCAGCTGTCCCCCTAATTCTCTTTTGGACTGTTGACCAAACTTTTAAAGTATGTTTCACCCACACATTTTTGATTTCGAATTTCTTCTGGGACTGCTTGTTCAGAAACACTAAGGTGGATAAAGGTATTGCTGGGACTGTATTCTGCTCTATGTTCACCCATCCTGATTCTATGTCATTATTAATCCAAGCTACCACTGCTGTTAGTTGTGCTGCCCAAAAATAAAATTTTAAATTGAGGAGGCTGAGTCCGCCCCTGTCCCTTCCAAGAACGAGTGTTTTAAGTCTCACTCTTGGCCTCTTATTTTGCCATATGAATTTAGATATAAGCTTGTCCAGCATATTGAAAGCTGATGTCGGGATCCCGACTGGAAGAGACTGAAACAGGAACAGAATTTTGGGGAGCAGATTCATTTTAACCGCTTCTACCCTTACCAAAAGAGACAGCGGCAGCACATCCCATCTTGCCATTTCATTTCTAAATATTCCAAATATTTTTTTATAATTCGCCTGATATAGTTGCGTTGCCTGGGGAGTGAGCGTGACCCCTAAGTATCTAAAACCCTTTTTAGCTCTTCGAAAAGACACTATATCTTCAAGCTGGCTAGGCCATGTCCCCGACACCATCATCGCTTCTGATTTACTCTGGTTAACTTTATAACCGGATACTAGACCATATTCGTTAAGAGTATGTAAAAGAGCCGGGACTGAGTGGGCAGGGTTTTCAATAAATAATAATATGTCGTCCGCGTATCGGGCTATTTTATGCTGACTTCCACTCTCATCCCTTATTCCTTGTATAAGAGTGTTACTTCTAATCAATTCTGCGAGAGGTTCAATGCTAAGAGCGAACAGGGCTGGTGAGAGTGCGTCCCCCTGCCTAGTCCCCCGTCCCAGATCGAAGAAATCCGAGCATTGACCGTTAACTCTGACTCTTGACCTCGGGTTCATATAAAACACTTTAATCCAACTCAAAAAGGTTTCGTTAAAGCCCATATGCGCCATTGTTTGCTCCAGAAATGTCCAGTCCAGTCTATCAAATGCCTTCTCAGCATCTAAGCTGAGAAGCATTGATGGAGTCTTTCTACCAGAAGCAATAGATTGTAGATTCAGAGCTCGTCTGACATTATTGGTGCCGTGCCGTCCAGTTATAAATCCCGTTTGGTGAGATTTAACAAATTTCCGGATATGTTTTTGTATTCTGTTCGCCAAGATAGAGGTCAGAATTTTTAGATCCTGGCAAAGCAAACTTATCGGCCGGTAACCTGTACATTGAGTGGGGTCCTTTCCCTCTTTGTGAATAACTGTGATAATTGCCTCTGACCATGTTTTTGGGGGATCCCTTTCGTCCAGCGCATAATTATATACCCGACATAAAATTGGGCCCAACTCTTGAGCAAAAACTTTATAATATTCCCCTAAGTATCCATCGACACCCGGTGATTTACTGTTCTTTAATTTACTAATAGTATCTATTATTTCCTGCACTGTTATGGGAGAAGATAGCATCTCTGCCTCGTCCTGCGATAATCTGTTCAGCTGGATCGATTCCAGGAGTCTTATTGTTTTCTCCTCCTTCCCTATTAATTCTTGGCCTTCATATAATTTTTTATAGTATGCAGCAAACGCCTCTGCTACTTCTTTTGGTTGAGAGGTAATTCTATTTGTGTCAGGGTGTTTAATTTTAGGCACCACACGGTTCGATTGAGCTTTACGTAGCTGAAAGGCCAGTAGTCTACTTGCCTTATTCCCCATTTCATAATATTTTCTTCTCACAAATCTGAGCATTCCCTCAGCTTTATATGTGAGTAAATTATCTAATTTTTGTCTCTCCTGCTTCAATAATTCTAAAGTGCTCCTTTTTCTTGATATTTTGTGTTCTCTTTCCAGCCTGCTGATTTCAGTCTCCAATTCAAGTCTACTGGCTTCTCTTTGTTTTTTTATTCTAGACGTAATTTGAATAATATAACCCCTCATAACAGCTTTGGCCCCATCCCATAGAATAGATGGAGTAACCTCTCTATTTTCATATATGTCCATATATTCTTTAAGTCTGTCACGTAATTCTTGTTGGATTAGGGGGTCATTCAATATTGAGACGTTAAGTCTCCAATATTTGAATTGTTTTTCTTGATCTAAATTTATTTTCATTTTAATGGGACTATGATCTGATAAAGTTATGGATTCTATCTTACACTCTGTCACTCTATGCACATCAGCATTTGAAACAAGAAACATATCTAGTCTAGAGTAACTCCCATGAACTTGGGACCTGTATGTGTAGTCTCTGTCTCTAGGATGATGATATCGCCAAACATCAATCAGGCCCAATCCGTCCATCATTCCCATGACCGTGGCCGCCTTTCTAGTTCTAGGCCCCTTCTGAGCAGGTAGTCGGTCCATATTTAAATTTAATACACAGTTATAGTCCCCCCCCCCACGACTATGATCCCTTCCCCTTCATCTGCCAGTATGGAAGCTATTTTCTTAAAAAAAAAGGGACAGTCTTCATTTGGTGCATACAGATTCAGAAATGTAAATCTGTTTTCCCCAATCGTACCAATCACCATGATATATCTACCTTCCTTGTCTTTTAAAACTTTTTCACAGCTGAAAAAAACATTCTTTCTAAATAAGATAGCGACCCCCCTTTTCCTCCCTCCTTCATGAGATGCACTGTATATTTGTTCCATCCAGTCCCTCTTTAATTTAAGGTGTTCTGCCTCAGAGAGATGTGTCTCTTGTAACATTGCAGCCGAACAGTGTAAAACTTTAAGTTGGTTAAGTATTTTCTTTCTCTTAATTGGATTTCCCAGGCCCTTTATGTTGTAGCTGACTATAGTCAAACCATCCATATTACACTCCTTTCAATCCTTACTGTCATGATGCTTTGTAGTCAACTTATAAATTCCAAGTGCACCATCTTCTGTTGTAAAAGTCTTATCAGTTGTCAAGGAAGTAACCCAAAAACGAACACGAACTACGTACAATTTCCAATAACGAACATCGGAAATCAAACATAACAACCTGGCTTCCAAGTCCTCAACTGGCCTGTCTCCAATGGTGGCCAGTCCCCGCGTGGAGCTGGGCAGAGGGTGGCGGGATCCCTCCGGGATAATGTCACATTGTGCAGCAGACCCACTCTGTCTGGTTAACTGCTGCGGCCCTAAAGTGGCTGAGTGTAGATCACTTATAATGAGTCAATAGCAGCTGCTGCCACCCAACAAAACGACCAGATAATGTGCTATTGTTACATTCTGGACTCAGCAAAGTGTAAATAAATATAAATAAGTAAAATAAAGCCTGTCAACACCATTATATTTGGAGGGTAATTAACTGTATCCCATCTAACATTGAACCATTCACAGCATTCTCGTAGCTGTTTAATTAAAATGGAAAAAAACACCTTACTTTTTGCTCAGTATTTCCAATCTTTTCAAGGGAAAAAAAACCTGCAGTCTTTTTCTGTGAATATGCTGACGTTCCGTACTCTTCGGTTGGCGTCCGTGTCTCCCACCTGTGTCTGGCCAGCTCTCGCTCCACTTTATCCCGCTCGTCAACTCGGACTTGGATATTTAAATCCTTCAGCACCGGTGCTGCGTCCATCACATTCTGGAAAGTTTTTTCCTCGGATCCCACCATCATCCGCAGCCGGGCCGGGTACATACACTTCGCTTTAACGTTTTTCTCTTTCAGCTGTTTCACCACGTATCTGACTTGAGCACGTTTCCTCTGTAGCTCCGGTGAATAGTCATTATCAAAATAGATCTGCTTTTCACCCATCATCACTTTGCGCTGTCTCCAGGCTTGCTGCAGGATCTGTTCCTTCACTGTGTATTCCGCGAATTTAATGACGATAGAGCGAGGCGGGCCGTTTTCTTTCGGTTTCGGCATGAGTGCTCTGTGCGCCCGGTCAATCCTAATGTCGGCCTCGGTCAGTGGCAGGTCAGTCAGCACCGTCGGCAGTAGCTTTTTAATGAAGGCGACCATGTTTCTCCCTTCACTCCCTTCGGGAACCTGATACAGTCTCAGGTTTTGCCTTCTGTGTCTGTTTTGAAGATCTTCACACCGTTCAAATAATTCCGCCTCACGCTGCAGTAGGAAGCCGATGGCTTTTCCGTGGGCCGCGGTGGTCTCCTCTGTGGTTGTTATACGCTCCTCCGCGTCAACCACCCTCTTTTCCAGCTTTGTTAGTTGTGCACTTAAACCACCGACCGATGTTTCAAGCTTTGTGAATGAATCCTTACTTTGGCCTTTAAATTCCCTTACATCTATACTCATCTGCAGAATGTCCCCCCGTATTTCTCGGTTCGATTGGGCGATAGCCCGCAGCATCCCCTCCAAGCTATCTGCCGCTTCAGCGGCTTTGCTAGGGCGAGCGCTAGCTTCGTCAGAAATAGCATCCTTCTTAGCATCACTTGGTTCCGATAATTTCTCCTCTCCTTCTCTGTTTCTGAACTGGTATCTAGCGAGTCTGTCGTTAGCGCTCATCTTTACGGTGTCGTTGGGCATACTTTTGCTGAGTTTTGTTCAAATGTCGATTTGTTAAGTTAGCAGGCCAGCACAGCTCAAACTTTTGCGTCCTACTTGAACATGGCGCCGCCGGAAGTCTAAAATCTATTTTCAATGATGGTTTTCACAGTAATGTAATACATGTTTAAAAGTTCAAAGTTACAATTATTTTATAATGATATGCAACTGATGGATATCAACTGTTCATGGAAAGTTCTACAAAGATGGATTCCACGCCACCATGCATCGTATGTGCTAGTAACCTCTCCATGGTGGTCACCCTCTACTGTACATAATGTACATGGGTTGAAGATTTTGCAAGACAGGAATCTCCATGGACTATGATGTTTGCAGATGACATTGTGATCTGTAGTGAGAGCAGGGAACAGGTGGAGGAGAAGCTAGAGAGGTGGAGGTTTGCCCTGGAAAGGAGAGGAATGAAGGTTAGCCGCAGCAAGACGGAGTACATGTGTGTGAATGAGAGGGACCCAAGTGGAAGAGTGAGGTTACAGGGAGAAGAGATAAAGAAGGTGGGGTCAGCAGTCCAGAGCAATGGAGAGTGTGGAAAAGAGGTGAAGAAGTGTGCGCAGGCAGGTTGGAACGGGTGGAGAAAAGTGTCAGGTGTGATGTGTGATAGAAGAGTTTCAGCTAAAATTAAAGGAAAGGTGTACAAAACTGTGGTGAGACCAGCGATGTTGTTTGGTCTAAAGACAGTGCCACTGAGGAAAAGACAAGAGGCAGAGCTGGAGGTAGCAGAGATGAAGATGCTGAGCTTCTCTTTGGGAGTGACCAAGATGGATAGGATCAGGAATGAGTACATCAGAGGGATAGCACATGTTAAAGATTTTGGAGATAAAGTCAGAGAAGCCAGACTGAGATGGTTCGGACATGTCCAGAGGAGAGATAGTGAATATATTGGTAGAAGGATGCTGAGTTTTGAACTGCCAGACAGGAAGCCTAGAGGAAGACCAAAGAGGAGGTTTATAGATGCAGTGAAAGAGGACATGAATGTAGTTGGTGTGAGAGAAGAGGATGCAGAAGACAGGGTTAGATGGAGGCAACTGATTCACTGTGGCGACCCCTGAAGGGAAAAGCCGAAAGGCTTTGTGAGCCAGTCTTGAAATCCTGGACCCCTTTGCATCTTTCCACTTTCTCATTATCATCTGCTTACCAATCATTATACTTGTCTGAATCCAGTTGTTTAAGGGTTTCACAATATGGGCCACAGGTTTAGGGTCACCTAATACGTAAAGACTGGGGCAGAACTCAAAATCCACTCTTATGACCTCTGTGATAATTTCATGAACCCTTTTCCAAAATGCCGGAATCTTTGGGCATTACCTTAGGGCATGTATTACTGTAGCCATCTCACCTACACATCTCCAGCTGTCCGGTGTTTCCTTCATCCCTAGACTGACTAACCTATTCGATGAAGGATTTTAAATTGAATTAACCTTATTTTGATATCCCTGGAGACTTGTTTAATGATTCCAACAACTGTACCCCAATTATTTTCTGTAAATGTTATATTCAGATCATTTTCTCGTAAGGTTTTAAGAGATGAGTTGGATGGATAACCAGAATTATTCATAAGCATAGAATAGTTATAGTAAAAGTAACATTAGAGACCCCATGCCTAATCCCTGCTATCCGCAAAATCTCTTTCATGAGGTCAATGCCCTGGGGTGGTGTGTGTATAGAGCCAAAAGTAGTGGTGAGGAGCAGCTTCTCAGCTGAAGATATCTCCAAAATTGATTGTTGACTATCTTAAACTGTTCAACCACATTGTCAAATGATTTAAGGACACCATCTTCATACAAATCACCTAGAGTATTAACCCCCTTAATCACCCACTCCTTCCATACAGGTGATGATTTACCAATAAAGAGTTTTGGGTTGTCCCATACGCCGGAGGATAAGCTTAAAAACGGGTTAATCTTAAATATACAAGACACCTTTCTCCATAGTCCTTGTAAATGAGAGATAAGGGTGAGTCGTTTGGGAGACCTCACATAGGGAGACCCTTTTTGGGAGACTTTGTCGGAAAAGCGCCGCGGTTGCTAGGAACAGATAGGGCAACCTTGGCGTGTCCCTCTTGATAGAGGGAAATATTCAGACCTTTGAAAATTAGTTGACACACAAGCTGAGGGGGCAGAATTCAAAAGTTGTATCCAAGAGATGAACCCAAAGAGATGTTTCCCCAAAACAAAAACAAATAATCCCACTCATCACGATCAAAGGCTTTCTCTGCATCTAAGGATATGACCATTTCAGCAGTTTGAGATGTGTTAGGAGAAAGCATTTAGAAGTCTTCTAATGTTAGTTGAATGTTGCTGACCTCTAACAAACCCTGTTTGATCTGAGGAAATGATGCCTGGTAGACAAGGTTCCAAATGACATGCTAGCACTTTAGCTAGAATTTTCTTTGTTATTTTGCAATAATTTAAAGGCATGAAATTAATTCTTCCATCTGTATAGGCTTTTCCGACTCGTCTTTAGCGTGAGGATCTATGACAGGTATACTGTATCAATGCTATCCAAGAAGTTATCCATTGTGGTCTTATTGTGGGGCGGCTGTGGCTCACAGGCAGTGTGTCCTTGGGCAAGATACTGAACCCCAAGTTGCTCCCGAAGGCTCTGCCATTGGTGTATGAATGCTTAGATCCCTAAACTAATGAGCAGTTGGCACCTTGCACGGTAGCTAATGCCATCAGTGTATGAATGTGTGTGAATGGGGTGAATGAGATATGTAGTGTAGAGCGCTTTGAGTGGTCGGAAGACTAGAAAGGCGCTATATAAGTACAGTCCATTTACTTATTTGCAGGGGGTTCAGATTTATACAGGTTGGAATAAAAGGAAGCAAAGGTGGCATTCATTTCAGCTGGGTTGGTAGTTAGG
Organism: Collichthys lucidus; assembly: GCA_004119915.2. Lineage (NCBI taxonomy): Eukaryota > Metazoa > Chordata > Actinopteri > Sciaenidae > Collichthys > Collichthys lucidus. The sequence goes on from CM014096.1 coordinate 31,387,027, forward strand.
GAGGAGGAGTCATAAATTTGCGATATAAAATTGGAGGCTGATTGACGCTTAAGTTGAAGAGGGAGGAGATGACTGGCTTTATTGCCATATTTCTAGTATGTACCTTTAGTCCGTCTAAAAGGTACTCTGCTTTATCGGTAGAGAGAAGGTCATAATCAGACTGTAATTTGACCCTTTTGACATACAATTCTGGACTGGGAGAGCTTGAGTATTCTCCATCTATGCTGAGAATTGCATCAATAAGCTCTTGTTGTCTTTGTTTGTTTTTCCTAGTGTGGTGTTCTGCGTGACGCATATGGTCTGACCAGGATTAAGGAGTCGAGCACACACACACACCATGCAGGCTCATGGAAAACACATAGACAATATTACGTTCATGTGATGCTCAGAACACAGATATATGATTATAAGAAGGTGCAGGACATTTGGGTCCTGTGTTTTCTTATCTGCTCAGGACGAACCTGTAACATAGTCACACCCTGTTTCTCTTTATTTGGTCCCTTGTCTCTTTAACTACTCTCCTGTCATTTCAGGTCCCATCTTCCCTGATCAGCTCATTCCCCTCACCTGGTTTTCCCTGCCCATCTCCACACCTGTAGCCCATTTTCTCATTAGCCCCTCAGTGTGTATATATACTAGTCCAGTTTCATTTCATCCCTGCCAGAGTGTCTTGTTTTGTTTCGCCAAGTTCTCCAGCAATTCCTGTTTTTTGACTACCTGTTCTGATCCTGTTCTTGCCTGTTTTGGATTCCTGCCTGCCCCCTGTCGGATTTGTTTGCCTGTCTTCTGATCTCCTGGTTTTGACCCTGCCTGTTTCTGGACTTAGTAAACTGATCTTCCCTCGAACTTGTCTGCTTCAGTGTCGTGCTTTTGGGTTCTCCTTGCCAGTATCAGCACCCGTGACAGAACCAACATCTGAGGAAACACGCCAGGCGTAAGGATTTAAGTTACTTATCATATACTTTTTATCTCATCACATATTTTAATCATTGTTCAATGTTGCAGATTGCTACTGAGTTGTGTTGATATAGCCACTAAGGTTACAAACTCTCCTAGGGGTGGTACTGCTTAGGATACAAAGGAAAGAAAAATAGGACTTATCAACCAGAAGGTTTTGCTTGCATATTAGTTTTACCTAATTATATAAAGTGTGAAGTTTCGAAATGTTCCTCATTTCCCCCTCCTTGGTGTTGTTGGTTTTAACTATGCTTTTGATCTTAATAGTGTGTGAATTTATTGATCTCTGAGTAGAGATCAAAAGGGGGAATTGTGGATTATATTATCTGAAGTGCCTAATAATCATTTAAAGATATTAAACTGTGTGATTATGTTGAACTATTTCTTTTAAGAATGTTGTATAACCAACAGACTGTTTTTGCAGTTTGTGTCTGGAGACAAACCTGAGCCTGAGGTCTGTGTGTGTGAGCCCAATTAGAAACTGCTGTAAAGCATCGGAATTCAGGCCAAGGTCAGGATGGCCTGAGTAAGGAGCACGCACACACACACACACACGGGCGTAGGATGCACCCAGCAGATAAACCTGTACGAAGATAATAACAAATATGTAACCGCTTGTGTGAATTAAAAAAACTAGCTGGAGCCAGAGAGCCCTAGAACTCAGCAGGCTGTGGTGGTGTGCAGACCGCGGGGTCTGTAAGAACTGAAAGCTGGGTTCTCCCCAGCCAACAGGTGAAACTGAAGTACTTGTCTTTGTCTTCTTTAAATTCAACATCTCTTCTCTACATCAGGTCTACAGAATTCAGGGTGGTTTGAATCACCACAACACTAGCCAGATGCGTGCTGTATGAGATAATATCTCCCCTAATTACCGCTATTAATTTTTCCCATAAGAGAGAGGGTGAAGTGGACCTTTTATTATTCTCAAGGAAAACCCTAATCTTTTTAAAAATTATCACAGAACTCATCTTTAGCTGGCAGCCCGGTATTAAACTTCCATTGTTTTGAGCTGTGAAGTATGAGTGCTACGTCTAAAATATGAGGCGCGTGGTCAGAAATAACGATAGCAGAATATTCTGAATATTTTAGAGTAGGTAGAAGAGCCCTGTCTATAAAATAATCAATGCGGGAATAAGCTTGGTGTACTTTAGAGAGATAAAAAAAATTATTTTGAGAATGGATGGAGCAAGCGCCAAGCGTCTATGCAGCCTAATTGACTCATAATAGAAGATAGTGTCTTCGACATTGCAGAGAGTGTAAGTACTTTCGGGTGGAATCGGTCAAGTTTGGGAATTTTTGAAAAGAGAGAGGTTATGAAATTTGGGTTGTCCCAATTAGGGGCATAAACATTAACTAGTACAACTAAAGTTTGATATAACGTGCCACTCACTACACTGTAAATTGTGTTTTTGCATGTTTGTTATTTCAACATATTATCCTAAGTCAGTAGAACAAATGATTTCCAAGGTTGTTATAATAACATGAAATTACTAGTTGAAAATGTTTCAACTACAAAATAAATGCTAAATTAAAAATTCAAGTCCAGTTAAATGAATAATGTATGTCAACCTGACTGTCGGGATAAAACGCTTGCATCATCACGTTTGAGTGAAATGCATTATGGGTAGCCACGGGAGGAGGTCATGTGCTACTCAGTCCATGGACATCGTCGTGTGTGTTTTGGAAGCAAGTTGGCAATGTTAGCAAGTTGGCAAGTCGCATGTGATAATTTCTGTAACTCACTGAGTTTGTTCAAAATAGACTTTTCTTGAAGTATGATTTTTTTTTTTTCTTAAACCCGAGTGGAGCCCAATTTGGGCTCTACCGACGCGTCATAAAATAAATAGCGTCCAGCAGCATATTAAGCCCACACAAGCTAACCAGTCCCGCGGGATTTCGCGGGCCTTTTTTTAATTTTGCGGGCCTTTTTTGAAATAGTTGCGGCCTAAAATGCCTGATGTTGCATGAGGTTTTCAAAAAAAATTGCGGTGAAAGTTGCGGTGCTTTTTACATTTTTGTTGCGGGCGCAGCAACACTAAGTCCACGGCCCCGGGAAGCGGCGAGGTCCAGGCGGGCGGGCTCAGTAGATATCGCGGCAGGAGCCGTGAGCCACATTCGCCTCCGAGTCTTTCCAATCCGACCCAGAGCCGGTTGCGGTGCACCGCCGCAGAGAAAATGCGCCCGGCGGGGGAAAAAATGCTGTGTGTTTTTAAAAGTCGTTTTAAACTGTGTTTTGCAGAGTGTGGCTAAGGTTAGCATGCTATAGCGTCAGCAGCCCTCTTTTCTTGCTACATAAAGTTTACATGCCTGTGCTTTGGATGCACTAATGGAAAAAAAGGAAAAGAAAAAAGTGGTGAGGAATATTTCATAGGTATGAAGTTGTTAATATTTTACTGTTAACATGTTGAATTTTATCTGTATTTATTTTGCTTATTTTTCTTTACATAAAACTTAATTTCTTTAGATTTTAAATAAATTTTGTTGCACACTGTCCACAGCAGTACATTGTGGAGCTTCCTGTACCAGTTTTCCTGCTGCTTCTCCATAACGAGCTCTGCTGCATGCCATCTATGTAAGGTAATACACTGATCCAACCACATTTCAGACAATCTGAATTCTCTTTGAGGAGTAATAATGAGTAGTAATAACTGGACATTTTGGCAGGGGTGGGCTTAGTATTCTAATGGAATTCATAACTGACTTTTTTTTGTATAATTTTTTTTCCGTAGGTCTACAATGATGACAACTGTGCCTTTTTTCTTCTACCCTTTTTTTTATGTTGAATGAAGTGGACTTGTAAACTTTGTACTTTTTTTTTGTAGAAATCGTAAGAGAATCATTAAACATTACCAAAGTAGCCACAGACATTACGGAAGAAACTGTCCATTACCCTGCATATACAAAGACTGTGCACAGTATTTCAGATCTTAAAAATCCTTGCAGGTCTACTTGAGAGATCATGGGCTCATAGAACGGAGTAGTGGACTAGTTGGCTTTAAAGTAAAATGCTTGTTGTGTGACTTTGAAGATGCTGTCAGCCTAAAACAATATATTGCTCATCTTGGGAAGCAACTGAGGAATAGGGAGACTGTCACCTGTCCTTTTAATCACTGTCTTTTCAAATCGAACGTTTTCTCTAGTTTTACATCACCTAAATCTCGTTGTCACCCGCATTGTACTTTAAAAGACTTTAAGAAGGAGATCACTGTACAAGAATGTGAATTGTCAGAAAGTGAAACAGCTAAATCAGAGTCACATGGCACTGAAATCGATTTTCATGTACCGTTTGACGATAATTGTACAGATTGTAAAGCCCTCCGAGGCAAATTTACTTTGTGACTTTGGGCTATACAAATAAAATTGAATAATTCTGGTAATGAACCAGAGTACCATGAAAAAATTCAGGAAAGGCTTGCATCGTTACTACTGCTAATGCAAGCAGTCCTTCATGTTTCCAAATTTGCCACTCAAGAAATAGTCAGTGAATTTCATGACATTGGTGTTTTGATTTTTGAATTAAATGAGTATACAGTAAAAAGGGTCTTAAGGCAGCACAGTTGTAACATTGATGAAAACACTGTAACTTTGGTAACAGAAGCTTTCCACAGCATCAATTCACTCAGCTCCATTTCCCAGAGTGGGTGTCTAGGATCAGATCAAAAAAGGATCAGAAAAATTCAGTTCTTAAAACACTGCAAAAATTGTTAAATCGGGGTGATGTCATTGATAAAGTTTTAGAAGATACAGAATCACTACCTGGTCATTACAAGACAACATTTGATGGATCATATTTCAAAGAGAACCCATTACTGACTGGGGAAGATCAGACAATTTCTTTATGTCTGTATATTGACGATTTCGAGGTCTGTAACCCTTTAGGCACCTCGAGGAAAAAAACACAAGTTGTGCGCAATTTACTGGGTAATAGCAAATTTACCTGTTAAATACAGATCATCCTTGTCTAGTATATATCTTGCTCTTTTGTGTAAAAGTGTTGACACTAAAACATTTGGATTTGACAGGCTTGTAGAACCACTTTTGAGGGATCTTCAACTGCTGGAAAATGAAGGGATCTACATTAGCAGGTTAGGAACCAGTATTAGAGGTACAGTGTTGTATGTATCATCTGATAATTTGGGAGCACATGTGTTTTCTGGTTTTCAAGAGTCCTTTGGGGCGGCTCTGGCCTTAGAGGCAGAGCGGGTCGTCCACCAATCAGATGATCGGCGGTTCGATCCCCGGCTCCTCTGGTCTGCATGTCGAAGTGTCCTTGGGCAAGACACTGAACCCCAAATTGCTCCCGAAGGCTGTGCCATCGGTGTGTGAATGTGTATGAATGGCTAGGTCCTCAAACTGATGAGCAGTTGGCACCTTGCATGGTAGCCAAGGCCATCAGTGTATGAATGTGTGTGAATGGGGTGAATGAGATATGTAGTGTAGAGCGCTTTGAGTGGTCGGAAGACTAGAAAGGCGCTATATAAGTACAGTCCATTTACCATTTAATGTTAAGTTTTGTCGTTTTTGTTCAGCCAGTCGTAGCAACATTCAGAGTTGTTCAGTGCAAAGAAATTCATTTTTATTGAGAACCAAAGAGTCCTTCAATGAGAATCTTTCCAGGCTGAGGGAGAATGAGCACTTGAAAAGTGTTGAAGGAGTGAAACGAGACTGTGTATTGAACAAATTATCTTACTTTCATTGTATAACAGGATTTCCGCCTGACTTTTTACATGACCTCCTGGAAGGCATTGTTCCTTTTGAAATCTGTTTGTGTTTGAAAAAATTAATTGGACAAAATGTCTTTACATTGGATTATTTGAACACTGCCATACAGTGCTTCCCCTATACATTTTCTGACAGAGTTAACCGTCCACAGAGAATTCCAGAAAAAGCACTTGTGAGTGAAACTATAGGAGGCAACGGCCATGAGAAATGGACTCTTTTGAGGTTTTTGCCTCTGCTCATAGGTGATGTTGTTCCTGAAGATGATGACGCATGGTCTGTAATTCTCGAACTTAAAGACATTGTGGAAATTTTGGCATCTTCCAGTTTTACGGATGAAAGTTTGTGTTACCTTGATGCCAAAATAAGTGAGCACAGAAAACGGTTACTGACTGTGTTTCCGGGGCTGAAACTGAAACCAAAGCACCACTTTCTGGAACACTATGCACATTTAATCCACTGCTTTGGACCAGTGGTTGAGTTTTGGACATTCCGTTTTGAAGCTAAACATAGCTTTTTCAAGAAAGTGGTTCGTGATGTTAACAATTTCAAAAACATTCTATTGACTCTGTCCCTCAGACATGAGCGTATGTTGGTGTAGCAGGATGAGGAGCTCTACTTTTGTTTTTTTTGGGTGTTTGTGCTGCCTCCCATTCATTCAGCTTCTGACCAATCACAATTCGAGGCTACGCTATATAGGGATGCAGTGTCCCTCTTGGTGGCCTCTTGGCTCTTTGGCTCTCGGGCACGCCCACTTCCGGTCGCCCCGTTTCCGCTGTCGCCGCCGCCGCTGCCGCCGGCCCGACACCACACGTCTGGCGCTACTGACCTGAACGCTTTGCCGTCTGGATCTTGGGTGGTGGTAATCAGCCGTCACGGCTGCCTCCCGCAAAGCGCCTCGCGCCTCCCATACGCCAGTGACGACTGATCCGCACGTAAGATACATGCCAGCCTGTCCCCCTCCGCCCCTCAATGATAGCTGTAATATCGCTAGAGTAATTTTATATTTCCCTGCAGTCGGTGGGCTCGGACACTGGCGACGCTAGCCACTGCTGCTTTGCTGCGACTCTGCTTTGCTGCGACTCTGCTTTGCTGCGACTCTGCTTTGCTGCAACTCTGCTTTGCTGCGACTCTGCTTTGCCGCGACCCTGTCTTGCCTTCACCGGCGTCTGCCGCATGCTGCTGGCCTCGCTTCATCGGCGTACCTTGGGCCCCTGTATTTTAGGAGTGTGTGTGTGCGTGCGTCTGTGTGTGTGTGCGTGCGCTTCTGAGTGTGTGCGTGCGTGGGGTTAATCTCGCTCCTGTTGCTGGTCTGTAAATTTGATTTAGTTACCTTTTTTTGGGGGTTAATTAGTTGGTTATTTGAATCGCATATTTGATTTAATGATTTGTTTATTTGTTTTGTTTTTCTTGAGTTGTAACGTTTTGTTATTATGTGGATTTGACCATTTTTATGTGTTTATTTGTTTTGGTTAAATAGTTAAATAGTCCCTTAATTTTGGTTAACCTTATTTTCTTTTCCTTCCAGTCACTGCATGATTTTGGTTTCTTTATCAGTTAATTTTGGATTCAGTGACTGTGGCCATGTGTTTTTTTGATGATTTATTTGGATTATTTCATTAGTAGCTTAGGAACCGTGCTGATTTGTTTCCTTTAAATTTTATATATTTTTTTGAGTTTTGGGCAGTTGTTTCTTTTCATGATCCTTTGGCGTTTGTTACGTACGTTCAGTTCCTGCCCATTAATTGTTTTGTTTATTGGTTTTCTGAATTTAGTTTGGTTTTTTTTATTTCAACTTATTAACCCTGTCCCCTTCTCTCACAGGTGCTGGAACCTCCCAGTGGTGCTCCGGGTGTCCCGGTGGTGGCGTCCCCCCTTTTTTGTGTGCTGTGTACCCTCCGGTCCTCCCTTTGCACTCCCCCTTGTGTGTGAGCGTTTGTGTGTGTGTGCGGGAGTGTCACGAGCGACCGGGGCTTTTCTCCTTGGGGTTCCCCTCACCTCCATCCTACCCATTTCCCCCCACTGGTAAGGTCCAGCCCTGTCTGCGTCCTCCCTTCCCCAGTGACCCTGTGTGTGGGTGCGATAGTCCTCGTTTTATTAGATTTTACTGTAATAAAGGATATATGTTAAAACTTTAACCACGTCTCTGCCCATACTAACGGACTTGTGTGCCAACATTTGAACTGTTTCCTGGGGCGAAACTCCCCGGGTGGCGTTGGGGCGGGTCCTCGCTAACCAGCACCCCTCCCCAAAGAGTGAGCTGCCACATTTTTGGCGTTGTCGGCAGGATCAATTTTGAGTGCAGAGACGTGTGTTCATTTCTTTTTATCCTAGTTGCTTTCTTTCCTTGGGGCCCTTGGTAGAAGCTAATCTTATTTTATAGTGTGTCTAAACGCAAAGCAGCAGTTGGTTTCTTGTGGGCTGTTTGGTGTCGTGTCCCCGGTTCCTCATTTCACTCCGCTGCCTAGTCCTTGCAATCTGGGTTTCCGCGTGCATTTATTGACGTGTAGCTATGGAGGATATGCAGGAATTGAGGGAGTTGGTGGCTCAGCTAAGAGCAGAGAATGAGAGGTTACGGCAGGAACAGACTGTGACCGTGCCTGATCCTAGTGCTATGGCCTCGACCTCTGCGGGGCCTCCCATTGCCCCTTCCACAGCTAGTGCCCCTTTGGGGGAGAGACTGGTGCTTGTGCCTAGGGACAGGAAGTGCCCCATGTTTAGGGGAAGGACAGGCATGGGGCTAGCTGAGTGGGTGGAGGAGGTACAGGCTTGCATGAGGGCACGACATCTCTCTGCGGCGGATCAGGCGTTTTTCTTGTTCGACCACCTTGAGGGGGAGGCTCGCGAGGAGATCAAATTCCGCCCCAGTGCGGAACGGGGAGACCCTGCTAAGATAATTGCCGCGTTGCAAGAGCTGTATGGTTGTTCTGATTCGTACGTGGCCTTACAGGAGGCTTTCTTCTCGCGACGGCAACAAGAGGGGGAGTCTCTGCAAGAATTCTCCCTTGCATTGTTAAGCCTTATGGCATCGGTGAAACAGCGCGCACCTGGTGACATGCCCAATGCTGAGGCCCTGTTGCGCGATCAATTTGTGGAGCATGTTATCGACGGTGCCCTTCGCCGTGAGTTAAAGCAACTTGTGCGTAGGCAGCCAACTGCCACATTACTTGAGGTCCGCAGCGAGGCGATCAGGTGGGAGTTAGAGGGTTTGCCGGGAGGAGCTAGAGGTCGAAGTCGCTCCGTCCCCTCGGTCCTTGGGCTTCAGTATGGCGTCCAGAGTGGTCATCAGACATTAGCGCGTCCACATGTGTCGGAGTTGAATGAGATGAGGGAGATGCTTAAACTCCAGCAGGAGCAGCTCAATCAGCTCACCCAAAGTATCTCTCTCCTGCAGAGTTCTCACCAGCGCAGTCATGCCCCTCCTCGTGGCCCCATCATCTGTAGACGATGCCACCAGCCTGGTCATTTTGCCCGTGAGTGTAATGGGGTTCGGGCTACCCCGCGCCCTCATTCACCCCCACCGGCACAACAGTTTAGCAGGCAGCCCCATGCCCCCAGACCGTCGGAAAACTAGCGCCCACCGAATTGCAGAGCCACAGTTCGGGGGGTGCAGCCACTGGCTCAGGAGTTGCATTGGACGATGTTGCTGAGTTGTCCAAGCTCATGTCCTCTTGTCCTCATGTAGCTGTCAGTATGGGTGGGGTCGACGTTCCTTGTCTGGTAGACACTGGTTCCATGGTGACTACCGTCACAGAGAGTTTCTTTCACCAACATTTTGAGCCCTGGGGCCAAGAGAGACTTCAATCTTGCCATTGGCTTCAGCTTAAGGCAGCCAATGGCCTGGCCATTCCTTACATCGGCTATTTGGAGCTTGACATTGGGCTCTGTGGTAAGTTGCTACCGCGATGCGGGGTTTTAGTGGTCAAGGACCCTTCTGGTGGTGTTTCTGCTCAGGTTCCAGGGATTTTAGGCATGAATGTGATTCGTAAATGTTACAGAGAGCTCTTTGGGCAGCACGGCTCGGCCCTTTTTGACTTGCCTACGGTTTCTGGAGCCCCACAGTCAGTTGTGCAGGCACTGCAGAGGTGCCATCAGGCCACTGTGCAGGCCCCTCTGCAGGCCCTTGGAAAGGTCAAGGTGCGTGGCAGGGCGGCATGGCGGATACCAGGTGGCACAATGAAGATTGTTGCGGCTACCTGCTCCAGTCAGTATTCGGGTACCACTGCATTGTTTGAGCCCTTGGACACGGGCCTTCCTGCCGGGTTGCTTGCCTCTCCAGCTCTGGTTCGGGTAGAAAGAGGAACCGCCTACATTCCTATCGTGAATGTAGGCTTCACGGACGTTTTACTCTATCCCCGTACTGTTGTTGGCAGTCTGGATGTAGTGAGCATTGTGAGCATGCCGGCTGGGGTCACAGAGGTGCCCTCTAGCATTGCCACCATGGCTTCCCAGTTCGCTTCTGTTTCAGTTCCAGAGCAGATAGCCGCCATGGACTTGTCATCGTTACCTACTGGAGAGCAGGTCAAGGTCAGGTCTCTGCTTGCTCAGTATGCCCCTGTCTTCTCCGCTCATGACGGAGACCTTGGCTGCACCAGTCTGATCACCCACGACATCCCTCTTTTAGATGATGCTCCCGTCCACCAACGGTACCGGCGTATCCCGCCCTCAGATTATGAGGAGGTGAAGGCGCACATTAACCAGTTGTTGGAGGCACAGGTGACCAGGGAGAGCAGTAGCTCGTATGCATCCCCCATTGTGCTTGTTAAAAAGAAAGATGGCAGTCTCCGGATGTGCGTTGACTACCGGCAGCTGAATAGCAAGACTCGCAAGGATGCCTTCCCACTTCCTCGCATTGAGGAATCTCTTGATGCCCTCACCGGGGCCCGCTGGTTTTCCACTATGGACCTTGCCAGTGGGTATAACCAGGTCCCGGTTGCTGAGGCAGACCGACCTAAAACCGCGTTCTGCACACCCTTCGGCCTCTTTGAGTGGAACCGCATGCCGTTCGGGCTCTGCAACGCCCCTAGCACTTTCCAGCGTCTGATGCAACGCATTTTCGGGGACCAACAATGCCAGTCTTTGTTACTTTACCTTGATGACATTGTGGTCTTCTCCTCCACAGTGGAGCAACACCTGGAGAGGCTGGAGGTGGTGCTGGGGCGGCTGCAGAAGGAAGGCCTTAAGGCGAAACTTGCAAAGTGTGCTTTCTTCCAGCGTGAGGTGCGCTATCTGGGGCATGTGATCTCTGACCAGGGTGTTGCCACAGACCCTAGCAAGGTGGAGGTGGTGGCCAACTGGCAACCTCCCACCACCATCACTGAACTGCGGTCATTCCTTGGTTTTGCAAGTTATTATCGCCGGTTCGTTGAGGGGTTTGCCAAGTTGGCTGCCCCCCTCCATAGGTTGGTGGCTGAGTGGGGAAGCACCAAGTCCAAGAAGCGGTCTGGGCATGGGGAGGCGTTGAACTGGTCAGAGGAGTGTCACCACAGTTTTGAGGCCCTTAAAACCAGGCTCACCACGGCCCCTGTGCTGGCGTATGCTGACTTCTCCCTCCCTTTCATCTTGGAGGTGGATGCTAGTCATGGCGGGTTGGGAGCTGTGCTGTCACAGGAGCAGGGTGGTAAGGTGAGGCCTATCGCCTACGCAAGTAGAGGTCTAAGGCCCCCTGAGCGCAACATGGCCAACTATAGCTCCATGAAGCTAGAGTTTTTGGCACTTAAGTGGGTCATGACGGAAAAATTCCGGGAATACCTGCTTGGCCAGAAGTGTGTTGTCTATACGGACAACAACCCACTTAGCCACCTGTCGTCTGCCAAGCTTGGTGCTACGGAGCAACGCTGGGTAGCCCAGCTTGCTGCTTTTGACTTTGATATTAAGTACCGCTCGGGGAGGGTGAACACAAATGCTGATGCCTTGTCGCGTCAGCGTCCTCCTGATGCACCTGACATGGAAGCCATGCTCCCAGGGACATCACTTCCGGAGCCCTTGCAGCAAGCCCTGCAAGTTCAACGCTCCCAGGCCACCCAAGCGGTCATCGTAGCTTTGCCACATCATGCCCCTGCTGACCTCAGGGCACTCCAGCAGGCTGACCCGGTCATTCGGGAGGTCTTGACCTTCTGGACCCAGAAGCGACGTCCGAATCATGAGGAACGAAAACAGCTGTCTCCACCTGTTTTGGCTTTCCTCCGCCAATGGGGTCGCCTTGTGGAAGAGGATGGACTCTGCTATCGTCGAGTCTTCCGCCCAGATGGTGCCGAACTTCTCCTTCAGTTATTGTTGCCTGCTGCTTTGAAGGACGAGGTTCTAACCGAGGTTCACCAGCGGCATGGCCACCAGGGCATTGAGAGGACTCTGGAGCTGGTGAGGCAGCGGTGCTACTGGCCTGGCATGTCCTCAGATGTGACACACTGGTGTCAGACGTGTGAGAGATGCCAGGTTGCTAAAACCACTCAGCCCGCTGTCCCCAGCTTCATGGGGCACCTGATGGCATCCAGGCCGAATGAAATTCTGGCCATGGATTACACGGTGTTGGAGCCCACCCTTAACGGGGTTGAAAACGTCTTAGTCCTAACTGACGTGTTCACGAAATACACCCTCGCTGTTCCCACCCGTGACCAAAGAGCGTCCACTGTGGCTCAGGCCTTGGTCACTGAATGGTTTTATAAGTTTGGCGTTCCAGCCCGCATACATTCGGACCAAGGCCGCAACTTTGAAAGCAGCCTTATCCGGCAACTTTGTCACCTTTACGGCGTTGCAAAGTCACGCACCACCCCGTACCATCCCGCTGGCAATGGGCAGTGCGAGCGGTTCAACCGCACTCTGCACAATCTGCTGCGTACCCTGCCTGTTTCCCGGAAGCGGGACTGGCACTGTTGTTTGCCCCAGCTGTTGTACTCATACAACACCACCCCCCACCAGGCAACTGGAGAAACGCCATTCTTCCTGATGTTTGGGCAGGAACCTAGGCTCCCAGTGGACTTCCTGCTGGGTCGAGTACAGGCTCCAGTTGGTGGTGGTGGTGTTGACGAGTGGATTGAGGAGCATCAGAACCGCTTGCAGATTGCTTTTGAAGGCACCCGGGAAAGGTTGAAGGTTGCAGCTGAGCGCCGTAAGAACAACCACGACCAGCATGTCCGAGAGGCTCCATTGCGGGCGGGTCAACAGGTGTTGTTGTGGGACTTTAGCACAAGAGGGCGTCATAAAATTCAGGATCTGTGGGGCTCTGTGGTGTATAGGGTCCTGAAGGCGCCAAAAGAGGGAGGCTCGGTGTACACCATTGCCCCGGTAGATGACCAGACGATGACTAAAACTGTCCACCGCACCCTGTTAAAGGCTGTGGTTGGGGCTGGCGCTCCAGATGGCCCTGTTGCCCCTCCTTTACCCCTTCTTGAACAGTCACTGTCGGAGGAAGAATTGCCCTCTGACGGCGATTTGTTTGCGCTGCGGCATGAGGCTCCTCCATTACGGCCTCCACGAGTGGACCCAGTTCAACTGGTGTCCGACCTTCCGGTGGCTCCCGCAGCGCCAGTCGAGCTGCATTCTGCCCGTTTGGCCGTTCCATCAGTCGCTCCCCTTAATGCCAGTGACGTTCCGGTGCGCCGCACAGCACGGGCGACGGCGGGTCAACATCCCAACATCCATCACCTCCCAAGATCTGCTGGTGACACTTTACCTGGGGCAGCAACTGTTTCTGGCTTGGTCTCAGATTCAGTTTCGGCTATTTTTAGGCCTTGGAATTAGCAGGGACCTCAGCTCGGTCACATCGTCGGGGCGACGATGTAATTGGGGGGGGGGGGGGGGGGGTAGATTGTAGCAGGATGAGGAGCTCTACTTTTGTTTTTTTGGGTGTTTGTGCTGCCTCCCCTTCATTCAGCTTCTGACCAATCACAATTCGAGGCTACGCTATATAGGGATGCAGTGTCCCTCTTGGTGGCCTCTTGGCTCTTTGGCTCTCGGGCACGCCCACTTCCGGCCGCCGGCCCGACACCACACGTCTGGCGCTACTGACCTGAACGCTTTGTCTGGATCTTGGGTGGTGGTAATCAGCCGTCACGGCTGCCTCCCGCAAAGCGCCTCGCGCCTCCCATACGCCAGTGACGACTGATCCGCACGTAAGATACATGCCAGCCTGTCCCCCTCCGCCCCTCAATGATAGCTGTAATATCGCTAGAGTAATTTTATATTTCCCTGCAGTAGGTGGGCTCGGACACTGGCGACGCTAGCCACTGCTGCTTTGCTGCGACTCTGCTTTGCTGCGACTCTGCTTTGCTGTGACTCTGCTTTGCCGCGACCCTGTCTTGCCTTCACCGGCGTCTGCCGCATGCTGCTGGCCTCGCTTCATCGGCGTACCTTGGGCCCCTGTATTTTAGGAGTGTGTGTGTGCGTGCGTCTGTGAGTGTGTGTGCGTGCGCTTCTGAGTGTGTGTGTGCGTGGGGTTAATCTCGCTCCTGTTGCTGGTCTGTAAATTTGATTTAGTTACCTTTTTTTTGGGGTTAATTAGTTGGTTATTTGAATCGCATATTTGATTTAATGATTTGTTTATTTGTTTTGTTTTTCTTGAGTTGTAACGTTTTGTTATTATGTGGATTTGACCATTTTTATGTGTTTATTTGTTTTGGTTAAATAGTTAAATAGTCCCTTAATTTTGGTTAACCTTATTTTCTTTTCCTTCCAGTCACTGCATGATTTTGGTTTCTTTATTAGTTAATTTTGGATTCAGTGACTGTGGCCATGTGTTTTTTTGATGATTTATTTGGATTATTTCATTAGTAGCTTAGGAACCGTGCTGATTTGTTTCCTTTAAATTTTATATATTTTTTTGAGTTTTGGGCAGTTGTTTCTTTTCATGATCCTTTGGCGTTTGTTACGTTCGTTCAGTTCCTGCCCATTAATTGTTTTGTTTATTGGTTTTCTGAATTTAGTTTGTTTTTTTTTATTTCAACTTATTAACCCTGTCCCCTTCTCTCACAGGTGCTGGAACCTCCCAGTGGTGCTCCGGGTGTCCCGGTGGTGGCGTCCCCCCTTTTTTGTGTGCTGTGTACCCTCCGGTCCTCCCTTTGCACTCCCCCTTGTGTGTGAGCGTTTGTGTGTGTGTGCGGGAGTGTCACGAGCGACCGGGGCTTTTCTCCTTGGGGTTCCCCTCACCTCCATCCTACCCATTTCCCCCCACTGGTAAGGTCCAGCCCTGTCTGCGTCCTCCCTTCCCCAGTGACCCTGTGTGTGGGTGCGATAGTCCTCGTTTTATTAGATTTTGCTGTAATAAAGGATATATGTTAAAACTTTAACCACGTCTCTGCCCATAATAACGGACTTGTGTGCCAACATTTGAACTATTTCCTGGGGCGAAACTCCCCGGGTGGCGTTGTCGCAGTGGGTTGGGGCGGGTCCTCGCTAACCAGCACCCCTCCCCAAAGAGTGAGCTGCCACATTGGCATACTACTTGGACATGCCCAACCTTTTCAAACCAACAGTGGAAGTAGAGGGAACCTCAGATGTTTCCTTTGACATTTTGGCTGCCTCTGTCAAGCAAGTAATTGAGAAGAAATGTAGAACTCTGAGCAGTGTATCTCTGGCCACAACTGCATACATACATGGGACAAGATACACCAAGGGAATGTTCGTGTCAGTGGGAAGCACAAGTGGACTTCCAGATTTTTGTAAAATTGTCCATGTGTTGCTTGTATGCAACAAGCTATTCTTTGTTCTTGAACCTTTCTCAGCTTGGTATTTGGAACACCTGAGATGTTACGAAGTTGTTAAGAGAAACTCTGCTCAACTGAAGGTAGCCGAACCTGAAGACCTGAACCACTACATTCGATTGTCAGTGTACACTGTCCAGGGCCGAGTTGTGGTGTCACCAAAGGCGTTTCATATTCATTAAGGTATTTTTGCACCACATTTGCCACTTGTGCACCAAGTTTTTATTTTGTTAAAAATGTAATTTCTATTTTTTTCACAGTTGGAGTTTTGAGCATCGGGTTTGGAGCATCAGTTTTGGAGCCGGAGCATCATCTTACAGCGTCTCATCTTTAACGATAAAAGTATGAGTTTGTTACAGTTCAGTAATTGACATTCATGAAATGACATACACCTGGGGCACACACCAAAACACAATACCTCCAGATGGCTGTCCATACTGACCCAGGTGTCCTGAAGCGATATAGTCCCAGAGTTTACCCGAAACGACCACATTTATATTATATTTTATTTGACAGACTAAACAGTCTTGCTCATGGATTTTTTATCTTTTCATTTTCAGACAGTTTCATCATGCTGCTGCGTATCATCCTGTGTGAAAATGACATTAGGAAGCTTACCATCGACAACTTGCCCGAGACTATTGATGACTTCTGCTCAATCCTGAAGATGAAATTGGGACTGGAGGGGGACCTTGTGATTCAGTATAAAGACCCCGATTTTGATAATGAACTGTGTAATTTAAGTAGCATGTCAGAGCTTCCTAAAGATAAAGCAACTTTGAAAGTGCACACCAAGTCTTCTGAATTATACCACACAGATTCAACGCTGGACACAGCAAGCCTGTCATCTTCCCTTGAGGACTCCCCCAGTGGTACCCAAACTCGTCAGCTGCCTCAACCATTTGTCATTCCTGCCTTTTCATTTGATGTTGAGTTAAAACTGAGGCAAGGAAATGAAGCCTTCCACAGAGATGGGACCCTTCTTGACATTTCAAAAGACATGAAATCAGACATCTTGGACAAGTTGGCAGAAGACATATATGCTCACAATCCCTATCCATCACGTGATGAGTATAATTATGTGGCTCAAGCTCTCATCCAAAAACATCCTTGTTTGAAGGAACCAGGGTCTGTCAGTGGGTGGTATTGCTGGAAGTTCAGTTTAAAGTTCAAAATGGCCAACTTTCTGCAGAAGATGCGAGTGGCGGGATCCTCAGAGCTCAGAGTCAATGCCCGTGCCTCAGGAAGTGCAAAAAGACTGAAGAGGGCCAGGAAGTCGGAAGTGAACTTCCTGCCAGATTTTCCAGAAGGGAAAACCCAAAGTGTCCTTGACAAAGAGAGATTGGCCATGGTCAGTGAGATGAAGAAAAGAAAGGTTGACTGGAAGCAAATTGGTGAAATGATGAGTGACACATTCGCTCTACGAAGGAAGGAGATTGTTAAAGATGAACCTCTAGTGGCACAAGTCAAAGACAGGTGGCCAGCCTTGTTCTCTGAACGGCAGGTAAAGTGTTTTTGAGTGGTTTTCTCAATTTTTGCTCTTAAAGGGATAGATGGATTATTTGAAGTGTGGTTGTATGAAATATGTATCCATAGTCAC
The DNA here is from genome assembly GCA_004119915.2 of Collichthys lucidus. Taxonomy (NCBI): domain Eukaryota; kingdom Metazoa; phylum Chordata; class Actinopteri; family Sciaenidae; genus Collichthys; species Collichthys lucidus. Next base: position 31,404,001 of record CM014096.1, read on the forward strand.
TGTGTTGCATACAGTACTGTGCTAGTATCAGAAGCCACTTTACCTTTGTGTGACTTGTGTGTTTGCCCCTCAGAAAAGGCCGTCTGGTGGCAAGGAGAAGTGTGTGTGTTTAATGGTGTTACTTTTGAACTCCTTTCAGGACCTCACATTCACACAGAAGAAGGTACTTGATAGTCTCTATTATTGTCTTATTGCAGTGGTTCCCAAACTTTTTCTGCAGGGCCCCCCTTTCTGAAGATTAGAATATTTTCGAGCCCCCCCACACTGACACAAACATACAAATCCTTTGTTTCTAAACTCCACTGGACTTTACTTAACATTGTAAGTCATACAAAATGGCAACTTCTTCCTGAACAAAACTAAAAAAAAAAAAGACAAATCACCTTTACAATTATTAAAAGTGACACTGCATCATGTATCATAAAATTTTACCATGTAATGGTGTTCATGGCTTTCAACACATCTTCTTATAAACTCCATACCTGCATGAAAGTGGCCTTTTACACTTTACCAGCTCTCTGAGGAAAATAACAAAATCCTGAACATTTAACTCTGCAAAAACTGCACCTTTATGTCCACATCTTTTCAGTGACTGGTGTGGGCTTGCTTCATGCTGCAGATCTTCTCAAATCGGGCTGCAGCTGTGAGACTGCTACTCTTAGTTCATTTTCAATGTCCAGCTTTGATCTGTATTTAGTCTTGATGGAGGCCACAGCAGAAAAACCTATCTCACATAGGTAAGACGTGGCAAATGGAAGGAGTGTGGCCAGAGCTCTTTTGCCTAGCAGTGGGAAATCTTTCTCCACTCCAATCCAAAATGCAGCTAGTGTCTTAGACTTAAACTCCAGCCTCATTATTGAATCAGAGGTGACATCAATGAACTGTTCATTCTCTGTAGTGCTGAATTCGGCAGGTGGTGTTGCACTAAAGGGGTCTCGGATCCAGTCATATTGTGTAGGATCCTGCACTGGGAAGTACCTCTGGAAATGCTTTTGCAGGGCAGAGATGTGAGCTTTCATGCATGGGATCACTGTGTTCTGCAGCTTGTTGACCTCAATGAATGACTTCAGGTTCTCAAACGAGTCTATATTTCCCTCTGTAACTCGCTGCTCCCACATCTCAAGCTTTCTTGTGAATGATGTGATTTTATCTGCCAGATGTGGAAGGTGTGTGTCGCTGCCCTGCATCTGCAGATTTAGCTCATTGAGTTTTTGAAACATGTCACTGAGGTACGCAAGTTTCATGAGGAACTTGTTGTTGTTAAACGTGTGGGCAAGTTCATTTTTCTCCTCCTCCAATAAGATGCGGATATCATCCCGCAGTTCAAAGACCCTGGATAAAACCTTCCCACGTGACAGCCATCGGGACTCGCTGTGAAACAGAACAGCTGTGTGGTCGGAGCCCATTTCCTCACACAGTGCAGAGAAAATACGTGCTTTGACAGGGCGTGTTTAAATGTAGTTCACTGTAGTGATGACGTCCGTCATGACATCGTGCAGGTCGGGACTCAGCTGTTTAGACGCCAGCGCCTCTCGGTGTATCATACAGTGTGTCCACTGCACGTTAGGGGAGACGCGCTTGATGAGCGCTTGCAGCCCCCCTCTTCTCCCAGCCATGGCCTGAGCCCCGTCTGTGCAGATCCCCACACAGTCCTCCCATTTCAGATCGGCCTCTCTTAAGTAGGTGTCAATTATTTTAAACAGTTCGTCTGCAGTGGCTCTGCTCGTCACTTGTTTGCAGAAAAGCAAATCCTCCCTCAAATCATCGGCATCAATGAATCTGACGTATGTTATCAATAAGCAGTCTTTATTACTATCAGTCGCCTCATCCATCTGCAGAGCAAAGCGTCGGTCCCGTATCTTGTCATTTAGCTGCTCTTCTATGTCCTTTGACATATCATAAATACGCCTTGAGATAGTATTGTTTGAGAGAGGAATGGCCTTTAGCTTGCTGGCAGTGGCTACGTCGATCATAGTTGAGACCATGTCGATCGCAGAGGGAAGTATTAATTCCTCGGCTATAGTGTGTGGCTTTTTACACTGAGCAACTCTGTAGGCAACTTTGTAGGAGGCGAGCTGAGCATTTGCAGGCAGGGATGCTGCTTTAGTAAAGCGACTCTGCTGTGCACGACAGTGTGTGAGTTTTTTTCTGAAGAACTCCACCGGCTTGTCTTTGTGCTCGGGATGTGTTGTCTCCAAGTGGCGTTTTAATTTGTTCGGCTTCAGACTGTCGCGAGCTAGTATTTTTAGACACACAACACACTGTGGTCTTTCCTCCTTACCCACTGTTGTGCTGGTGAAGCCGAGTGCGAGATATGCCTCGTCATATTTTCTTGTCTTTGCTTTTGAAGTTGCTACATTTGGTGAAGATTCATAATCTGGTTTGCGTTTAGCTGGGAGCGCTGTCACAAACTTGTCCATGCTGTTATGCTAGCATTGTAACTAACTAGTCATTCATTTAGCCGTAGCCTAGGGGGGGCGCGCCCCCCAGTTTGGGAACCACTGTCTTATTGTATTATGATCTGAAGGAAAAAAACAGTTTTGACAAGTTAACTCGTAACGGTCCTAAACGTTGGGTACTCTGTGACGAGTTACTCGTCAAAGGTCCTGAAAGAGTTTAAACTTAAAGTGTCTAGATTGAGAACTATTTTTAATTTTTTATGTTTTTATTCACATCCACAGATTGAAGCAGAATTTGCTCGTCTTACATCAGTTGACCTGAAGGGCTCCCTCTTTGCTGGGCTGGACCAGTATATGACAAGGTTCCTGGAGCTGTACAAAGGAAAGAGTGGAATAGTGGACCTAGCCAGGCTGATGAGATGTTTCGATGATAAGGTAAGTGTTAAGTGTTCACACTTGTTAGCATCTTCCACATCATATTTGTGAAACTTTCTACCTGAAAGATACCCTGGGTGCGTTGAACCTGCTTCGTAGTGCAGGCCCCATATGTCAAAGAATGAAGCAAACACTAATATGCACAGTGGATCATTAAAGTCTTACAGTAATAAATTTAGATTTTAAAAAAATATGTGGCCATAAAATGTATTGATGTCCTGTTTTTACTTGTGAGGTCTTAAATAACTGTTTACAAGCAGATACAAATAGCAGTTGTTGAGGAGTACAGTTTTCTTTTTGAACAGAGCTCCATACACCACAAGAGGACAGTTCTTCTGCTGGGCCTTCCTTACTTTCTCAAGGAGGATCCCTCCAGTTTTTTCAAGACTGTCGAGGTAAGCATGTTTAATTTCTTTATTGCAGTGGTAAAGGATAAGTTGAGTTAAAATGTGTTGTTGTGCCTGCATAGTGATACCTACTAAAATATTTGTAATAAACATGTGCTTTCTGTAGGTGTTAGACAAAAATAAGCATGCTTTGCTTTTAAAAAAGCAAAAAGAAAAACACTGACTCCTGACTCCTGAGCCAATGAAAAAATTTAAATGAATTTTCCTGAAAATCAGTGACAAACACCACACTCCATTCCTTTACAAAAATGCCTAAAAATGATCTGTCCAGCTTAGATCGTCAAATTCAAGTTTATTCACCAAGTTTGTCCTAAATCAGCAAATGGAACATTTTGTTCAGTGGCCCTTTTTAGTTGGGTGATGATTGTTATTAACATGTCTTAAATGGTAACCTTGTTTGTTTTTTGTAGATATCAACATACATTGCTAACAGAACAAGTAAATATGGTAATTTTCTGCCTTCTTTGAAATCTTGTGTAGGCCACAGATGATGAGGAGACGTTCACACGGGGGATGAAAGTTGGTGTGGTCATGGTGAAGAATGGAGAAGACATCATTGACACAGCAGTGGTCCTTGAGGAAGCAGTGATCATGACCAATCAGCATGACCTCCCACGTGCCATTGCCTTGCTGATGGGTCTTCTTTTTTCTCTGAACATAGACTATCCAAAAGAACTAAAGTACACGTTCGAAGTGATTCAAAAGGTCCTGATGAACATAGGTGGGGGACAGTGTTCCTCACTTGATCTCATCTCATGCCTGAGTGTTAAAACTTAGTTCTTCATGTCAAGTTCTTATTTTGTCTATCATAGGTTTTGCTAATGCACATTTTTCAATTTTTCACTTAAATTCACATTGTAGTAATTGTAATTATTTAGCGCTCAAAGGAGACTCTCCTTTTGTTTACCTGTACTCCGTCCACACACTCGGACATTTCTTCCATGTCGCAGATGTTCTGTTTAGACATGTTTACTATTTAGACCTTGTCAGGCCGCAGAGGACACTTTAATGGCATGCTGTTCCATTTACCAGTGCGGAATATGAGGTTACAATGGGGACAGATGAACAGAAAAAGAAAATTCCACATTTCAAATCTGTTCTGAAACTGTTGGACCTCCAACATTTAATTAAGTGTCCTGTCTGTGTCCCGAGGTTTTTCGGGAGGAGCGTGGGAGAAAGATGAAAATCCGAAGTCCTTTGCTTCCTCATTCACTGCCCCTCTGAGTAAATGCCCAGTTCTCCAGCTGTGTATTGTCACTTCACACTTTGTTGTCTTGAAATGTATCATCCACATCCGTTCCCTGCCCTTGATGTCAAGGCAGAGGGGGGCAGGGGGTTGGACGAACAAACTTGATTATAAGTGTTCACTTCTCGTTTATCCATAATGCCTGTTCTTGGGTTGGCAATGTCATGCAATGCAACAATAAATGCTCATCTTGTTGCATGTTAATTGTTATTTGTCATATTTCTCTTAAGTCAATGACATCTATTGTACTAAAAAGTTTTTCCAACAGGCAACATTAGTTATGTTGAAATGGACATGTAAGTTCCAAGAAATCTTGGATATGTTAAATAGATTAATTTAATTTAAATGACCTGTCACTTTTGATTAAGATAAAAATTGATTTGCAAATTAGAATAACAACCGTTCAGTTAATTAAGTCCAAGTCAACTTAACTGAAAAAAAAAGCTTACTTAACGCAATACTTTAATTAAGCTGAAATACATTTACAAGTTCAGACAACTACCTTAAGTAGTTCAACCAACTAACAAATCCAATTCAACTTAACCAAAACAAAAGGTTTACACAACTGACCATTTTAAGTGAACTGAGATAGATTTGCAGGTTCAAACAACTACCTGAAAGAGTTAAGTCAATTCCGAAATCTAAATCAACGAAACTAATGCAGATGTTTACACAACAAGGAATATTTATTGAAGATGACAAATAATACTTTTTCACTTGACTTAGATTTTTAAGGCAGCCCTTTCACTCATATTTTTAAGTTGAAACGACATGTTACAATTTACAGTGTATAATGTAATGTCCATGGGGATCAGATATGATCTGATCAGGGGAGAACAAAATTAGTTTGCTAAGGATAGCAGCACCCCTGGATCTGCTATTGAAGGCTGAATTAAATATTTGCCTAACCCATGGTTTGTGCATTCTGCAATGATCATTTATACGCAAGTGGGTCTCCTGAAGAAAAGCTATGTAAGTGTTAAGACCCTTAAGGATCGCTTTATTTGGCCACCAAGTCCACGGACGTTCCAACTCACAAATCGAATACCAGACCCACTCAGCCCTCTCTGGGAGATATTCGGGTTAGCTATTAATTATTTGAGATTGGTAAATATTAATAGAAATAGTAGAAAATAAATGAGCATCTTGGTTGCGAACCAAATAGACATTATGGTAGCATTTAGATGAACTTCAAAAAAGAAAACACAAAGAACCTCCCAGAAGATAAAGAAAAAACATTTCTCCAAAAATAAATTGGCCAGTGTTTGAACCGTAAGCTAACAAATGGGTTACTTCCTAAGCTCGTCACAACAGAACAAGACGAGTTGCAGTACTAGAGTAAAAACAACCAGTTTACCATGCAGTGAGTTCTGCTCCCTTGTAAACTAAAATATACGCCATATAAAAAAAGTTATTAGAACAGTTATTAATGAAAACAACTTTAAGTAAAACTTTTTCCAGCTGAAATGTGCAGGCAAAGATAAACAGAGAGAAAAAAATTCATAAAAAATATTCAGGCCATATACTGGTGATTTCAGTCATAAAAGTAAAGATGTTTAGCCTAACACTCACATGTCAGGGAGCTATAGTAAATTTTCTTGAATAGATGAAAGTTTTATATATATACAAAACAAAACAAAAACTTGCATGAAATAAAGTAAAACAAGTCACAGCTGGCCATGCCACTTAGACACTGTTCACATTCAACTGGAGATGGAATAGCGTAATATGTGATAAAAGATAAAAATAATAGAGGTAACGTAATGGTCCCAAAATAAAAGACAGAAGTTAGGCGTATGGAGAAGAGGCTCCCTACAGAGGGCCTGCCTCTCTCAAGCGACACCCGGCACTGCTTCGTCCACTGGACCGGATCTGAGGCACCCTTTCGAGTGAGGTCGGTCAAGGGGCTGGTTAGCTCCGGGAAGTTGGGAATAAATCGCTGGTAATAACCGGCCAGCCCCAAAAACCGCCGCACCTCTTTTTTGGTCTTGGGCCTTGGGCAGGCTGCAATTGCTGCTGTCTTATCTACCTACCTATCTAGTAATTATTGTAGGTGATTTTAACATTCATGTGGACAATCACAATGATAGTTTTAGTACTGCGTTTATCTCTCTATTAGACTCAATTGGCTTTTGTCAGAGTGTAAATAAACCGACTCATTGTCTGAACCACACTTTTGATCTTGTTCTTTCATATGGCGTTGAAATTGATAATCTAATAGTCTTTCCTCTTCTATCTGACCATTTTTTAATAACCTTTGAGTTCATACTATTGGACTATAAGCCTTTGTGTAGAAACTTCTACAGCAGATGTTTATCTGATAGTGCTGTAGCCAAATTTAAGGAAACGATTCCTTCAGTATTGAATTCAATGCCATGTCTAACTGTAACAGAGGACTTGTCTGCTTCCTTTAGCCCCTCACAAATAGATCATCTTGTTGATAGTATTACAGGTTCATTACGGACAACTCTAGACTATATTGCACCTCTGAAAAAGAAGATAATTAAACAAAGAAGGCTAGCACCATGGTATAGCCAGCAGACTCGCAAATTAAAACAAGAGGCACGTAAATCTGAACGCAAATGGCGTGCCACTAAACTGGAAGAATCTCATCTAGTCTGGCAAGATAATCTCAGAACATACAGAAAGGCTCTCCGTAATGCCAGAGCAGCCTACTACTCTTCTTTAATTGAGGAGAATAAGAACAACCCCAGGTTTCTCTTCAGCACTGTAGCCAGGCTAACAGAGAATCACAGCTCTACTGAACCATCTATTCCTTTAGGTCTAAGTAGCAATGATTTCATGAGCTTCTTTAATGATAAGATTATAACTATTAGAGACAAAATCCATCACCTTCTGCCCTCAACAGGCATTGATCTGCATTCTGATACAGCAAGTTTGGAAACAGCTGTAAAACCTGATATGTATTTAGACTGTTTTTCTCCCATCGACCTTCATCAAATAACTTTAATCATTTCTGCAGCTAAGCCTTCAACCTGTCTCTTAGACCCCATCCCAACCAGGCTGCTCAAGGATGTTTTACCTCTAGTTAGTCATTCGTTATTGTATACAATTAATCTGTCTTTATTATCAGGACATGTACCGAAGTCCTTTAAGGTAGCTGTAATTAAACCTCTTCTTAAAAAGCCCACTCTAGACCCAGAGGTTTTAGCCAACTATAGACCGATATCAAACCTTCCCTTTGTGTCTAAGATACTTGAGAAAGCTGTAGCTAATCAACTGTGTGACTTTCTCTATAACAATAGTCTATGTGAGGATTTTCAGTCAGGATTTAGAGTGCATCATAGCACAGAGACCGCATTAGTCAAGGTTACAAATGACCTCCTAATGGCATCAGACAAAGGACTAATCTCTGTACTTGTCCTGTTAGATCTTAGTGCTGCATTTGACACCATTGACCACCAAATTCTTTTACAGAGAATGGAACATCAAATTGGCATCAAAGGAACCGCCCTAAGCTGGTTTAAATCGTATTTTTTAGATCGATCTCAGTTTGTTCACGTCAATGATGAATCCTCCATGCATACCAAAGTTTGTCATGGAGTCCCACAAGGTTCTGTACTAGGACCACTTTTATTTAGTTTATATATGCTACCTTTAGGGAACATTATTAGGAATCACTCTATCAATTTTCATTGTTATGCTGACGACACCCAATTATATTTATCGATCAAGCCTGATGCAACCAATCAGTTAACTAAACTCCAAGCATGCCTTAGGGATATAAAAAATTGGATGACCTATAATTTTCTGATGTTAAATTCAGACAAAACTGAAGTTCTTGTAATTGGACCCAAGCACCTCAGAAACTCTCTTTCTAGAGACTTAGTTACTTTAGACGGTATCAACCTGGCCTCCAGCTCCACTGTAAAGAATCTTGGAGTTGTTTTTGATCAGGATCTGTCCTTTAATGTCCACATAAAACAAATTTCGAGGACTGCATTCTTCCACTTACGTAACATCGCTAAAATCAGACGCACTGTTTCTCAAGCAGATGCAGAAAAACTAGTCCACGCATTTGTTACTTCAAGGCTGGACTATTGTAACTCTTTGTTATCAGGCTGCTCTAATAAGTCTCTTAGGACTTTACAGTTAATTCAGAATGCTGCTGCACGTGTTCTGACAGGAACCAAGATCAGAGATCACATCTCTCCCATTTTGGCTTCCTTGCATTGGCTCCCTGTTAAATCTAGAATAGAATTTAAAATTATCCTCCTTACTTACAAAGCTCTTCATGGTCAGGCACCATCATATCTAAAAGAGCTCATAGTACCTAACTATCCCTCTAGAATTCAATTCATTTCAATTTTATTTGTATAGCCCAAAGTCACAAAGTACATTTGCCTCGGTGGGCTTTACAATCTGTACAGAGAATGACACACTGCGCTCTCAGGATGCTGGGTTCCTTGTGGTTCCTATAGTCTCCAAAAGTAGATTGGGAGCCAGAGCTTTCAGCTATCAGGCTCCTCTTCTGTGGAACGAACTACCAATCTGGGTTCGGGAGGCAGACACGGTCAACACTTTTAAGAGTAGACTTAAAACTTTCCTTTTTGATAAAGCGTATAGTTAGGGCTGGCTCAGGCCATCCCTTAGTTATGCTGCTATAGGATTAGACTGCCGGGGGACTCCCCAGGGTTATGTCTAGCCAGGCACGGTATTGGTTAAAGATGTAGTCACATCTCCCTTACCGAAAACCCTCCCTCCTACTCTGCCTCTCTCTCTCTGTCTCTGTCTGTCTGTCTGTCTGTCTGTCTGTCTGTCTGTCTGTCTCTGTCTCTGTCTCTTTCTCTCTCTCTCTGGACATGTCTCATTAATGCATGTTATGTCATTATTAGGGCCCGAGCACGGAAACTGTGCGAAGCCCTATTGTATTTCGAATGTTTATTAGGGCCCGAGCACGGAAACCGTGCGCAGCCCTATTGTATTTCAAATGTTTATTATTATTATTTTTATTATTTTTTTTATTATTATTATTATTCAGCCCAATGAATTGCCTTTTTTAAGGCTTTAATATCCCCAAAAACTCATGAAAATGTGCGTACCCCCCCAAAGTCAGGCGTAAAATTTCATATTTTGGGGGTCTCGCGCACGCGCGTACAGAAATGGCTCTACGGCGCCACCTAGGTTTCGGTTGTCGGAGGAGCCCCCGGACACGGTTTCATCCACGCGGATGAGATTTGGAGGGTGTATGAAACATACCGAGACGCACCAAAAAGTCTCTTGGTGACCCGGGTTTCGGTAAAGGGTACGGCGGCCATTTTGGGTCAAAGTTCACGTTTTTGTGATTTTTTGGTCATTTCCAGGGGTCGTATTTGAACGAACTCCTCTGATTTTCAGGCAAAACTGTTCGGCTATCATATACTTTGTCACAGCTGTCTGAAACTTGTTGGGGTTGTTAAGACCAATGTGATGCACAATTCGGCTGCATAATTAATGAGGGGGCGGGGCAAAGCGCTCTATAGCGCCCCCTTGAATTTTTCTTTGGGACAGCCCCGCCACAGTTTTGAACACAGAGTTATGAAACTCAGCTGAGTTATGGGGCATCACAAGACCTACAAAAAAGTCTCTTGGAGCAATTTGTAAAATTAACAGGAAGTGAGATATTTAAGCATGAAAATCACCATTTTTTGTGTTTCGAACTGTTGAGAAGGGGTCGTATTTGAACGAACTCCTCCTAGGGCTTTCGTCCAATCCTTTTGAAACTTGGCACATGGGTTTATGAGGCTTTGACGATGAAAAGTTATCAAAATCATAACTTTTTGATGTACTATGTCAGAGGGGCGGGGCCACGAAATTCTCCATTTTGCCATAAAATTTCAAAGTGCTATAACTTTGTGAAAAATTCTCCAATCTTCACCAAACTTTGAATATATAATGGCAGTCTGGCCTAAAATACATTTCCACAAAAATATTCGCTAATTTTCATAGCGCCTCCTAGTGACGACAAAAAAGACCACTTTTACGAGATGGCGTGCAGCTCGGACAATATTCATCATATCCACCTCAAACTACGTGTGGATGTTGTCAAGGCCTTGGACTTGGGGCAAATTTGCTCTATAGCGCCCCCTTGATTTTTCAGTGGAACAGCCCCGCCACAGTTTTGCCCACAGACTCACGAAACTCAGCTGAATTGTAGAACAGGGCAGTACCTACAAAAAACTATCTTGGACCAATAAGCACAAAAAAGCTCTATAGCGCCCCTTGGTGCATGTTGGGGGCGCTGCAATTAGAAAAAATGTTGTGTAAAATAAAGCAAAACTCAAAGCAGTACCAAAACAACACTGCAGTAAGTAATGAGGCGGCTGGACAAAAAGCTCTATAGCGCCCCATGGGGCCTGTTGGGGGCGCTGCAATTGGAAAAAATGTTGTGTAAAATAAAGCAAAACTCAAAGTACATTGTCGCACATGTTGACTGTCGCCATGCTGCAATGTGTTCTCAAACAGCATAATGTGGACAGAATATGACATGCAATAGTAACTGTACATTATATCAGTGAAATAAAGTTGTACATTGTCGCACATGTTGACTGTAGCCATGCTGCAATGTGTTCTCAAACAGCATAATGTGGACAGAATATGACATGTAATAGTAACTGTACATTATATCAGTGAAATAAGTTGTACATTGTCGCACATGACTCCTGAAGGCCAGATCTGAGTCTATGAGAGCTGTCTGAAACTTCTTGTGGTTATTAAGACCGATATTATAAAGAACGATATTATGCACATTTCGACGTGCGCACATTTCGACGTGCGCGCATATGCGAGGGCCCGACCATCGCTGCTTGCAGCTTTAATTACTACTATATCTGCTACTGTGGTCACTTTATCATTCATTGTCATTCTGTCAGTCATTGTAAATGTACAAAATGTTTACTTTGATTGTCCTGTACACGTGACATCTATTGCACGTCTGTCCGTCCTGGGAAAGGGATCCCTCCTCTGTGGCTCTTCCTGAGGTTTCTTCCACATTTTTGTCAAATTGAATTGAATTGAATTGAAAATTGAATACTTTCTGAGAATGTTCCGGTCACCATAGCAACTGGTACCTCAACTATTTTGTAGTGGAGAACGGTAGCTCCCAAACCAAACCATGTCGAGTCGAGCAGAACCAAACCGAGTCGAGCTGGTACCAGCCAGTGAAGAAGTGACATTAGTCAGTCAGGATCTCTTTCGGGATTCCGACTCGGGAGATAACTTGAAACAGCGCCTGCGCCACACTTTGCAAAGATGGTGCACAGCGGCACTGCCTCTGGATATCGTGTTGCATAATCCACAAGAACTAACACAAAGCGATATCCACGTGCACTCCATTGAAATGCCCCGATGAGGTCACCCAATACGTTCAAATGGGACCTCGATTAATGGGAATGGGCACAAAGCCGTTCTCTGGATGGCCGGTTGGTTAACCAACTGGCCCCACTGCGCAATGAGAAGTTGAAACGATGTATATTTAACGTCATTTCTCGACGTCGAAATCAGGTCACCTGAAGGTGCAGAACGTTTTTTTACGTCTTTTTTGGACGACATATATAGACGTCCGATTCTGACATCGGGCCGACCTCCAGTTTGGACGTTCACCTGACGTACAAATTCAGTCTAAATTGGACGTCGAAATTAGGTCGCCTGAAGGTGCAGAATGAAAGTTTTTTTTATGTCTTTTTCGGATGTCATATCAACGTCCAGTTTGGACGTTCATCTGACGTACAAATTTAGTCTAAATTGCATGTCGAAATCAGGTCGCCTGGAGGTGCAGAATGAAAGTTTTTTTTAACGTCTTTTTTGGACGTCATATAAAGGGTCCAATTCTGACGTCCTGTCGACCTCCAGTTTGGACGTTCACCTGACGTACTAATTCAGTCTAAATTGCACGTTCAAATCAGGTCGCCTGAAGGTGCAGAATGAAAGGTTTTTTTACGTCTTTTTCGGACGTCCTGCCGACCTCCAGTTTGGACGTTCACCTGACGTACAACCAGAGAAACCAGAATCCATAATGTTCTGTAAAACTACAGGTTTTTACCCCTGAAAAAAAAACTTGTTTTGCTTAAAAATTAACATTAAAACATTAAAGAAAATTACAGTTTGTGTCATGAAATACGAAAGGATTAACTCTAAATTTAAAAGTGCAAATTTACTTGGTAAAACTGTCAATCGATTAAAGCAGAGAAACAATAAGTTACTATTTTTGTCTAATGGTGAAAACATAAAAGAAAAAAAACTATAAGCACGTTGTACATAAAACATCCGAAAACCAAACTTTTTCATTGTAATTTTTCATTTAATGAACGCTTGTGAGGCTGTACAAACTTATCACAACACTGTGTACACACCGAATACACAGAAGATGCTACATGAAATTTACATAAATGCACAGTAATAAGAACTTTCTAACGAATGTGGGCAGCACTCTATCTTTTCTGAAATAGCAAGTAAAGCTAAAATGCTACTGACTGTTCTTGCTGTTCAGATCTTTTAACTTGTAACAGTAAAATCACCACAGGTTCATTAAGTCGTGACAGTGGTGCAGCATAAAACCAGAACCCTGCTTTTTGTTTGTGTTATCAAAGTTATCTGCTATTTATATATACACACATATAAAAAAGTCTCCAACATAAACAACCACCTCACCTCATTTGCAAGGCTGTACATGAAGATAGAAAAAATGTACACATCTTACACTGTGTACACTCATACATACTGCAACATTACAATAACATTACACCTCACATCACATGGCTCACAAAGTATGGTCCACTCAAGTCCACTCATGGTCTGCAAGGTCAGCGATGAGTGTGAGGACTCCTGGGTTCACAGCAAAGACATCCTCCTTTTGCTGTGCTCAACTTTTGTTCCTCTCTCCGGATTTATTAAAAAGAAACACCTTGAAGCAAAGAAGTAAGGATAAATATTACAGTGTCTAATATGTTATGTTTTTAAATATCTTAACAGAAAGATACCACAAGATCCAGCTTCGTGGTGGACACAGAGCTGGACTCTGTGGCAGAGAGGATGACACTTTACACAGAACGTTCATTAGACAGAGGAGTGTGTTCAGTAACAGGCTTATGTCCCTATCCTGCTGCACAAACAGACTGAAGAACTCTTCTGTCCCCATGACCATAAAAAATATACACTATAACACTGCTGTTTTTATTTCGATTTCAATTGTCTTTTGTATTTATTCTATTTCTGTATCTAATAACATTAGAATCTATATGGTGAATATTTTCTTTATCTTGCTGGTAAATATAGTATGTATGTATGTATGTATGTATGTATGTATGTATGTATGTATGTATGTATGTATGTATGTATGTATGTATGTATGTATGTATCTAAGAATTACCACCGGAGGAACTCCAGTGTTCCAGTATATTGAAGCAATAGTAACTGCCAAACATCAGGCAGATGGCACAGGGGGAGGCAGTGATGTGGTCGTTGACAATCTTCTGATCAATGCTCAACATGAAGCAGTCAGCAGTGAAGCAAGAGGACCCTGAGAAAAAACAACATGAACAAATATATATTACAGATCTGTGCATCTGTGTCAACCATTTCACTACATTGTAAAGTTGGCTCAGACATACCACACACAATAAGGCAGGGTGTTGCTGGCACAGCCTCCATCTCAACCTCTTTTGGTCCATCTGTGACTGTGTCTTCTGCATCTGGCACACTGGATTCTGTGGTAGCACTTGCAGCACTCTGAGCATCTTCATTACCTGTTTCACAAATCACATTTTACAAACAATTTTTATGTTTTCTCGACATGTGAGAGGTAAAGACAGATTTTACACTCAACACACGGGTGCACCCTCTCACAGGGCAAGTTACTTGCCGCCCCTCTACTATATGCTCCTTCAAGTGAACACCCAAAGCTTTTTTCCCTCACACTGCTGTTCACAAAGTGAAACTGTGCATTTTAATCTCGTTCAAGTTCTGTCCAGAGTAACTGTTGGCATGATGACAATAGAAGTTCAATTTTTTTCAATTCAATTTTATTTGTATAGCCCAAAGTCACAAAGTACATTTGCCTCGGAGGGCTTTACAATTTGTACAGAGAATGACACCCTCTGTCCTTAGACCCTTGGTTCGAGTGAGGAAAAACTTGCCCACAAAAAACCTTTTAATAGGGAAAAAATGTGGAAGAAACCTTTAGGAAGAGCGACAGAGGAGGGATCCCTCTCCCAGGACGGACAGACGTGCAATGGATGTCACGTGTACAGGACAATCAACATAAACATTTTGTACAGTTACAATGACTGACAGAATGACAATGAATGATAAAGTGACCACAGTAGCAGATATAGTAGTATTAATGACAGTAGTAATATGTGTAGTGGGCGTCGTCCAGGATCACAGCAGCAGCCACGATCCACGAAAAACCTGCTGGACGACAGAGCACAGAAACTCCGGGGAAGTTTGGTTAGTAGCATGCATTAATGAGACATGTCCAGAGAGAGAGAGAGACAGAGACAGACAGACAGACAGACAGACAGACAGACAGACAGACAGACAGACAGACAGACAGACAGACAGACAGACAGACAGACAGACAGACAGACAGACAGAGAGAGAGAGAGAGAGACAGAGAGAGAGAGGCAGAGTAGGAGGGAGGGTTTTCGGTAAGGGAGATGTGACTACATCTTTAACCAATACCGTGCCTGGCTAGGCATAACCCTGGGGAGTCCCCCGGCAGTCTAATCCTATAGCAGCATAACTAAGGGATGACCTGCACCAGCCCTAACTATACGCTTTATCAAAAAGGAAAGTTTTAAGTCTACTCTTAAAAGTGTTGACCGTGTCTGCCTTCCGAACCCAGATTGGTAGTTTGTTCCACCGCTTTTAATGCTGCATAACCAGTACACACCTGCTTGCAACTAGCTGCAACACACTTGAACATACACCTCGGTTCATTGCTATGCAGTTTGCAATGAAGAACAAATGCTTTAACAGATTTAACTGTTTCTGCACATACGTTACATGAATACATCTTAAATAGCCTAACGCCACGGTTTGCATACAGCAAATACAACGTTTTTTTCTCTCTTTTTTTCACCTTAAATCTCCTTTCAATTAACTGAGTGCAATTTAAACTATTAGCTTTCTAAAATGTTCTGCAATATTTCCATACCTGAGAGAGAGAGCACCTCTGATGGACAAGGGTGGATGAGAAGTCTCTGCACAAACTCAGAGTCCGGCGGGTCCTCAGATGCAGCGTGCTGATTGGCCCGTTCAAATCTGCCGGCTCTGAAGTACCGGCAGATTTCTACTGCGCATGTGCAAGCAGACTAGGTGCAGGGAGCCACAGCAGTATGCACTTCTCAACTCTGTCAGGTCTACTTACAGGCAGAAAACCTGAATGTGACTGACGTGACTTTTATTAAACCAAATAAATAATTGTTATTGTTATTAGTATTTTACTGTTAAAAGTAGTACACGATTTTATTACAGCAGGGCAATGTATATTTTCTGGAGAAAACCAGTAAAAAATATATATATTTTTTCCTAACTATTATAATATATAACACAATACTCCCAAGGCATCACCTTTTGTGTCCATGTTTATTTATATCATGTGTCTTTCATCTCCTTTTTTGGAATCCATACAAAATCAAATACAAACTTTTACAAAATTGATTATATGGTGATCATTAAACATATTTTAGTTAATACTAGCCTGTACCCATGTTGATTAGATATATATGTGCGTTTCAGGTGTCAAAATTACATTCTATTAACAGATGTCCAGATGAGGTACAAATGTGGACGTCATATTAACGTCTAGATGAGGACCTTAACAGACGTCCAGATATGGTTCAAATGTGGACGTCATAATAACGTCTAGATGTGGTCCTTAACAGACGTCCAGATATGGTTTAAATGTGGACGTCATAATAACGTCTAGATGAGGTCCTTAACAGACGTCCAGATAAGGTACAAATGTGGACGTCATATTAACGTCTAAAACAGGTCCGATAATGATGTCTACATCTTGGATCTATTTTGCATGCTCTGAAGACGTCTAGATCTGGTCCTTAACAGACGTCCAGATGAGGTTCAAATGTGAACATTTCGTCGTACCGATGTGTAGGTGTGGTCTCCGACGGACCGACCCAATACTGACATGATCTGCACGTCTCTCCGATGTCCGATGTTTGGTGGGGCACTCAGGACAAGACGCACACCAGCAACGCACGTCTGCCTAAATGCTAGGCCAATAGAATCGGGCCATTACACGGTTCAGTGTCTTTTCACACCCCATATGTCCAGCCGTCGGGTTATAATGAGCCGCCGGGAAATAGTCTTCCAGGCGGCTCATTATAACCCGATGGCTGGACATTTTGGTACCAGCAACTGGGTAATTATCTCACCTGTCTGAGTGTCACAGCTCACTCTGTATAATCTGTCCCTGCGTAATGAAAAGTGTGGATATGTTAACGCTGCGACAGGGCGCACCATGTGACCATCAATTTTTATCGAAGGCAAAGCGTAGAGTATCATTGCACCCCTACACACTGCCCCACTAGCTTACTGTATCAAACCCTGGCCAATCAGTACCCAGAATCAGAGGGTGCGTCAGATGGGAGCTAACCGCAGTCTTCACACTATGCTTTTTCCCTTTAAACCGAATTTCCACTGGTACTACAGGGTATCTGTGAATATCAAATCAAATCAAATCAATTTTATTTGTATAGCCCAAAGTCACAAAGTACATTTGCCTCGGAGGGCTTTACAATCTGTACAGGGAGTGACACCCTCTGTCCTTAGACCCTCGGTTCGAGTGAGGAAAAACTTGCCCACAAAAAACCCTTTTAACAGGGAAAAAAATGTGGAAGAAACCTCAGCAAGAGCCACAGAGGAGGGATCCCTCTCCCAGGACGGACAGACGTGCAACGGATGTCACGTGTATCCCCATGTAGCATACCCTCCAACAGATAGTAATAGACTCGATGGTTTTTGAGTATTTATTCAGCTCTGTAAACCAATATGAGAAATAATAAAAACAAAGAGAACGATAACAATCACTGTTTTCCACCAATCACCAATTTCCGTTTCATCATAACAAGCAATTAACAGGCGGCAAGAGTTAATATAATTTACAGACACAAATCATAAATTAATTAAACACAAACCAACATTGTACCTCCTCGGAGGGGTTGCTAAAACACACACTTTGTTTCCTTATTTTCCTTTTTTCACTGTAAACGTTTACCGTTTTTTACCGCTGGCTTGTTCGTCTCGTAGCAACACAACGCCGGAAATGGAAAAAGGTGCGCTTCAAAATAAAATGTCACTATATAAAAACAGAACGTTCAAAACAGGCAAATATATATATAAAATAGACTTGCCTGTTCAACACAAATTATTACATTTATACAAATGGGTATGCTACACCATGCATGCACCTAATATCCACCCATCCTGCCTATATTAAAGCCTCAGAATCAGATTCTGGTGAACTATAGACTGCATGCAGCCCGAGTCCACCATCGCCTGATGTGTACCCCCCTGAATCCTTACCGGAACACTGTACGTCCCTCCTGGACTGGGGGAGGGTGCTGAAGAGCCGACAACTACTTGGCCAACCTCCATGAATGGTCACTCACTGCAGAAGTGTCCAGGTTGTCCACACCTCCAGCACTCCTGCCGCCTGAGGACAGTGATGCGCAGCCGGGCACGGTAGATCATGCTGAATCGTATTCCTCTCTTGAAAAGCAACGATTTCACGTGGTTGAAAGCAGCTCGCCTCTTAGACACACCAGCACTGAAATCTTCGTAAAACTTGATGTTGTGACCCCGGTAAATCATATTGCGGCGTTCCTTTGCCCATGATAACACTCTCTCCTCATTAGTGTAGCATAGGAAGCGCACTATCACCAGGCGGGATCCTTGACAAGGTTTCGGTCCGAGATTGCGATGGGCTAGGTCTAATTCAGGTGTGGAGTTCGCTAATGCCTCAGCAGCCACTTCCTTCAATAAATCTGCCATGAATTGTCTCGGGTTGTTACCTTTAATTTCTTCAGGTAACCCAATCACTCTTAGGTTCTGACACTTTGAGCGGGACACCAAGTCCTCCACAGCAGCCCGCAGAACACCATGCTCTTTTCTCATCGAGGTTAGCTTGGAGCGTAACTCCACTACCTCTTGCTCCAAGCTAGTGATGTTATCCGAGTGAGACGAGAGGGCCGTTTCCATCTCCGAGATTGTAGAGGTGTGTTTAGCCACAGTGGTGGAGATGGACTCAAGAGCTGAATTAATCGGGGCGAGGGCTTCACTCAGAGGGGCTTTGAGCTCCGCAGTGGTGCTTTTCCTAGATTTTTCCAGTTCGATGATGAGTGTAAGCTCATTCTTGTGGAGTTCAGCGCGACATTAACTTGAATAAGTAGTTCCGCCGAGACTAACTTTTGAAAAAAGGAAGTATTTAACAAAGTTATACTAAAAATGTACAGAGGCACACCGTCCACTACATTGTCAAACCAGAAGTCCCCCTACTAGGGACACTTCTGTCTAAAATTGCGTCCCTTCAAAATATTCATGTCCCCAGCCCAGATAATTGGATAACTTCCCATGTCAGTCAGTTTACATTCAAGGTTAGCAAAAAACAAAGGGTAAGCATAAGAATTAGCCAGTATTATTTTTCTCCCTTGAACTTCAGCTAAAATAATAAGACATCGCCCCTCCTCATCCTTTACCTCTTTTATACATTTAAACTGTAAATGCTTATTCACTAATGTGATAACACCTCTGCTTCGGCTCGTTCCTAGGACTATAGAAAAATTTCCCACCCGTCCTCTCCGTAACTTTTTGGAGTCCTTCACAGACATATGGCATTCTTGCAAAAAGACTACATCATACCTCATTGATTTCAAACTGAAAAGGACCTTATTCCTCTTGATGGGGCTTCCTAAACCATTTACATTCCAGACGCAAATTATTATGAGTATACATTGTTATATTTCACAGAAATGTATAAATGTGGTAGAAAGTGGGTTCCCTGTCTTGTTCTTGGAGTTGGGACTGTCTTGAATGAACAAAAAAGAAATAAGTAAAAACCAGAAAAAAATCATAATAGCAATGATCACAAATAAAACTGAAATGCATAACCATTAACAAACTGCGCAGACCTAAACACTGCGCACAGCAATCTTAATAGTCTGTAACTGTCAGTAAAGTTGCTGACAAAACCAAGTCCAACCGTAGCAGCCTACCAAAAGTAATGTCACTGAACTATGCAGGCACCTTGAGTGTGAACTGAACAGCTAACCATTCTAAATACAGACGGTACCATATCTGGTGAGTGCATAAATGTGCACTATACTAAATGTGTAGAAAAAAAAATACTACTTCAAATTCTTTTCAACTCTCAGCAGCATCTGCAGACTGCAGGGGAGATCAGTGATTAAGTGGTCATTTAACTCACATTTACCCGTGAATGGAGAGGGAAAGGGAGAAAACGTGAACATCAATTACCACAGAGATGAAGCAGGAAGGTGCCGCGTTACTCCATGTCCCCGGCCAACTGGGATAGTTCAGTTCTAAGTTCATAGCTGCCTTGGAATTGTCAAAGCCGTGGGATCCCTCTTTTGTGTTGACGCAGAGTATGGCTGGATACTGCAGGGCAAACTTCACTCCACGCTGATGCAGGACTTTCTTGCACTCTCTGAATGCATCTCGCTTGGCTACAGTGCCCCTGGAGAAGTCTGGAAAAATCATGACTCGCTTCCCGTTCCAACGAAGCTCTCCTTTCCCCTGGGACACGCGCAGAACGGTATCTCTGCCCCTTAACCGCATAAACCTGGCAATCAGGGTTCAGCCACTGTGCCCGTATTCCGAAACTTGGGGGCCGAGGCTTCGGGCTTGCTCAATAAACCATCCCTACTCGGGTGTGGGTATCTCCAGCATTTCGGGCAAAACCTTCTCCAAAAACATAATCGGGTTACTTGACCCACAGCTTTTAGGAAAGCCAACAAAGTGCAAATTATGTGCTCCAATCCTCCATGTCACCAAGCCTCTCAGCGAGAGCCGCCACTTTGGTTTTGGTGGCTGGGGGGTTAGCCTTTAGTCGGTGGTCGGACTTCTCCAGAAAGCCGAGTCGCCCCTCCACCTCACTGACCACTAGAGTTGTTAGCTTCTCATCCATCGATGAAGTGGCTTTGCGTAAGTGGCTGGCCACCGTCTTCCTGGCACACTGGTGAATGCACATTGCTGCTGACACGGGCAGCTGGCATGCCAGTGGTGTTTTTAGGATTCTGTCGCCCGGAGCTTTTTGGCTTGCTCAACATTGTTTTCCAAGCGCTTTGTCTAAAGTCTCAAGGATGTGGTCTAGTACAGAAATGCCTACTATTTATGTATTGACGGCTAAATGTTAAGCTACCACGGCGAAGCTACTCAGGTACTACTCAGGCTACTCAGGTAAGCAGACATCTTCTTCACCACGTCACGTGACTCCTCCCATACCAGGCCTTCTGGTTTTTCTGGGCCTCCTGAAGGTTGACCTTGCCCTCCTCCTGATATCTCTCCAGCTGGTCCCTCATCTCCAGCACAAACTGCACCACCTCTCTGTTGCCATGGTGGAAGGGCCTTCCCAATTCTTTCAGAGCACGTCCAAGGGTCCCTGTACCTCCCAGCATACAACAGTTCGAATGGTGAGAAACCGGTTAGGGGCTGGGGAACTTCCCAGTAGAAAAAAAACAGGAAGGGCAACCAGCGGTCCCGGTCTTTGCCTGTATCCTCCACAAATTTCTGCAGCATTTTTTTTCAGTGTCTGGTTGAATCTTTCGACCAGACCATTCGTCTGTGGATGGTATGGTTTAATGGCTGTGATGCCCAGTTGCTTCTGGAAAAGCTGCATCAACCGTGACGTGAAGTTGGTTCCTTAGTTTGTTAGGATCTAGTCTGGTATCCCCACCCTGGAGAATAGTTATACTAACGCCCGCAGTACTGTGGGAGCAGTGATGGTCCGCAGGGGAACGGCCTCAGGGAAACGCGTGGCATAGTCACACACCACCAGGACATAATGGTGACCCCCACTACTTTTCATCAAAGGCCCTACAATGTCCATAGCAATCCTGCGGAATGGAGATGACCGGAAGTGGATGTAACGCTCTGTCAGACTTGCAGCCAGGGCATGTTTTCTGACATGTGGGGCATGTGGTGCAATATCTCTAGATGTCTGTGTACATGTATGTGGCCAATAAAACCGTGAACTGATGTGCATGTATGTTTTGTTACGGCCATGGTGTCCAGCCCATGGAAGTGCGTGTGCTAGTGCGCATTCACCAGTGTGTACCTTCGCACAGTACTACTGTCTGAGTCTGGCAGTGGTTGGACTCGGGTGATCACAGGACATGAAACATTTACATTTCCCTCCCCACAGTCTGTTTTTGCCGGCACTTCTCTTTCATGCAGCAAGTTTATCAACCAGGTAAGTCCCATCCAAGAATTATTTCCCAACCACCCCAACAGTCAACAGGTAAGGCTGTTCCTCAATGGTAACTGTCACTTCAGCTTTGGGATAAGGATGCTTATCGCTATGCACACACACAATGTCTGTCTGACGGCTGTAGTCCACATAGCCCACTGGCACCAAGCTGTGCTTAATTAGGGATGTAAAGCTACCAGTGTCCAAGAGAGCGGTAACCTGCTGCTATTTATACTGACAGTTTTATGCTGTTGGATCCGACCGTTTTTTTTCCCCATGGGCCCCACCTCTGGATATGGGGCATAGCAGGCACCAGTGACCTTTGCCTTCTGTATGGGACAAACAGACACTTTATGGCCTGGCTGCTGGCAATAAAAACACAAAATTACCTTTTACCAGAGGCTTGTTAGTTTAGGCCGGGCTACAACGTCCTGCCTATATTCTCCTCTCCCGGGCCAGGGCTGTGGTAGCTGGAATGTTTGTTGGGGTGCTGCACTGGTGGAGCATGAAGCTGGGCCCCCTCTCCAAGCGTTGAGATACTGCAGCACTAGATTGGCAGCTGTGAGGCAGTACCCGCAGTAGCTGCTCGAAAATGATGGTCTCACTGATCTGCTCCTTGGTGTGCTGCTCTGGCCGTATCCAGCGCCAGTAGAGGCCCTTCAGGCGGTGGTATCATCATGGATCTGAACTGCTGCTGGTAGGTTTCTGGGGAGATGTCGAACTTGGCCAGAAGTGCCGTCTTCAGGTCTGGATACCAGTGGGCCCTCTCCTCGTCCATCGCTGTGTAGGCCTCCAATGTCTTCCCTGCCAGCAATGGAACTAGGCAGCAGGCCAACTCATTCTCTCCCATGTTTTTACAATACGCTCAAAGCGTAGCAAAAACTTCTCAATGTCCTTCCGCATTTGATATTGGGGAATTCTGGGCTCGCTATAGAGGCCTCCAGTCTGGTCTTGGCTGGTTGGACCTACTGCTTGCCTCTGGAAACTGGATGGAAGCTGCTGGAGCAGCTGGGCCCCACCAGGGGGTGGAAAGCAGGAGTTTTTCTATCTCACTTTTGTGCACACTTGGCCAGGCCACGCTATTTCCAGCGGGGGGGAATATAAATTAGTTACTATCGATGGGATCACCCTGGCCTGCCGCTCCACCATAAAGAGTCTTGGAGATCTTAAAACAATTTTCAAGGACTGTCCTGTCTCAAACAGCTGCAGAAAAACTAGTCCGTGCATTTGCTCCTTTAGAGGCACTTCTAGACTGGATTATTGTAACTCTTTATCAGACTGTCTTTAGAACTGTGCAGTTGATCCAGAATGCTGCAACCATATATTGACAGGAACCAGGATAAGATATTTATACCATTTTGGCTTGTTTGTTTAGTCATATCTCCATTAAAGTTTATAGCAAACTGCTCTGGAAAGTGTCATAAGATAACTTTTGTAATGATTTGGTGCTATATAAATAAAATTGAATTGAATGAAAATTGTCAACCCTTCTGAATGGACAACAGGTAGCACAGCATCAATCATGACATCATCCCAGAGTGAATATTGAAAAAGATTTTATTGTAAAAAACAAAAAACAAAATGTAGCTTCAGCTTTCAGTTTACATTGATAATTTCAAAATCATTAGATAATTATTATTATTATCAATAACATCACACAGCCTAACCAATAAGAGCATCAGTAACTCCACCCAATCACAACCGTGACTGTCAGGGTGTGGCCTCACAGCATCTCTGTTGTCTGTAGAGATCGAAGGTAGAGTGGGCATGGTAATGTAATGGGCGGGGCTGGGCATATTCTGTCTCCTCCTCTGGTGGGAGGGGCTTCTGTCTGAGGAGGTCAGGGGTCATGAAGATGACAGGGGAAGGGCCATCTACTGTCTTGTTACCATGGCATTGGATAGGAGGAGCAAGCAGCAGCCTATCCTGCAACACCTGGCTTATCAGCTCATCCTCCTGCACATCAACGCTGACCAATGAGGTGAAGAGAAGCTGAGAGCGAGAGACATTTACCACTACAGACAGGCAGAGAGACAGAGAGAGAGAGAGCTCAAGAAAAATCCACATTAAAAAAACATTATGTAACGATTTGACCCTAAATTAACAGGAGTAGAATCAGTTTGATGGGGCACTTGAACACTTGAATAAAATGCAAGAGATCTCCTGTAAGAAGTGAACCGGGCTAAGAAGCCTCTTTGGATATCATAGCAAAGCTGAAGCTTTGGAAGTCTCTAATGTGCTTGCTCTATGGGTGCCACAATGCAGAAGCAAATGTAGAACATGGAGGTAATTTCATGTTTGGAAACCTTTTGGTTTCATGCACCATTGACCGCTTCCACAGAAATTAATCCTTTAAGGCAGTGATTCTCAAACTGTGGTACTCCCTCCAGTGGTACACAGAGCAATCAACCATTTTTATTAAAATTTTAGTTTCTAAATGAAATAAATTCATTTTAAACCATATAACTATAGAAATACTACTAAAATTCAAATTCATATAATTATAATATTGCTGAAATTTCTTTAAAATCTGTTCTGTCTTTCCTGTGATATATGTTGTTTTAATGTAAGCCTACTACACAGGTCAGAGTGAATGAGAGCAAGTGAGTGCCGGCATTGATAAACCTGGTAAATCAGACAAATAGGAAGTTATTTCCTTCCAGCAGTTACGTTCAGACAATAAATAAAGCAAAATAAAGATAATGGATAAATGAGGCAATAATTAGTCTGGCTGCTTGACATGTTTAAATCCATCCATCGATGTCCTTCAGTAATCATATAATATATATATATATATATATATATATATATATATATATATATATATATATATATATATATATATATATATATATATATATATATATATATATATATATATATATTTATATTTATATTATATATTCAACGGTAAATCAGAATACTATAAAATCTATAATTGGTAGTGATATAACTGTGGGATCAATCAGTTATCTGTCATTTAAACTGTTCATTCATTCATTCATGATGATTCATGATGGTGAGGATACATGAGATTTGGTAAATAACACCCTGTGTGTGCACTTCGCCTACCTTCAGTAGCTCTGGTGTTAATCAGGTTTTTTGTCCTCTCTGACCTCTGTAAAGTCTCCTGAACAGCCTTCTGGGAGTTAAACTCTGCCTCCTGCAGGACAACAAATGGGTTACCATGGTAAACAGCTCTTAGTAAGCTCAGTCATGATTTCTTGAATCCTGCTGAAAAACAGTATGAACCTGCAGTGACTGAAGCTCCGCCTTCAGAGCCAAAGTGGTGTTTAGCTCCACCCTCTCCATACAGCCTGGATCTTGATTGGATGCTGCAGCAGGAACCTGCTGTTTGGGCGCTCCACCAATCAGAAGAGATAATGAAATAAACTATTTTATTGATTATTCCACTACTCCACTGATCACTGAGACAATTAATAAACAGTGTAAACAATATCAGTGAAATATGCACAAGCCTTTACAGCCTATTGATGCAAATAACTGCCAGAAATATTTGAATCTTGTGAGTTTCTGAATACCCAGATGTATTTTATTTTATTGAATCACTGCGGAATTGTTAGTGGAGCAGGTTCTCTGGTTAAAAAAACCCCAACAACAATAAAGAGAAGCCTAGACACAATCAAACATAAAGCTCTGAGTGTTATTTGTATGTTTGATTAAACCTTTCTCGCAATCCTCTATTTCACATAATTTACAGTGCAGATGTTTTGATTGTTGTCCACATCATATGCAAGATTATTTCTTTCCAGCTATGATGAGCCCTGAACTCCAGCAGAACTGTCAGAACATTTTTATTTGACTGAAGGTCCAAAAAGTTTATTTTTAAAATCTCCTGTCAAGT
This sequence comes from Collichthys lucidus, assembly GCA_004119915.2. NCBI lineage: Eukaryota > Metazoa > Chordata > Actinopteri > Sciaenidae > Collichthys > Collichthys lucidus. Next base: position 31,429,799 of record CM014096.1, read on the forward strand.
TTATTATTTTAAATTTAGCATCTCACAGTATCAGTACATTTTGGGCAATATTGTGGAGTCATCCTGAACACATATTTTTATCTATGCATTTTTTTATTTTTATAAATATGAACCCCAATTTATTCAGACACTGTCCAACTCTAGTTACCTTGGTGACGTCCTCTGCTCCTCCTCTGAGCTCTGACTGGCTGCTGAAGCTGGCTGTCTCTGCTCAGAGTCATGTGAGGCTCCGGTGTTACTGTAACAACAACTGGCTCTTCAAAACACACCTGAAGGAGACCAGACACAGAACAATGTCACACAGACAGTTTTATCACAGTTTTTATTTTTATTGTGTTTTATTAGTCAACGTCCGGTCTCAACTCCTCATACACAAAATACCAGCAGTGCAGCTGTTGTCTCTTTCTTCAAACAAGAATTAAGGTTTGTTGTTCATCTGTATCTGTACCTTTTTATATTAATTAAGGTTTAACAGTAGCTCAGCAGGCTGTTTCTAAATCTGACAGCTGACAGCAAACATCCCCTAAACAACAAACAAACATCATGTTGTTTCCTAATTGATCACTGATGTTCACACCAGTGATGGGGACTCGAGTTAGCGACTTGGACTCGAGTCGGACTTACGTCGCGCAAACAAAGACTTCCGACTTGACTTAGACTTGCTCCCAATGAGGGGGGACGAGAGCCACGCTCTTCTCTCCGGAGAAGCCCCTTTCGACTACGACCTCAGATCAGACGAGCGACCCGCTGAATTTAAGCATATTACTACCAGGACATGGTCATATTTGTTGCCAAAGATTTTTTGTTGTAGGTTCAATTTAGACACACTACAGTAGCCTCTTTATTTGCTGCTGTTCAAGTTCAAGGAGCTGAGTCATCTTGTTGGCTTTGGTTGGCCATGGTTGGTTAAATTAAAAAAAAAAAATACACTAATCAATATCAAATGCTAACTAACAATAACCATTAAAAAAACTTTATTTGAACGAAGCTTTCAGGATGTTTCTTCACATTAGAATAGCCCTAATTATGTGTGCCTACTATTTTAAGGTTTCGTTTGGAATTGCACAGTAGCCTACCTCTTAACAAGGCTCCTGTTCACACATACTTTGACCTTCTTCAAATGTTTGGTATCCCTGGGAAGCTGAGCTTTAGCAGATTTCATTAATGTGGAAAAAGTAACTGTGTTGGGCACTGACAAAGCGACACAGACAGATCATAGCATTAAATAAATGGAAGTGTCCACATTCTAGTCCCCAAGTGATATGATGCTAAGTGAACATGCTCTGACCCATTTTGATATTGCATTTTGATATAATAATAATAATAATTAATAGGTTATTGTAAATGGACTGCATTTATATAGTGCTTTCCTTACATGGTACCATAATGATAACGTTTATTTCGGTCATTTGAGACTTGATTTGGGACAAAAGACTTGAGACTTGACTTGAGACTTGACTTGGCATTGCCGTCAAAGACTTGGACTTGACTTGGACTTGACTACAAAGACTTGAGACTTGACTTGGACTTGGAAAAAATGACTTGTGAACATCACTGGTTCACACCAAGACCAACTGTGGTTCAACTGAACCCCGAAGCAGTTACCCCATTAGTGTGCTTCGTTTGGGTTAGCATGAACACCAAACCTGAACTGTGGTGCAGACTAATCAGCCAGTCTCTGGCCTGCCTCCTAGGGCTGATCTCAGACCACTGTCAATCTCAGGAGTGGTTCATTTCTAGTATGAACACATTCCAAACGACCACAGAAAGTGCACCACTGTATGTGTCATATCATTGGTTAAAAAACATTTTGCCTGGTGGTGTTTAGCTCAGTTGGTAGAGCAGCCGCTCCATGTGTGAAGGCTCAGTCCTTGCTGCGGATCCCAGGGTCTGAATCCGACCTGTGGTTCTTTCACACATGTCATTCCCCATCTCTCTCCCCATATTCCTGTCACTCTTCAGCTGTCTCTATCAAATAAAGCTTGAAAAGGCCAAAAAAATATTCTTTAAAAAACAAAAAAACATTTTGCCTTCATGTTTCTGTGACTCATTAACTAGCATGTTTTCTTTTAATACTCTCACAGAAGCTCCCAGGATGTTGGGAAAAGGCCTGTTATTGATCACCTTTCTTCCTGTCTGTTCTCGGGGCCAGGACTTCAACTCTGATTGGTCACTCTGATGACTCTTCTTCAGTGGGCGAGGCTTTATTTTTGTGTGGCAGGTCTTGGGGGCGGGGCTGAGTGTGACGGACAGGTCGAGTTCAGGACAGCAAGTCAGAGAGGAGGAAGGGACAGAGAGGGGAAAGGGGGCAGGGGGAGGAGAGGAGGGAGGAGAGAGGAGAAAGGAGGAACTCCTCATCCTGGCAGGAAACGACAGGGTGAGACATGCTGGTGACTTTCAGGGAATATGCCTTTAAAAAGAATGTCCATCAGATTCTTTTAAAAAGACTTGAACATCCATTTGGCATTAAAGGAACCGCACTAAGCTGGTTAAGTCAGTCTTATTTCTTAGATCAATCTCAGTTTCTTCGTGTTAATGATGACATTATAAATGCACACAAGGTTTTGTGCTCAGACCAATTCTATTTGGCTTATAAATGCTTGCTTTAGCAACATTATTAGGGCCCGGGCACGTACTCGTGTTTATTATTGGTTTTTGTTTTTAAATATTTTTTTAGGGCCCGAGCACGCTGTGCGAGACCCTATTGAATTTCTAATGTTTATTATTTTTTTTTGTTTTTATTTTATTTTTATTTTTTTTCTTCCTAAAAGTAAATCGCATTTTTGACAGCCCATACCCCCCCCCCCCAAAAAAAAACTCATGAAAATTTGCCTACCCCCCCAATGTCAGGTGTAAAATTACGTATTTTGGGGGTCTCACACATGGACGTACGCATATGCCTCCACAGCGCCACCTACGTGCACGTTTTTGGAGGTGCCCCTCGCCACGGTTTCGCCCATGTGTACGAAACTTGGTGGGAGTATGTAACATGCCCAGACGCACAATAAAAAGTCTCTTGGTGCCCCGGGCTACAGTGAACCGTACGGCGTCCAATTTTTGTAAATTTTGGACTTTTCTGGATTTTCGGTCATTTCAAGGGGTCGCATTTGAACGAACTCCTCCTAGGGATTTCATCCGATGTGCTTGAAACTTGGCGTGTGTGTTCTCAAGGCCTCGACAATGAAAAGTTATGAAAATCACAACTTTTTTTCATAGGGCGTGGCCGTGACGGTGCGTCAAAGTCGACGCTGACGATTTTTCCCACAAAATCCCAGACTCCATTTACTTTTTTGCTCATTTTCGGACAAACCTATGCGGCTATCATATACTTTGTCAGAGCTGTCTGAAACTTCTTGGGATTGTTAAGAGCAATATTATGCACAATTCGGCTGCATAATTAATGAGGGGGCGGGGCAAAAGCGCTCTATAGCGCCCCCTGGAATCCTTTTTCAACTCATATCTCAGGAACGCTTTGGCGAAACGGAACCAAATTTGATGTCTTTGTCAGAGCTGTCTGAAACTTCTTGGGATTGTTAAGAGCAATATTACGCACGATTCGGCTGCATAATTAATGAGGGGGCGGGGCAAAAGCGCTCTATAGCGCCCCCTGGAATTTTTTTTTGGGACAGCCCCGCCACAGTTTTGGACACAGAATTGTGAAACTCAGCCGAATTGTAGAACATGGCAAGACCTACAAAAAAGTCTCTTGGAGCAATAAGCCACAATGAACAGAAAGCGAGATATTTAAGAATAAAAATTGCCATTTCCGGTGTTTCGGCCTGGTTGACAAACTCCTCCTAGGAATTGTGTCCAATTCACTTCAAACTTGGTAGGTGTGTTCACATAGACTTCCTGAGTAAAAGTTATCAAATTGATAAATTTTGGGGAAACGGTGTGGGCGTGGCGATGCACAAAAATATTGAAAGAAGTAATCGGCAGGAAGCACATTCACAGAGCTGTCTGAAACTTCTTGCGGTTATGAAGGTTATGTCATGCACGTTTGAATGTGCGCACATTTCAACGTGCGCGCACGTGCGAGGGCCCGCCCATTGCTGCTTGCAGCTTTAATTATTATTATTATTATTATGGGATCACCCTGGCCTCCAGCTCCACTGTGAAGAATCTTGGAGTTGTTTTTGATCAGGATTTGTCCTTTAACGTCCACATAAAACTAATTTCAAAGACTGCCTTTTGTCACCTACGTAACATCGCAACAATCAGGCGCAAACTGTCTCAAACAGATGTGGAAAAACTAGTCCACACATTTGTTACTCTGTTCAGTTCAATTCAATACAGTGCCAAACAAAAAAGTTATATCATGCAGTATGGACACTTTCCATATAAAGCAGGTCTATACTGCACTCTTTATCATATTATCTACATTCTCTAGGCTGGACTATTGTAACTTTGTCATCAGTCTGCTCTAATAAGTCTCTTAGGACTTTGCAGTTAATTCAGAATGCTGCTGCATATGTTCTGACAGAAACCAAGATCAGAGATCACATCTCTCCCATTTTGGCTTCCTTGCATTGGCTCCCTATTAAATCTAGAATAGAATTTAAATTCTTCTCCTTAGAAATCTCTTCATGGTCAGACACCATCATATCTAAAAGAGCTCATAGTACCTTACTACCCCTCTAGAACACTGCGCTCTCAGGACGCTGGGTTCCTTGTGGTTCCCATAGTCTTCAAAAGTAAATAGGGAGCCAGAGCTTTCAGCTATCAGGCTCCTCTTCTGTGGAACAACCATTCTTGGTTCGGGAGGCAAACACGGTCAACACTTTTAAGAGTAGACTTAAGACTTTCCTTTTTGATAAAGCTTATAGTTAGGGCTGGCTTAGTTATGCTGCTGTAGGACTGCTCTTCCCTCCCTCTCTCATGAACACATGTTAATAACTGAACTTTCTTCTTCTCTGGTCTTACCACAACTTGAAAACAGATATGTTAGCCGACTAACTATCCCGCCAGCATGTTATTACTCTTATATATTATATATTACAACTCTACGTCTCACAGTTCGTCACTTTCTAACACTGACCGTTTACCGGCCAGTTACCATGGTAACGTTCATGAATCACTGTAGCTAACGCTATCATTGTATTTTGTGGTGGTTAACGGAGTTTCCGGTGACTGGCTAACCCTGACACAACCCCGTGTAACGTTAAGGGAACGTTAGCTCCGTCCCTGCAGTCTGACAGCTGCTCTCTGGTCTGTTGTCAGAGTAATGGGAGTACAGTTAGCCGCTAACGTTAGCGCGTCATTAACGTGTGTGTTACCTGATTCTGTCCGGTCAGAAACGATCCTCAGCAGCGTTAGGTCCTCCCTACAGAACACACTCACACTGTCTCTGTCTGAAAATAAGCTGCACGATTATAATATATCATATTTATTATATCATCCATTTTTATTTGAATCTCCCTCCACACCAATCATTTTCTCCTTCTTCATGCAGTTCTTCTTTCGAGCTTTATTTATACGAATAGCTGCATCAGCGCCCGCAACTGGTCTGGAGTGTGAACCACAATGTACTGTATTTACATAAAAACAAGCTCTTCTCAGTCATATTAGCTATTCTAAAATATTCTACATAATTTACAGATACATATTATATATATATGATGATGAAATAAAATAGAAATAATTATTTCACAAAAGTGTCAAAATGTATGTAAAAATATATTTCTAAAAAGGACAGCATTCATTCTACACAGACTTTATTTCACAATTAATTATACAGTTAAATGAATACACAAATAAATGAATACAAAAAAATCTCAAACCTCTGACTGAGATGACTCTTGCCAGCCACTGATTTAAGTGTAGTTCTTCACTATGCTAATGTTTAGCCCTCTGGCTGGGACATGTGATGGAGAAATGGCGGTGAGGTCTAACTGCAGACACTGCTGAGGAGTGCAGTGCACGACGTGAGAATGCAAAAGTAAAATTACATGAGAATATAAATACTAGTTCTAGTTAAGTCACACTAAAGAGGATGGATACTGAGGATGGGCTCACACTGGGCAGGTGGAATTACAGGCGTGGTCTGACAACAAGCTTACTCTATTTCTCTAGGAAACAGGAAGGAGGGAGGGAGAAAAATCCTAAACTGCAGCGATGGCTTCATGAAGAAATTCAGGTAACAAGTGTTGGTAGGCTACTTTGGTTTTTTGCTTCACGTCTACGGTCTTTCCTCCCACTGGAACAGAAGAGTGAGAAGGGCTAGACGATGAGGTGGATGGAAGCATTGGGTTCGCTAGCCCCTGGACTCCAGAGATCTGCAGGGAGACAGAGAATTGTGCTGCATGATGGACATATGACCACAATAATGATCGCTACACATGAGCTTACTACTACACTGGCTTGTGTAAGACTTCCCTGAGGATGCAATTAGAAGAATATTCATCCATCTACTGAAGAAATCACTGTCTCATGCCAGTGTGAGACAGCTCTTAGAGGGTTAACACACATTACCATTTCCACCTAATATTAATGTGATCTCTGATCAGTGACACTGGCAGAGACAGTGAGCAGAGAAAACCCCACACAGGTCCAGAGAGAGAAAAAAAACATTTTGCTGTCTTTGATTGAGTCACTTTTTTTCGCATCATTTCCTGTTAGTATGAAATTGAAGTTTGTTGATTTTCTATAAACCAAATAATGAATGTATACTGTGATGGTGAGTATGCAGTACATGATGTAGAGAGTAAATATGTAGTCTGGATTGGGGTACAGTGTTTGCCTGTACTTAATTAACAGTGGTGACTGGGTGCAGCCTCACGAGTAACTGGTGTGCTGCTGTCGTCTCCGGGCGCTCCTCATCTTCTCAAAGCGAGCCTCCATTTCCTCCAAGACCTTTGGGGTGTAGCGGACTACCAGTTTGACTGAACCCTGGGCAGCTTTCAGCAGCTCCACAGCCTTCTCATGGTGCTCCCCTTCAACACTCTGCATTGGCATCAACACACAATATCTATAAATGTTTTGTCATGAGAAGACAATAAGTATTGTCATTGTTTACAGCATGACTTTGAATACTTTGAAACCTTTAAGGTACAATTAGAAAGTAACGTTGTATTTCTCTCTCTCTATAAATAATATACAATACAATTGTCATGCTCGTTTTGCCCTCATGAAGGTTCAGTGTCATCTGCAGTCTCTCCAGTGTTTTGAATTTGAGCTGCGGTGTCCAATCTTACATATTGCAGTTTTAAAACTGTTTTTAAAATAAACTTGTTTGGGTGTGTGCTGCTCCTCTCAAGCTGGTCTTTTGTAGTTCACAATGGGACTGAGCTTCTTACCACTCCGTTGACGGACAGCAGCTGGTCTCCTCTCTTCAGCCCTCCTTGGCGGTCGGCCACTCCCCCGGGGATCACTCTGGAGATGTAGATGGGGGAATTCTGCTCTTTGCCCCCCATGATGTTAAAGCCCAGACCCTCTTCTGTTTTGGGCAGCTCCACCACCCTTGGGTGAGCATGGCCCTCACTGGCTGCAAAGGCTGCCACTGTAGCCTGGTCAGGACGGCAAGCATAGGATCAGCAAAAAAATATTCCACATGAAATTGTATAAAATGAGTTACATAACTGAGTGTACCACACACAGCTGTTGGCTGTGGACTGTACAGCAGACCTGTTTTTCAGTGCAGTGACGCATCACAAGTGGCAGTCTATTTTCCTGACTTTGAAATGAACTTCACCTGTCTGTGTAGTACTTTGGGGCACAGTAGTCTGTCTTAAAACACCCTTTAGTTTGCTATAGTCTTTACTTGGCTGATGTTAATAATGGACTTCTACAGATCAAGTGGAGATCTCCAGAAGTTACAGTCTCCTTTAGTTCATTAGGTCTCTGCAGCTGTCTAAAGGCAGCAGACAGATAATGTATGTTGACATGTTGATCTGCAGCCTCTGACTTAAGAAATTGCTGCACCAGAGTGCAGTGCCGTTTAATACAGTTGTCCACTGTGTTGATTAAATCGCATTTAAATCATGAAATCAGGCGCACACACCTCTACACACGGTATATTGTATCTCAGTATAACTGTATAACAGTGTTCTGCCTGTTTATGCTCGAGATGACCATGAACTCTTTAGTCAATAGTTTGCCGGTACCTTGGCTGTTGCCTGTGCTCGCACCTCTGGTCCTCCAACAATGTCTAGAGTGTCATATAACTGCTCATATACCTGAAGGACAACAGAGAGAGCACACAGGTCACATGAGTGATATACAGCATTACAAACAAAAAGGTTGAACCATTAAGTAAGAGAATGATAACACTTCTGTGACTATGAACCACATGTTTGTCCAATGATCAGGGCTTTGATATGATGAATGAGGCTAAAACAGTTCAAAGAACAGTTAAAAGAATAGTTTAACATTGTGAGGAAACACCTTCACTCGTGGGAGGAGGGATGAACATTATGAAGGTAGATTAGTGCCATATATCTGAAGAAGAGCAGACTATGATTTGCACTTGTAAAACCCGTAATTCGCAACTTGTAAACGCGCATCTCAGAGTTGCGAAGTGAGTGAAACTTCACGATCCACACATCTGCAAAAAGCAAACTGCAAGCATATTTCACAACTTGTGAAAGCGCGTCTTCGAATTTGCACTTGTAACTTCAGATCTGCAAGCGCACAACATGATTTGCATGCGCAGGTTCCTATTTGCTCGCTCAGTTGCGTCTCCTTCTCACGTGAATTTTGGCACGATTCTCTCGGATGGATTTGAAGGAAACGATTTGCGCGCAGAGACCAGGAATGCCTGTTTTACCACTCTTGTCCAAGAGGTGGCAGTGTGGTTATTGGCCATGCAAAAGTCAGGGATTATCTCAATAAACGGCTGTCCATGAATCATGGTCTGCGACACACGGCGCCACGAGAACATGGAGAGAAGTGTTCAACAACGTGTAAACCATAATGTTACTTACACGTTGTTGAACACTTCTCTCCATGTTCTCATGGCGCCGTGTCGTAGACCAAGAGTCATGGCCAGCCACCCACCACCACCACTGAGCCGTTTATTAAGTCCATTTTAAGATTCTCCACAAGATTTACCCTACAAATGTTAATATTTCAAAATATACTGACATAGACCTAGATTTACATTGCTCTTTTTGTAATAAGGAAGATGAAACACTTGTACATTTATTTTTTGAGTGCGATACTGTTAAGAAATTTCTAATAGACCTTAGTTTTCACCTTTTTGCACAACAGGGCCATTATGTCTTCACTCTCAAAGACATCTTCTTTTATTATGAGAACTCTACAGATTCATCATTTGAATTTTTAATTAACTTTTATGTTCTACAAGCCAAATTTTCATTCATAAACAGAAATGGCAAGAGAATCAACCTCTCTTTGATATTTTTATTTTAGAAATTTCCTCTCTTCTCAAATCTCTTAAACTTGTACATAATAAGAAAAACACAAAGCTTCTAAATGTTCTTTAAGATATATTCCTCTTGTATGTCTATGTATGTTTTTTATCTCTTGTTTTTTTTTTACTGACTTTATCTTGATGTAATGATCAGCAATTTCTGTTCTACCTGTCACGTGTCATTGTAATACTCTGTCTTATTGCAATAATAAAATAAAAAATAAATAAAAAACGGAGCCGTTCATTGATATATTATCCAATAACCACACTGCCACCTCTTGGACAAGAGTGGTAAAACAGGCATTCCTGGTCTCTGCGCGCAAATCGTTTCCTTCAAATCCATCCGAGAGAATCGTGCCAAAATTCACGTGAGAAGGATGACGCAACTGAGCGACCAAATAGGAACCTGCGCATGCAAATCATGTTGTGCAGCTTTGCAGATCTGAAGTTACAAGTGCAAATTCGAAGACGCGCTTTCACAAGTTGTGAAATATGCTTGCAGTTTGCTTTTTGCAGATGTGTGGATCTGAAGTTACACTTACAAACTCTGAGATGCGCGTTTACAAGTTGCGAATTACGGGTTTTACAAGTGCAAATCATAGTCTGCTCTTCTTCAGATATATGGCACTAATCTACCTTCATAGAACATCAGCCTCATGTCAGTGTGTCAGCACAGAGCTGGAATAAGGGTTAGCCTAGCTTATCATAAAGAATGGAGGCAGGGGAAACAGCTATTTGCTGATGAAAGCCATGAGATGCAGTTCAAGGATCATTACGTATGTTTGTTTTTACAGTCCGAAAGAGCAGATGCTTAGCGTGTGTGCAGGAGTAAATGTGGTGACACCTGAAAGCATACCCTCAATATGCTAGATGGAAGGAAAAATTAGATTATGAATATTAGACTTCCCCTCTACGTGCATACCTCTCTGATAGTGGCACAGAACTTGCTCTGGAGGACTCTCTGCAGGGCCTGCAGTTTAGGAGGAGGCAGTTCACCGCTCCGCTGCAGCCGGTCCAGTAGCTCAATCACCCTGCACACATCTAACACACAAAAACACACACAAGGCTGGATTACCAACAAGGTGTCACAGGCAGCTGTCACTGTAAAGAGCAGATCCTTAGCTGGGACTCCACAGGCTAAATATGATTCATGTGTTATGCAAATACTAGTAATAAGTAATGTAATTAACTACAAATAATATTTTTTAATATAACATTATCATTTTAATTTTCCCTCAGCTGATAATCAAATGCAACCACACCTTGAAGGTTCTGGTTGTTACATGACAATATGTGGAAAACATGCGCTATAGAAACATGGCCTGACTGTCACATTAAAAAAATTCTAGAAATATTTGTAGCTTTCAATGGAAATAAAGTAGAAAAATTAAAGTTGTTTATTTATATCATATAGATATAAGGATACACATTATACTACATTGGGCGCTAAAATGCTATTGCATGAGATATTTCATACAGTTCATTCCTACAGTTTAGTTGATCTGTGCGCACGTTAGTGTGCATGCAGAGAACAATCGAGACTTTCGTCAAGGCATTAAGTTCAGTGCATGCACTGACAATTAACTAAAATATAAAATAAAGTTGACATCATTTTTTTAGCCATAATAAACCAACTTTAAATGCATAGGTAAGCTATCAACACAGATATGGCAGGTCCTAATCCACTTAATCATCTGACCATTTAGATTTTTTTTTAAAGTCATCTGCATTCACATGCTTGGTGTGCTGCCCCCAACAGCTACTGAGTAAATGAGCATAGAGTTGAAGTATGGGTGGAGCTAAATGTTGCCTGGTTTGCTCAAACAAGCCACCTGTGATGACACTTACCTGTCAATCAAAGCACCCACGCTCTTAACCCTGCATAACTTTAAACCTTAATAAAATGTGAACAGGTGAGTTGTATATAAAATCACCCTCAGTGCAGTTGTCATTAACGGGGAAATTAGCTACAGGGACCAAAACTGTTTTTTGTACCAGGCTGTAAACATGTTTATTTCTGCTGTGAAGTTGGACATTTGGACATGGGGACTTATGGAGACTGACTCACTTCTGGAGCCAGCCTCAAGTGGACGCTCAAGGAATGAGCAGAGGTTGCCTCTTCTAGGACACACAGAGGCTGTGTCCGAAATCACTCACTCATTCCCTACTCCCTACTCCCTACATAGGAAACTAAATGTAGTGGACTATATAGTGAGCTTAACAGAAGAAATGTTCGGACACTTCTCTTGGCACCGGTAATTACGTCATTGCTGTCGCATAATTAAAACGTACCACATTAATGTCGTCTCACGTAATACTTGTCCATTTACTACTGCATTGTTATTAAATTACAGTCTTTTGATTACTGTCCTGTACGTTTTATTTTTGTGTTTTGTTTTCTATATTTGCATATTTTCATATTTTGGCTCTTTAGTAACAGAAAGTTACAGTGTAATCTACTGCAATGTTTAATTATATGCTGTTCGTTTTACACTTTTTTTTAAATGAACGTAGAAAGCAATTTTGCCTAGTTTTGAAATGTGTAATAAAATAAACAATAAAAAATAAAATAAAATAGTTTGTGTTTTATCAATAATTCAATTATTGATGATCAGGAGAACTAGAATAATGAGAGAGAGAAAGGAGAAGATGCGCTGCTCTTCTAAGACTAGCAAGACGTCATCAAATTAGCGCCTTTTTAATTAGAGTAGATATCATTTTCTTTAATTAATTTAATAAACCATCCTCCGTCAAACTACACCCCCTGCTGACTCCCGTCCATCTGCCATATTTATGTTCCTTTCCGCGCCCAGAGAACTTCTGGCAATGCATGATGGGATATCTTGCTTCGGTTAGGGACCTTGGATGTTCACTACATTTCGCGGTGAATTGTGGGATACATTCAGTGCACTATATAGTGGACACTAAACATTCGGACACCACTACAAAATGGCGTGGTCACTATATAGTGCCCTACATAGTGGTTAGGGAGTGATTTCGGACACAGCCAGAGTTTCAAAACAGCACTTCGGAAACAATGGCTGTGTCCGAAATCACTCCCTAACCACTATGTAGTGCACTATATAGTGACCACGCCATTTTGTAGTGGTGTCCGAATGTTTAGTGTCCACTATATAGTGCACTGAATGTATCCCACAATTCACCGCGAAATGTAGTGAACATCCGATGGTCACTAACCGAAGCAAGATATCCCATCATGCATTGCCAGAAGTTCTCTGGGCGCGGAAAGGAACATAAATATGGCAGATGGACGGGAGTCAGCAGGGGGTGTAGTTTGACGGAGGATGGTTTATTAAATTACTTAAAGAAAATGATATCTACTCTAATTAAAAAGGCGCTAATTTGACGACGTCTTGCTAGTCTTAGAAGAGCAGCGCATCTTCTCCTTTCTCTCTCCCTCTCACTATTCTAGTTCTCCTCCTGATCATCAATAATTTAATTATTGATTAAACACAAACTATTTTATTTTATATTGTTTATTTTATTACACATTTCAAAACTAGGCAAAATTGCTTTCTACGTTCATTTAAAAAAAGTGTAAAACGAACAGCATATAATTAAACATTGCAGTAGATTACACTGTAACTTTCTGTTACTAAAGAGCCAAAATATAAAAATATGCAAATATAGAAAACAAAACACAAAAATAAAACGTACAGGACAGTAATCAAAAGACTGTAATTTAATAACAATGCAGTAGTAAATGGACAAGTATTACGTGAGACGACATTAATGTGGTACGTTTTAATTATGCGACAGCAATGACGTAATTACCGGCGCCAAGAGAAGTGTCCGAAAGTGTCCGAACATTCCTTCTGTTAAGCTCACTATATAGTCCACTACATTTAGTTCCCTATGTAGGGAGTAGGGAGTAGGGAATGAGTGAGTGATTTCGGACACAGCCCATGTCCATCTTTTCTGTCAGTTGTATGAAGGCTCATGCCGCCCCCCAGTCTGCAGGCCGCACCCGCACTTTTTGTCCAGAGGTCGATACCTCCATCACACCCGGACCTTCATCATCGCCTTCATCATCATGTACATCAATGTACAGCTAGTATTTCATTCAAATGACATTTATATAGAAGTGCTTATTACACACCTTCTCTCTCACACACACACACACGTTGATTGATCGTGAATGCTCTATAGTTTGGTTAGAAACAGATCTGAGATAGCAGGCAGCCGTCCCAGCCTCACGGATTTCAGGTTGTGGGATTGTGTCCAGGAGGAAGTCAACAATGATCCGGATCAGTCTGTCAGTGGGTTCGACAGCTAATGACGTTTACAACGAAGACGGGCCGAGCTGTGTAATTGCGACACACACACACACTTTGTGATTATTTGTGAACACTCACCGTCTTTTGGGTAAATTCATATTTATCTGTGCATGTGTCAGTCAGGTAATACGGAGATCTGTTTACAGTACCTCCGTTCAATTCGCCGGTAGGTCACGGTGAGCTCTGGCTCGTAACGTTACCTCTTTCCAGGCAGAGCGGCTCCGTCATCGCCGCCATGTCTGCTTCCTTGGCGGGGTGGTAGTAAGAGGACATCATCATGAGCTCCTCCGCGTCCAGGCTGATCCTTCTTAACGCTGCGTGGATGAGCTGGCTCACAGCAAGGCGTGCTCCATCCTTATGACACGGTGAACAGACTGAACATGAGATGAGGGAGTGAGGGCAGAGATGGAGCACACAGCTGGTGTACAGCTCCGGCTTCACTGCGTGACTACACGATGAGCATCTACGTGTGTTTAAAGCGCTCCACACTAAAGACAAAGAACACTTTTTATTTGAAATATGATCTACACATGAGGAGGTTTCTGTTCAGGTAAATAAGCCACGTGAACCTGAATGCATTAAATTCATTAATGAAACCCATTATTAAACATTAACAAACTAATACCGTTTTAGCTGCTCATCAATTCATTCTGTTTGGACTTTTTGGACATGCACTGGTTCCATTCATGCAGTATAAATCAGACTGTAGAGAGTTCAGGGTCTCTGCACATTTCTGACAAGCAAATATAATGCTTTTTAAGACCCTTTTAAGACCTTTGAGAATAAAAAATAAGACCATTACCGCGAAACAAATATTCATACAGTAAAAAGGCGCAGTCAAAGATAAGTTCAAACTCAAAGCATATTTATTTTTTTATAAATCAGTGCATCTTCAGTTTATAGTTTTAGTTTAGTTTTTGCCTTCTCAATATTTTCATAGTAGGGCACTGATGTACACAAACAGTCAGGAAATAAATACAGTTTTACTACTTATCTAACTGCCTCAGTGCATCGGATTTCTCCTGCACTCCTGCAGAACCCAAAGTATTTCTGCCTTTAACGTAGCGGTTGGAGCGAATGCAGCGAAAGCATTTGTGCTGGGGCCCGGAGATATGAAAGGCACAGCTGGCCTTGCACTTGCGTTAGTGCCTGTAGTGGCGAACATTCGCAGGGGGACTGTTGATTCCTGACTAGCAGCATAGCGTGTGTGCTTTTCCCCTTTCATGTGAGCGTCAAGGGCACTACAGCCCATTGTTCCCAACTTGATGAATCCGACATAATTTACATCGCGCATCATATTCCGACACTGTTTTTGTTAGCCAACTATTGTATTTCGGCTCCTCGAGCCACTTGTCGCTGAACTTGCATTTCCCCATCTCGGTTCATGTTCATGTATGCCAGAGAGGTTGAACGTATGCTGCTTATTCCAACCACTTCTTCGTCTGTTCCATTTCATGGCTAACGCGACACACTGCAAACAACGGCTCCATGAGTTTTCAGCATCTTGATAACAAACATCGCTGGCTAAGTAAATCACGTTAGCGCAGAAAAAAATCAGCGAAATGTTTTTTTATTAACCATAGGCTACCGGGATGAAAAATAATACCTACCTTGTAAAATTTAATGCCATACTTCAGAAAATGGTGAAATATAATGCTTCTTAAGACTTTTTAAGACACATTTTAAAAATAAGACTTTTTAAGGATCCGCGGAGACCCTGGAGTTGACATATTCAATCTAACACAGACATATTTTAAAAATGTTTTATTCCAGAATGAATAAACAAAACAGCCCTCAATGTCACAACACTACATTTCCTTCAGTTTCACATACATTGAGCAGAAATTGGTCACTGGGTCCAAATAAGAATACAGTCTTAATTAAACTGGAAATAAGAGACAACACAATCTACCCAGCTAAAAACGTTCATCAAGTCCATCCCAAACAAGAGTAGAAAAAAAAAGTAAAGAAACGTAGCTTCAATCAATAAGGTAATCTGAAAACATTTAGTGGCACGGATTAGTTGGGCAATGCAGGAAAACTGCAACTTTGGTGAGATCAAATCAGTTATGAGTCAACTGTGTGAAACAAAGTGGAATATTTCAGATTCTTGACAGATCAGAGAAGGCTAGCATGGCGTCTGCCAACGGCACAGGAAGCCTGAGTGATGTCAGGGCTTCAGTACCTGACAGGAAAGTATGAAACAACTTATTTAGAGGTGGAAGCCTGCTGGGAGAGGGAGCGGCTTAGTACTCATCTCCTGGTGCCTCCATCTTGTAGCCGTTCTCACTGGAGACATAGCCATCAGCCGACGGCACTGACTGCTGGTCCATCATGATCCCATCCTGACTGTACTCCTCCATGTGTGGTGGTGCTCCTGCCTCATTCTCATTACCCATGTCATCCTGGGGACCCATGTCATCTCGTAGAGAACCATGGCGCTCCTCTCTGCGCTCCCCCCTGTCTCTCTCCCCCCGATCCCTCTTGTGCTCCCTGTCTCTGTCCCGGTCTCCCCTGCGCCTGTCTCTGTCCCTGTGGCTACGCCTGCGGTCCCTGTCCCTTTCTCGGTCTCGATCCCTACGCTCCTCCATGCCCTCACCAACTTCTCCTTCATGGTCCTCCAGCATCCGCTCACCACCCTCGGGGGCTCCATCTCCCTGGGAAATTTCCTCTCCATCAAGTCCCTTGCCCCTCTCTCTGTCCCTTTTGCGATCCCGACTCCTGCTCCTTCTCTTACGTTCTCTACTCCTCTCCCTACTCCTGCTGTCTCCTCCCGCTGCCCCCACACGTTCCCTTTCTCGCTCTCGACGCCTGCTACTACCAGTGGAATCATCTCCTCCTGCAACCGGTCTCTCTCTCTCCCTCTCTTTCTCCCGGGAACGGGTACGTCGACGGCGTTCACGAGATCGGGACCTCCGGCGCTCTCCTCTGTCCTTCTCCCTGTCACGCTCCCGACTGCGCTCCCTCCGTTCTCCACGATCCCGATCACTATGAGCAGTCAGGACAAAGCAAAGATTGTTAGACACAGCAGTACACAATGTAAGACAACGTAACAGGTATTGCCTGAAAATACTCACCCCCCCAGGGGCCGGTCATCATAACGTGAGGCATCATCTCGGCCAGAGTGCTTGATATTGACATCGGCTCCACCTCTTCTAGTGCCACCCAATCCTCCACCTGGTTAAGAAATCCAACAGGAGTCAAATGTGTTAACCGCTCAGACATCTGGAAAGCCAAAATGGCAGCAAACATTTTGCTCATCGGTCTTAACACTAAGCTAGACTGTAACATGTGCATAATGCTACACACAAATATTATAGCTGTTTTAACAAGCTCAGCACCTTATGGAGAACCTAAAGCCTCCCAGCAACACTACACTGTCATCTAATGCAATACAAGTGACAACTAGTTATTTACTCCACTCCAATCCACTAGTGGAGTAAGGATCACTGAAAGTGCAGATACAGAACATCTTGCCGGTCCCTCTCTGACTGCAGTGCTCATGCTTAAAAAGTTAGGAGGTGCATTTCATTGTACTGATGACAAAGTGAAGGCTGTGGATAATAGTGTTTTATAGAAGAATAAAAAACACCAGCACTAATGAGCATGTGTAGAATAAAAAAAACTTGAATAATGTTCATGATGGTGTCAGTCCTTTTTAGACACCTCTGCTTCAGTCTTTTGCTTAAGGGCCTGTTGCTCAATTAAAAACAAGAAATGAAATATGGCAGCTGACCTAGCCGTCGTGGATGCCATCCTTTGACAGTGCGTCCTCGTTCCACATCCACCAGCACCCTTCTACCATCAATCTTCTTCCCATCGGCATGCTTGTAGGCGGCTGGAGAAGAGGAATGGGAAGAGGGAAGGCAGAGGTGAGACAGGAGTATGACTGCATCAATGTGGCCAAGGAAACAAACAGTGCATCATTATACTGACCAGGAGCAGGCGAAGCCGAGATGGCTGCTCTCTGGGTAAAAGCTGAAGGATAATGGGAGTAGACTTCCTTCCACCCGATGAGTGATTGATATGTTACAGTTTTAACTGCATCACTGAGTTACCCAACATTCACTTCGTTGACGGTCTTGTGTTTACTATGTTTACAAACAGTGGTGTTGAAAAGCCTATGTCTTCACTTGAAGTTGTTCAGGTAGTCTTAAGGATGATTATATTACAAATTTGGGTGCTTCCATCATGAGTGAATGGCTATGTACTTGCTATGTAATCGCTTCCCTTAGTTTGTTTTTACAACAGGCAGCCTGCACTGGCTGTTTTTTTTTTACATTGACCAGATTCTGTCATTTCTGTTTCTGACTTCCAGCCAGCCTGATGCAGCTGCTCACAGCATCAGAATCTGAGGCGTACTGCATTGTCAGTTATCTAGAATGGGCACGATCAGCTCCGGCGGCTGCAGTGTAGCTGTGCCCGGCAAGATGAGATTTAGGGGCAACATTTAATCGACACAGGGGCTCCAACATTTGACATATTTCAATCTCATGTACATTCACAGTCATCCCATTATACCACATAACAGTCTTTCAATCTATCTTGTATGATGGAAGGACTTGATGAAGTCCAGGCAGCTTATCCTGGCTGCCACAACGGTCTGATGTGATGATGATCCCTGAGGGTAATTTACCAAGAGGGCCTTACCAAAACCCATCAGTTACAGCATACACTCTGAGGGCCTTACCAAATCCTCACATATACATTCTGAGGGCCTTACCAAACTCCCTCACTCATACTGTACAGTTGATCATCTTACCATTACCCCTCACTCATGGACCTTAAGTCCCTAGTCAGAGGACCCTCCGAAATCCCTCCGCGCCAGAATACACATACGATCACAACAACTATCAGGGGCCTTACCAGAACCCCTCCACTTCCTGTATTTACTAAAGGATGACAACATCCCAGCCAATGACAGGGCCTTACCAAACCCCCACCAGTCCTACCAAAACTGACTAACTAAAAAAGGAAAACAAAAAAACAAACAGATAACAGAAGACGGGGAAACCTGCCTTACAGGAGTTGCCTTATCACAACCCCAACCAACTAATCAAAGATCTTTTAAACTGAGAATAAGTCATGTTTCTAATGCTGACATTTCTTCAATTTAAGTGGCTTGAAATATCAAAGTGGTTTAGGGCGTCCAGTGTCTAAACTTATTTACTTACATGTGATAAGCTGAAACTATGGAAGCCATGTCTTGACCTTACTATTCTTAGGAATTCATCTGTAAAACTATACCAACTAGTAGCTTTACTTATGTAGTGGATAAATAATGTATGAATAGCCCATTTAGCAGAACTACCAACAACATTCCCCTCATCTGCCTTTTTTATTAAAGCCAGCTTAGATTTAAATCATTTGGATGAATTGTGAATTAACCTAGGTGAGATTTGAACATTTTCTACAGTCAAACAACACTTGTTGTGAACTGTATTTAAACTTAAGGCTCTACAAGCGACCAGCCACTCAGGGAGATGCTGAGAATACTAGCAGTTTGGAGAGAAAGATGAATCAGCACTGATAATTCGCAGAAAACCTGAGCCTAATAGACTTGAGGTATTTAATTTTCACATGAATCTCATCAGCTCAGAGCACAAGCTATGGACAGGCTATGACACTGTCAACCCACCAGCCAAAAAAGCAAAACTCCTTATGAAAGTTCATGAGTGTCATTTATATTTGTATTGAAAACTACATATATATCCAATGACCTCTATTTACACATTTCTGCAATAAAGACTGAGCCAGGACAAACCCTGAATAATGGCGCAGTTTTCAGAGTGGGCATTTGTGACTATGCACGACAAACAGCATTTGGGCTATGCTGCAATGTAAGACTAGCAAAAGAAAAATTGTTACAGATCTTATATTTGCACTGTTTAAAAAGTGTACAGTGTTATTTTTGTTTAGTTGCTGTTGGGTGATCTACAACAATGCATCATATTTTTACTAAATTTATCAACTTGTGAACGAACAGCAACTCAATAAAAACTAAAACTACAAACATTCTGTGGGACATGGAGAGAGCAGGCTTTGTTTTGTTTTTGATTTCTTTTCCTCCACAGGGAAAAAAATATATATATATTTACCTCTGTCAGCTACCTTTTCGGTCTGATGCAACTCCAAGCTATGAGTAGTAGTAAAGTTACATGAACTGGGACTTTTTATTTTCTGTCAGACACATCGTCACCTATTGGCAAGACCCTTTAGAGCGGAATGTTTAGGCAGAGTCAGAACACAGCAGCTTTAGGTTTCTCTCTCGATCACCACCCTTGAATCCCTCAATATAGCTAATCCCTCAGTATATGAGCCTTCAGTGACCCGAGGTGGCTTTTACAAAAAGGGCAGAATCATTGGGCAACATTTAATACACTAGTTGTCAGGGTTGCGTTCAATGGTCAAAGCCTAAGATCCAAGTAGTAGTAATTGCACTCAAAGCTCTTTTAGGCTTGCAAAGGAAGACGCTTTACCCATTGAACGCAACTCCTCTTCCCTATTTAGGAGATGGAGGGTGGAAAGAAATCTTACCCATCATACAAACCCATTATACCAACCATATACTGAGCTGTGGTAGTAGGGTGTAGATGTATCATAACCATCATCATCTGCCAGCCAGCTCTGGCCAATAGCCATCACAGATTGGCGGCTGCAGTGGCAATGAGAACAACACACAGTTAATATACCATTTAGCCCCACATCCCCCCTCAGTTCACCCCTTTCTGTGACTACATGCTTGCTGTGATTCAGCAACTCTGGTCTTGAAGAGTTGATCACACTAAAATCCCAGAATGGTGTCAGTGTTAGATGGCACCATTCACTTGTCTAATGAGACAGTACTCCATTATTCACTGTGGCGTCACCACCAGCTTTAAAGATCTCACTAGTGTGGTGAAGTTTAACTAATCTCAGCATGACCAGGGTTGAAGACCACCTATAAAAACTTTGACAAACAAGCTCAATACCTAGTCATACAAAAGACGGGTCACCGTACAGTCCTTAACACATGTCTGGTAAAAAACAAAAAAACCCATTTACAGCTTCGTGACCACCTTATGCTTACCATTAGAGTCCAACCAGGAGAGCTGCTCTTCCACAGAGCTACAACGCCTAACAGTTAAAAGACAATGTGCCCTTTGACAGGCAAAGATGTTCAACTTCACAGATGAAACACATCTATCTCTTGGTACTCCCACTTTTCCCATGATGCCCCACTGAATGCAGCAGTTCCCCACCTTAACCAGACTTGGTCAACTGATAACACACATCACACACATACACACATCACACAAACATCTGACTCGAATTTCAACATGCAAATTGTAGAACATGTCTGTCCGAGTATTCTGATGCCATAACCATCAATTTGCTCATTAGGGCTCGACAGTAACTGTTGCCAGGTTTTTCTTTGGCAAACCATTCAGAGAAACTGGCAACCAATTCTTGGCCGATGGTTGCCAATGGTGGCAACCACTTTAATCATATAATAAAAAATAGACGGTAAACAGAATGCATGCACCGGAAATGTAACATTTTTAATATTTGTTGGATTAATTGTATTGCACCAGACAATGCACGTTTACTCACCAATCTGTTTTGGAAACTTGGCGAAGCAAACTAAATTGTTTGACTGGAGCGAAAAGTTCGACTAACCTGACTGCTGATAGTTCATATACCAGAAATTAAGGGTGGACAGATTAACAGATCAGTTACTATCAGTAAATGTCTATCAGTTATCATAACTTCAGATTCAAATACTTTAGTTTTGTTATTTTAATGAAGCTTATAATTTAATTTTTAAGTTGAAGTAGAACTGTACAGCATCTTAATTACTCAAATATAATAAAAAGGTGATTCAAAATGGCAGCCAATCTATTTGGGCAACCACAAGCTGATTCCTGGTTGCCAGCCTGGCAACCACTTTTAAAAAAGGTTAGTGTAGAGCCCTGAACTTCCCTACATGTTAGAGAAAGCTGCCATCCCAATATCATTACAAAAATATCCATATAGAATAAAGTAAAGGGGTGATCAGTGACTGATCAGGGATGACTCTTCATGAGGTTTGAGCTCAGTGCTCTGCTTTGATACTCACAGTGCATGTCCCGCTCATGCTCGTATTCGATGAATGCATAGCCCCGAGGTTTCCCCGTCCTCTTGTTGTAGACTATGTAAATCTGGAAGAAACAGGCGTGGAGATATTGGTTGGCTGCGGGATAATAATTACACACAGAGTTCATATGCTTATCACTGCCATGCAAACAAACTATAAGACAGGGTTGAATCATAGTCTGTCTGCAGTAAACAAAAAATAAAGCTTAAAAAAATGCATCATTGCAGGTAAGCTGTTCCATTTTTTAAATAAATCAATGTGTGCAAAGGGTAATGTGTCAGTTTAGATATTTCTACATATTTGTATCTTTTACTACTCGTGGATTTCAGATCAAGTTTTTAACATTTCAAAGTTGTACAATTAGAAATAATTGAGAAGATGGATGGAACATGAATGGATGTCACGTTATTGGTCAGGAATGATGTTTTTTAACCCCAGGTTTTGTTGGGAGGTTCACAATATGGAATTACAGAGGATACAATTCAAATATAGTTGTGCAAACATGTAAATATGTCTAGCCAAGTGAGAAACAGCAACATAACATACCCGTTTGATGGGGCCATACACTTCAAACTCACGGCGAAGCTTGGACTCTGTCGTATCATAGTTCTGCAGCAAGCACAGAACACCATTAGACATGAATGTTAAGAACACATTGCCTTATTCATGAAACATGAATGTGTACTTCAACTCACCACTCGTGCAACAAACAATGTCTTGAATGCATCTCCTTGTGCATTGGGGTCATTGTGGGGATCCCCTGATATAACACAGTAAAAAAAGAGGAATTAGTTTAAGTACAGCGAAAAGAGCTCATACTCATACTGTGCTTTACTGTTAATACTTACAAAGCTTGAGTTCTGTCTCCACTACGGCTTGTCTCCTCTCAATCTTCTCTCGCCTCTGTTAAAGCAAAAGGTTGGCGGAAATGGCCAACACGCAACAATTACTGTGGGAGAACTCACAGCAAAGCTCATAAAGAACCAGTGCTGACTTTGGGTCGCAGTTTTGTTCAGCCCCTTATGTTATGACCAAATATTTCACTCATCTCACATCAACTCAACCAGTCGTGGTGGATGACTGTGTCCAATGAGCTTGGGTCTGCTCAAAGTTTCTGCCTGTTAAAGATTTTTTTTCCTTGCCACTGTCACCAAGTGCTGTTAATATTATGAAGAGTACAGTCTAGACATGCTTTGTATGAAAAGTCATAAGATAACTTTTGTTATGATATGGCATCAAGCAAAAAAAAGAATTTATTCTTATGCATAATTATTATTCTTATGTATAGTGACTAATGAGGTGTTTTGTTGTTGATGCAGCATCTCTCTGGGCTGTGAAGGGGAAATTGCATCTCTCACCTTTCTCTCCAGCCGCTCATCGCGGGTCTCTGCCCTTGTTGGTGGAGGGGCGTCTCTGGGATCCTGATCACAAAGGGAGGACAGAAATACATGAACACACGGGGAATGTGGCAGTGAACAACTAAACGTGCTTCAATCAAAGGAAAACGAATGTGATAGTAGAATCAGACTGACCTCGAAGTGCCGGATAAACGGCGCGATGCCGCTGTACGGCTGGTTGTGATGCTTCTCGTGGGGCAACTTCTCAAGCTGAGGCAGGAAGGGGATCGGGTCCCGCGGTGCGAAGAGGGCCAGCAGATTCGGGGGTAAAAACTGCGTCATCTTTCACCTACACAAACAGTATGACCTATCGTTATTATCAGAAAGTGAATATTATCAGTAAGATGACCGAGCACGCTGGGGGTTGAGTAACACAGGCCAACATGGAGTACGGGAACTCGCAGCACAGTTAGCTCGACGTGCTAACTGTTCTATTCACTGAGCTCAGCACAAACAGGCTAAGTGTACTGGCAGACACATGTCACACATTATATCAATATTATCACTTCATGTATCCCAGCAGCGGAGCGTCAGCTTTGCGCAGAGACTTACATTAGCCACCAAGCTAACAACGTTATGCTAACAAGGAGCGAGGAAACCTCTCGCCTGCTCCTCTCCTTCTCTCCTCACCTTCTCTCCTCCGATGTCTCCTCCAACGTCAGACCATGCACCAGAGAAAAGAGCGGGCGATGTGTGCAGCAGGCCTCCCGGACCAGACTACCAAAGAAGGTTTAAACAGTGGGCTACCGTCGCAGGGTATCCACAGTGTGTGTGTGTGTGTGCGAGCAGCGAGTGTTCCTCAAAAATAAAATGGCGGGAGGCCGTAAACCGGACAGGCCTAACGTAAAATCCACCCGGGTACGATTGAATGGAGCAGGAACCGGCAGCAGTGACGTCAACATAACGATGAAGTTCTCGTGCAATAAGTGTACTGTGAGCGGTCTGCTGCAGAATTTATAATAATAAATCTAAAAAATAAAATGTATGATAATTTCCCCCTGGGATTTTTTAGGTATTTCTCATTCTGTAGGTGCTTACGTGTAGACAGTCAGTTAGGGGGCCAAAGCTGACATTGTAACTGATGCGGACATCTCAGAGTAGGAGCTGACAATATATAAAATATTAATATTTGACCCCTTAGAAGTAATCTAGCCAGGTTGTCGGACTGGAAAATATTTTTTGTCCTGACCCGCTGCTGGCAGAAATCATGATGGCCAGTGAGACCCTGTTTTAGAACCCCCCCCTACAGATCATCAAGGCCAAAAGTGTGATTCAGTTTAATTTATTATTTCTGCGTGTTTAGTGTATTTTCCTCGTTGTATTTCGTTGTTTCTACCTAAAGAACATAAAAAACATTTTCTTACAAAAAAGTCCAAGGCAGTTATTAATGTTGCCAGCATGATAGTGTAATGTTTTGTTTAACTATGTTTCTCACGATGGCCCTCTCATCCCTGAAGAACCCTGGTGGGTGAGGAAACGACCAGCAGGACTGATGTCTTTTAGCTAAGCTTCTCTACTATGCTTTTGAGCAAACAATGTGTGGGTAGTCTGTACTGTACTGTGATTAATAAAGGCATCCTCTAGTGGGCAGGCTGGGCCATAGACAGGAAAGACAGGGAGATCATGCCAGCCTCCTGCAAAAAGATCAGGGCAATACAGTCCTTACGCTATATTACCACCAATGATTATGATTTTTCAGTTCTAGTGTGAATGATGTGTCAGTATCGCCTACAAACACACAGAAACATTGTATTTACGTTTAGCCTAATAACTATAATAATAATATTTACAGTCAACATTAATTGTCGATAATAAGTCGATAAAACATTTACATAAATTAATATTTACTATATCTTGCCCAAAGTCAGCTGAGACAGGCTCAGCGCACCCTAACCCTTGTGCAGGATAAGGGGTAGAAAATGAATAAATGAATGAATTTTTACCAGAAACTAATGATAGTAAGTATGACATTTGTTGTGACTGTTTCATTAATTCTCTATTTAATTTGAATTCAGTTATTCTTCAGTCCTATTAATATTCACATTTGTATTCATAACGTTGATATTGAATCAATGTTTGTAAATCGATTAAACATGAACATAAATTAATATTTACCATATAGGCTACTAATATGATAGTGTCTATTTAATTTGAGAATTCCATAACCACACAAACATAATTCATATTTGTATTCATAATGTTGATATTGAAGGTAAATCAAATCAAATCAAATCAAATCAATTTTATTTGTATAGCCCAAAGTCACAAAGTACATTTGGCTCAGAGGGCTTTACAATCTGTACAGGGAGTGACACCCTCTGTCCTTAGACCCTCGGTTCGAGTGAGGAAAAACTTGCCCACAAAAAACCCTTTTAACAGGGAAAAAAGGTGGAAGAAACCCCAGGAAGAGCCACAGAGGAGGGATCCCTCTCTAACTAAGGGATGACCTGAGCCAGCCCTAACTATAGGCTTTATCAAGAAGCAAAGTCGTAGTGTTGACCGTGTCTGCCTCCACCCAGAATGGTAGTTTGTTCCACAGAAGGGAGCCTGATAGCTGAAAGCTCTGGCTCCCAATCTACTTTTGGAGACTATAGAAACCACAAGGAACCCAGCGTCCTGAGAGTGCAGTGTTCTAGAGGGGTAGTAAGGTATTATGAGCTCTTTTAGATATATGGTGCCTGACCATGAAGAGATTTGTAAGTAAGGAGAAGAATTTTAAATTCTATTCTAGATTTAATAGGTAGCCAATGCAAGGAAGCCAAAATGGGAGAGATGTGATCTCTGATCTTGGTTCCTGTCAGAACACGTGCAGCAGCATTCTGAATTAACTGCAAAGTCCTCAGAGACTTATTAGAGCAGCCTGATAACAAAGAGTTACAATAGTCCAACCTTGAAGTAACAAATGTGTGGACTAGTTTTTCTGCATCCTTGAGAGACAATGCTTTTGATTTTAGTCATGTTACGTTAGTGGAAGAATGCAGTCCTAGAAATTTGTTTTATATGGACATTAAAGGACAAATCCTGATAAATTAAAAAAACTCCAAGATTCTTTACAATGGAGCTGGAGGTCAGGGTGATCCCATCTAAAGTGACTAAGTCTCTAGAAAGAGAGTTTCTGAGGTGTTTGGGTCCAATTACAAGAACTCAGTTTTGTCTGAATTCATGAAATCCATGAAACATTAACGTTGTAAGTCAATTATAAAGCTATGATAAACATGTAACTTCACAAAAATAGATAGAATTATGTTGTGTAACGCATACAGTCCATGGTGTAAACATACTTCCGGTATGGATTGGATATAGGCGGCTGGCGGGACAATTAACTAGTCAATTATATGTTACGATAAACATGCAACTGCACAAAATGCACGGGATTGTTATGTGTAAACTATACAGTCTGTGGTGTAAACGTGCGTGTTTTTAAGCTTTTATTTTGTTTGTTTTTTTGTTTATTTTGAAACTACTTCCCGCTTTGGACTTCCAGTATGGATTGGATATGGCGGCGCTCATAGACATATATACATAGACGCCGCATTGAGAGCTGAATCGTACGTTGACGTCGCCGCCATATTGGATCGGGCGGTTCTGCACTGCGGTCAAGTGAGCAGACGTTCGGTCTTTTCCTGATTTCAAGTGCGCCCGTATTACAGAATGTATGGCAAATGCATGTAGTCCACGATACGGACAAACATATTACGTCACTTTAAAATCTCTTTGATCCATAATTTCTGACAAAGGCTGATACACTTGAACTCAGGACCATCTTGACTGCTCACTCACTCAGTATCAAGCATATTTACTGTATCATTTTGGAGAAATTCAAGTTTATTATTTTGAATGGAAAAAGACATTATGTACAGTATTTACTCTACTTTAAAATCTCTTTGATCCATAATATCTGACAAAGGCTGATACACTTTGGCTGTTCCTCACTCTATTAACCCATACGTACGTAACTTACATGCAATATTGTGTGTATTTCTTTCGTTCATTTTTGAGTAAATAAAAATTCCCATTTCCCTTGCTAATTTCGTGTGTTCTCTCTCTCAAGGTTTGCAAGGGGGTGGAGGTGGGAGAAACATTTCTGTATGTATGTTGTATGATGTGTCATTTTCAATTTTTGAAAACCAATAAAAAAAGTGAAAAAAATAGTAGTATAACCTCTATTCATTCATTAATTTAATATGTATGTATTTATTCATTTATATATATTTAATTATGCATTTTTTTATTTCCTGAGTTGCTAATTTTACACTGAATAAGCGCATGCGCGGTATAACACCAAAATTCCTCTTCCAACGACTT
>CM014096.1:31457326-31687326 GCA_004119915.2 Collichthys lucidus
CAGATTTTAAACAGTCATCAACGTAAAAGTTTTCCATGATTGTACTTGTTACCTCAGGAGGAAAGCTATTCGCGTTGTCTTGTGCGGTCTTTCTGAGTGCAAAGTTAGCAATGCTGGGTGAGGAGACAGCTCCAAATAACAGTCATCCGAAATTCCTCAGGTGCATTATCAATGTTTCCCTGTGGCCACCATAAAAATCGCAGGAAGTCTGTATCACTTTCCATTACCATGACCTGATGGAACATGGCCTGTATATCTGACATCATTGCTACTGGTTCCTGTCGAAAGCGTGTCAGCACTCCTATCAGTGTGTTCGTCAGACTGGGGCCTTGGAGTAGTTCAGAGTTAAGGGATGTTCCCTGAAATGATGCGCCACAATCAAAAACGACCCTAATTGTTTTCTTTTTTGGGTGATACACCCCATGATGAGGTATATACCAAACTTTGCCATCAGTTCTGTTCACTTGTGCTGGGGGAACAATTTCAGCGTAACCTTTGTGAATGACGTCGCCAAGGAACTCTGCGTACTCCCTTTGATAGTTGGATTTCTTTTGAACTTTCTTTTCAGACTCAAAAGGCGTTGCTCTGCAATCACATGATTGTTAGGCATTATGATGTTGTCCATTTTAAAGGGTAAATTTATGCAATAATGACCGGCCTTGACCATAACAGATTTATTAGCAATGTTCAGGAACCTTTTGTCCTCCACTGACATCTCATTTTTTTCATCATAGACCTTCTCATTGAAATCAGTGTTGTACTGACTTACCAGAAGTTCTTGCAGGTCAACCAAACCGCTGCTTCTTCCTAGTGGGCCATTAATCACCCATCCTATCAGGGTTCTTATAGCGTAGGGCCCCCTTCCTTGTGAGTTAATTACCTGCCAGGGTTCCATCACATTTGCTGCATTCATGCCAATGAGCAGGTCAATATCAGAGTCTATCTGTGGTAACTGAAGGTCACTGAGGTAGGACCATTCTTTTAAGTCCTCCTTTGTGGGGATGTTGTCCTTTGTTACCGGCATGGACCTTTGAGTGTAGACTTCAGGTAAGGGAATGAAGTTGTTACCTTTAAGTTCACTCACCTCTAGCCCTGTTAACAATGTACTCCTGATGGGTCTTTCCTGTGACATTGTTCTCAGCAACACATTTGTTGGTTTTCCGGCTAAGCCCAACCTATGAGCCAGCCTTTCCGTGCAGAATGTTGCTGAACTGCCTGGATCGAGAAGAGCATAAGTATCAATGACTTTGCTGCCCTTAACGGACTTCACTTGAATAGGTAAAATTGACAATGCACAGTTAGAGTTACCGGCCCCATTATGCCCACAAACATTGGATGATACCTCCTTGATGCGTGGTGACCCTGCCAACTTGGAGTCTTCATTTTTAACTTGAAAGTTGATGTGAAGCACACTGGGATGCGTTCGGTTGCAGATTTTGCATGACAGCCGTCCTTTGCAGTCTTTGCTTATGTGTCCTTTACATAAACAACCGAAGCAGAGCCCTTTTCCTTTAAAAGGTTCAACCTATCTCTGTGTGATTTTCTCTGGAAGTCACAGCACTGATTGAGGCCGTGGGCACCTTCACAGTTGAGACATGGGGAATTGACGTCACTGTTCAAGTTTAAAGTCACTGGGGTACCTAGTGTTGACACATTACTTGCACAATTAAGCTTGGGCCTAAAAATGGACTTGCTTGTATTGGGCCGCTTTTTTCTACTTGCAACCATCTCCTGTATATCACCAAATATTGGGTTAGACCATATCTTTGCCCGTCTCTCAATGAACTGTGCAAGATCTGCAAATGTTATCTTGCTGTTGCCCTCCAGTATCTCCTGAGCTTTAGCCCGCCATTTGTCCCGCAACTTAAAGGGTAATTTCATGACAATGGCTTTTAAGGTTGAGGCGACATTCAGTTCGTTCATGTAGTCCATCTTTGACATGGCATTACAACATCCTTTCAGAAACAGGACATACTCGTTCACGGCCTTTGAATCTTCAGGCTTTATAGCAGGCCAGCTAAGAGCCTTTTCAATGTAAGCAGTGGAGAGTTTATACTCATTGCCATAATGTTCATGCAACAAGCGCTTGGCTCTAAGGTAGCCCTGCTCTCCATCCATATGCTGGCAGCTTCTTACTAGGTCTCTGGCTTGGCCCTTTGTATATTGTTCAAGGTAAAACAATCTGTCCTGTCCATTGTCTGTCTTCATCTCGATATTGTGTTCAAATGAAGCTATAAAGGATCTAAACTGTAAAAGGTCAGCGTCAAAGATAGTGACACCTTTAGGTGGCAATGTAGATAATTGTTGCTGTTTAAGAAGCATAGATGTAATTTCATTTGTCTATTCAAAATTGCAAGTAGATTATTAGAAGCTACATGTCCCTGCAATAACCTGTGCTGCTCTTGTTCCTGCTCTGACAACATAGAATCTACCGTTGCTGCTCGTGAATCTGCAGTGACATTGCTGGGTGCTAACTGTCTGTATTCTGTACTGAGCTCAGTTCTGTCTGAATGCCCCAAAGGTTTCTCAAGACCAGGTTTTAACACAGCTTTACCTGTACCAGTACTGCATGCTCAGCAGGCAGAGACTGTGTAGGCTGTGCTCTTTGTGCTTCCTCTTGAGCTTCTGGAAGCAGCCGATGACCTTTGTGGTCACCCTGCAGACCTCCATGGCTCCTGAAAACAGAGGTATAGATATGTAGTGCGCCATGCCCTTGGGACGGACAACTCTTTCCTCAGGTAAGTGAGCCAATGGCTGCAGCGTATCCATGTCTGCGATCTCCAATCTTCTCTCCTCAAAATATGCTTCCATGCCATCAGCTGGGGTAGAAGCCACCTGCTTCTCACCAGTCAACACTGCGAGTTTGGCATTCACAGCTGACAACTCAGCTTCAAAGTCTAATGTCTCTTTCTGTCTTCTTATTTCTTCTTTTTCCTTAGCTAGACGCCCCTCCTTCTCTTCTAGACCATGTCTTTCTTTTATAAAAGCAGCTTTGGCCAAAAGTGCTGCCTTCTGGGCCTGTGCCACCAAACAAGCTGAATCTGAGCTTGCCACTGAGCCTTTAGATCTCCGACTTACTGAGGAAACGTTGTCTTTAGGGCCTATTTCATCTTCTCTCTCAGGTGGAGGTGGAACAGTACAGGATTGACTCCACTCATGAGATTTAGTCCTAAACTCATCAATAATAATTCTCTTAGGCTCATACCACTGTTCTGTGTCCTCTGCACGTTCATCCTCTGTCAAAAGCTCTTGATATTGTTTGTGCAGTCCTTTAAACTCCTCTTCTATTTCTGTATATTTCTGTAAATTTTCCTTTACAACCTCCAGATTTGCTGTATCAGACATAAGTTCAGTTATTTTATTCATTTTGCGAGTCATAGAAGCAATCTTATTCCTTCTGGCATTTCTTGTTTCCTTTTTCTTCTTTTCTAACTTAAACCTTTCCTTTTTCCTTTCAGAGTCAACAGGTAACGAAACAGACAAATCAGTGGCACTGGCCTCCATATTGGAAACTAAAGCCCTTTGTTTAGCTTTACAAACTTTTGCTGCTTTTCTTTCAAAGAAATACAACTCAATATTCTTCAAGTCAATTTAGTCCTGAAACATTTAACAGGACTCCACTCAAAATGTCAGCATAAACATACCGATTGGTCAGATTTGACTTAGATTCACTCTGGGCCTTCCAATAACACCTGGTACCTGCATGTTCCTCTTTGTTCCATCATCCTTTTCCATCCAAGGTCCCTTTTTATTCCTGTTCATCCATCCAAGGCAGGTTCTTGACTTATGTAGTCGCCATTTGACTTCTTTTGGTGGCTGGTTTTATCTTAGGTTTGACACGTGCAGTTTGAATGATGAGAAGATAACAGAGTTCTGGTCGGTCCCTTCTGACCATTTATTGCATGCAAATGATTTTTGATCGTATCACAAAACAACAGGCACTGCAGGTCCAGCACGGTCAAGAACCTGTTGCCTCTTTCCAGCCAACCCTCGATGGCTGCAGTACTGCTGGGTCTTATGGCCTTCTCTGCCTCTCTGGCTCCACCCTCCTTCCAGGTGCCCACCAGATGGGGCTAGACACCCCCAGTCAATCACCACATACATTCACTCACATACAAACGATAGGGAAAAACAAAATAATCGACAAAAACTCATATTGGCTCCTACAAGGAAGGAAACAAGGAAACGACGTGAGGAAGAAAGAAGACAAGGAAACGACGTGAGGAAGGAAGGAAGGAAGGAAACAAGGAAACGAAGTGAGGAAGGAAGGAAGAAAACAAGTAAACAACGTGAGGAAACAAAGAAGGAAACAAGGAAACGACGTGAGGAAGGAAAGAAACAAGGAAACGATGTGAGGAAGGAAGGAAGTAAGGACGGAAACAAGGAAACGATGTGAGGAAGGAAAGAAGGAAACAAAGAACGAAAGAACATAAGGAAGGAAGGAAGGAAGGAAGGAAGGAAGGAAACAAAGAAATGATGTGAGGAAGGAAACAAGGCAATGACGTAATGAAGAAAGGAAACAAGGAAACAACCTGAGGAAGGAAGGAAACAAGGAAACAACGTGAGGAAGGAAGAAAACAAGGAAACGACGTGAGGAAGGAAGGAAACAAGGAAACGACGTGAGGAAGGAAGGAAACAAGGAAACAGCATGAGGAAGGAAAGAAACAAGGAAATAACGTGAGGAAGGAAGGAAACAAGGAAACAACCTGAGGAAGGAAGGAAACAAGGAAACGATGTGAGGAAGGAAACGACATAAGGCAGGAAGGAAACAAGGAAACAAAGAAACGATGTGAGGACGGAAACAAGAAAAGACGTGATGAAGGAAGGAAACAAGGACACAAGGAAATGATGTGATGAAGGAAGGAAACAAGGAAACAACCTAAGGAAGGAAGGAAACAAGGAAACAATGTGAGGAAGGAAACGACATAAGGAAGGAAAGAAAACAAGGAAACAACCTAAGGAATGACGGAAACAACCTGAGGAATGAAGGAAACAAGGAAACGACGTGAGGTAGGAAGAAAACAAGGAAATGACATGAGGAAGAAAACAAGGAAACGACGTAAGGAAGGAACAAAGGAAACAAGGAAACTACATCAGGAAGGAAGGAAACAAGGAAACGGTGTGAGGAAGAAAGTAAACAAGGAAACGACGTGAGGAAGGAAGGAATGAAACAAGGAAACGATGTGAGGAAGGAAAGAAGGAAACAAAGTACGAACGAAACGAAATGAGGAAGGAAGGAAACAAGGAAATGACGTGATGAAGGAAGGAAACAAGGAAACAACCTGAGGAAGGAAGGAAACAAGAAAACGACGTGAGGAAGGAAGAAAACAAGGAAACAACGTGAGGAAGGAAAGAAACAAGGAAACAACCTGAAGAAGGAAGGAAACAAGGAAACGACGTGAGGAAGGAAGGAAGGAAACAAGGAAATGACCTCAGGAAGGAAACAAGGAAACGATGTGAGAAAGGAAGGAAACAATGAAATGACATGAGAAGGAAGGAAACAATGAAATGACATGAGAAGGAAGGAAACAAGGAAAGGACGTAAGAAAGGAACAAAGGAAACAAGGAAACGGTGTGAGGAAGAAAGTAAACAAGGAAACGACATGAGGAAGGAAGGAATGAAACAAGGAAACGATGTGAGGAAGGAAAGAAGGAAACAAAGTACGAACGAAACGAAATGAGGAAGGAAGGCAACAAGGAAACAACATGATGAAGGATGGAAACAAGGAAACAACCTGAGGAAGGAAGGAAACAAGGAAACAACGTGAGGAAGGAAGGAAACAAGGAAATGACATGAGGAAGGAAGGAAACAAGGAAACAAAGAAACGACGTGAGGAAGGAAGGAAGGAAACAAGGAAATGACGTGATGAAGGAAGCAAACAAGGAAACAGGGAAATGACGTGATGAAGGAAGGAAACAATCTGAGGAAGGAAGGAAATAAGGAAACAATGTAAGGAAGGAAACAACATGAGGAAGGAAGGAAACAATGAAGCAAAGAAACGATATGAGGAAGGAAACAAGGAAATGACGTGATGAAGGAAGGAAACAAGGAAACAACCTGAGGAAGGAAGGAAACAAGGAAACAATGTGAGGAAGGAAGGAAGGAAGGAAGGAAACAAGGAAACGATGTGAGAAAGGAAGGAAACAATGAAATGACATGATAAGGAAGGAAACAAGAAAAGGACGTAAGGAAAGAACAAAGGAAACAAGGAAACGACGTGAGGAAGGAAGAAAACAAGGAAATGACATGAGGAAGGAAACAAGGAAACGACATAAGAAAGGAACAAAGGAAACTACATCAGGAAGGAATAAAACAAGGAAACGATGTGAGGAAGGAAAGAAGGAAACGACGTGAGGAAGGAAGTACGAACGGAACGAGGAAGGAAGGGAACAAGGAAACGACGTGAGGAAGCAAGAAAACAAGGAAACAACGTGAGGAAGGAAGGAAGGAAACAAGGAAACGACGTGAGGAAGGAAGAAAACAAGGAAACGACGTGAGGAAGGAAGAAAACAAGGAAACGACGTGAGGAAGGAAGGAAACAAGGCAACGACGTGAGGAGGGAAAGAAACAATGAAATGAGATGAGGTAGTAAGAAAACAAGGAAACGATGTGAGGAAGGAAGGAAACAAAGTAAGAACGAAACGACATGAGGAAGGAAGGACACAAGGAAACAAGGAAACGATGTGAGGAAGGAAAGAAGGAAGGAAGGAAGGAAATAAGGAAACGACCTGAGGAAGGAAGAAAACAAGGAAACAATGTAAGGAAGGAAAGAAGGAAACAAGGAAACGATGTGAGAAAGGAAGGAAACAAG
Organism: Collichthys lucidus; assembly: GCA_004119915.2. NCBI lineage: Eukaryota > Metazoa > Chordata > Actinopteri > Sciaenidae > Collichthys > Collichthys lucidus. The sequence goes on from CM014096.1 coordinate 31,464,139, forward strand.
GAAACGGTGTGAGGAAGAAAGGAATGAAACAAGGAAGCGATGTGAGGCAGGAAAGAAGGAAGGAAGGAAACGAGGAAACGAAATGACATCACGAAGGAAGGAAACAAGGAAACAGCGTGAGGAAGGAAAGAAATAAGGAAACGACGTGAGGAAGGAAGGAAGGAAGGAAGGAAGGAAGGAAGGAAGGAAGGAAACGATGTGAGGAAGGAAACAAGGAAACGACATGAGAAGGAAGGAAACAAGGACACGGCGTGAGGAAGGAAAGAAACAAGGAAATGACGTGAGGAAGGAAGGAAGGAAACAAGGAAACGATGTGAGGAAGTTAACGACATGAGGAAGGAAGGAAACATAAACGATGTGAGGAAGGAAACAAGGAAATGACGTGATGAAGGAAGGAAACAAGGAAATGTTGGATGAAGGAAGGAAACAAGGAAACAACCTGAGGAAGGAAGGAAACAAGGAAACGACGTGAGGAAGGAAGAAAACAAGGAAATGACGTGAGGAAGGAAGGAAGGAAACAAGGAAACGACGTGAGGACGGAAGGAAGGAAACAAGGAAACGACATGAGAAAGGAAGGAAACAAGGAAACAAGGAAACTACATGAGGAAGAAAGGAAACAAGGAGAAGACGTGAGAAAGGAAAGAAACAAGGAAACAATGTGAGGAAGGAAAGAAACAAGCAAAAGATGTGATGAAGGAAGGAAGGAAAAAAGGAAAGAAGGAAACGATGTGAGGAAGGAAAGAAGGAAACAAAGTAAGAACGAAACGACATGAGGAAGGAAGGGAACAAGGAAACAAAGAAACAATGTAAGGAAGGAAACAAGGAAATTATGTGATGAAGGAAAGAAACAAGGAAACAACCTGAGGAAGGAAGGAAACAAGGAAACGACGTGAGGAAGGAAGAAAACAAGGAAACGACGTGAGGAAGGAAGAAAACAAGGAAATGATGTGATGAAGGAAAGAAACAAGGAAACAACCTGAGGAAGGAAGGAAACGACGTGAGGAAGGAAGAGAACAAGGAAACGACGTAAAGAAGGAAGAGAACAAGGAAACAACGTGAGGAAGGAAGGAAGGAAACAAGAAAACGATGTGAGGGAGGAAGAAAGGAAGGAAGGAAGGAAACAAGAAAACGATGTGAGGAAGGAAGGAAGGAAGGAAACAAGGAAACGACATGAGAAGGAAGTAAACAAGGAAACGGCATGAGGAAGGAAATAAACAAGGAAACAATGTCAGGAAGGAAGGAGGGAAGGAAACAAGGAAACAATGTGAGGAAGGAAACGACATGAGGAAGGAAGGAAACAAGGAAACAAAGAAACGACGTGAGGAAGGAAGGAAACAAGGAAACAAAGAAACGACGTGAGGAAGGAAACAACGAAATGACGTGATGAAGGAAGGAAACAAGGAAATGACGTGATGAAACAAGGAAACTACATCAGGAAGGAAGGAAACAAGGAAACGGTGTGAGAAAGAAAGTAAACAAGGAAACGACGTGAGGAAAGAAGGAAGGAAAGGAGGAAATGACGTGAGGAAGGAACGAAGAAAACAAGTAAACAACGTGAGGAAGGAAAGAAGGAAAGAAGGAAACAACATGAGGAAGGAAAGAAGGAAAGAAGGAAACAACGTAAGGAAGGAAGGACGGAAACAACGTGAGGAAGGAAGGAAGGAAACAACGTGAGGAAGGAAGGAAGGAAGGAAGGAAGGAAGGAAGGAAGGAAGGAAGGAAGGAAAGAAAAAAGGAAACTACATGCGGAAGAAAGGAAACAAGGAAACGACGTGAGGAAGGAAAGAAACAAGGAAACAATGTGAGGAAGGAAAGAAGGAAACAAAGTAAGAACGAAACGACATGAGGAAGGAAGGAAACAAGAAAACAAAGAAACAATGTGAGGAAGGAAACAAGGTAATGATGTGATGAAGGAAAGAAAACAAGGAAACAACCTGAGGAAGGAAGGAAACAAGGAAACGACGTGAGGAAGGAAGGAAACAAGGAAACAACGTGAGAAAGGAAACAAGGAAATGATGTGATGAAGGAAAGAAACAAGGAAACAACCTGAGGAAGGACGGAAACGAGGAAACGATGTGAGGAAGGAAGGAAAAAAGGAAACGATGTGAGGAAGGAAGGAAGGAAGGAAACAAGGAAACGACATGAGAAGGAAGGAAGGAAACAGCATGAGGAAGGAAATAAACAAGGAAACGATGTGAGGAAGGAAGGAAGGAAACAAGGAAACGACGTGAGGAAGGAAACAAGGAAATGATGTGATGAAGGAAGGAAACAAGGAAATGACGTGATGAAACAAGGAAACTACATCAGGAAGGAAGGAAACAAGGAAACGGTGTGAGGACGAAAGTAATCAAGGAAACGACGTGAGGAAGGAAGGAATGAAACAAGGAAATGATGTGAGGAAGGAAAGAAGGAAGGAAACAAGGAAACTACATGAGGAAGAAAGGAAACAAGGAGAAGACGTGAGAGAGGAAAGAAACAAGGAAACAATGTGAGGAAGGAAAGAAACAAGCAAAAGATGTGATGAAGGAAGGAAGGAAAAAAGGAAACAAGGAAACGATGTGAGGAAGGAAATAAGGAAACAAAGTTCTGCACTCAGAGCTGCAGAACGGAAATGGCACAAAACCAAAAACCCTGTGGACCTGGAAACCTTCCAATCTCTCCTAGCCTCATTCTCTTCATCTGTCACGACTGCAAAAATGGAAAATCAGCAGCACAACTGACTCACGGAAACTCTTCTCCGCCTTCAAATCGCTGCTCAATCCTCCCCCACCCCCACCTGCCACCAACCTCACTGCCGACAGCTTTGCCTCCTTCTTCACAGACAAGGTGGCAAGTATCAGCAAACAATTTTGTGATCCCCCCGGTCACAACCTGCTACCCCCCCGAGACAACAGCGCAACCCTCTCTACATTCACCCCTCTCTCGGAAGACGAGGTTTCCAAACTGATCATTAACAACCGACCCACCACCTGCCCGCTGGACCCCATCCCCTCTAAACTCCTACAAGATATCGCTCCTACGGTAGTCCCACCGATCACATCCATGATTAATGCCTCATTGTCCTCGGGCGTATTTCCAGCAGCCTTCAAACAAGCCAGAGTTACGCCATTACTGAAAAAGTCTACGCTTAACCCCGCCCTGGTTGAAAACTATCGGCCGGTGTCACTGCTCCCCTTCCTCTCGAAAACCATTGAGAGGGCGGTATCTAAACAAATCACTGACTTCCTCACCCATCACCACCTACTTGACCCAAAACAATCGGGTTTCAGAAGTGGCCACTCCACTGAGACAGCTCTACTATCTGTCACAGAAGCCCTAAAAACAGCCAGAGCACGAGGGCAATCATCCGTACTCATCCTTCTCGACTTATCGGCTGCCTTCGATACAGTCAATCACGACATACTCTTAACCACACTCGCTAACATGGGCATTACAGGCTCCGCCCACTCTTGGCTCGAGTCCTACCTGGCTGGACGCTCCTTTAATGTGTCTTGGCAAGGTCGTCTGTCATCGACTCATACCCTCTCCACGGGGGTGCCGCAGGGGTCGGTGCTGGGTCCCCTCCTGTTTGCCATCTACACCACCTCGCTGTCCCATGTTATCCGCTCACACGGCTTCTCCTACCACTGCTACGCCGACGACACACAGTTATATCTGTCGTTCCAGCCGGACGACACCACGGTCTCCGCATGCATCTCCGCCTGTCTTTCTGATTTGTCAACCTGGATGAAAGACCACCATCTCCAGCTTAATCTGTCAAAAACCGAACTCCTGGTCATCCCTGCCCATGAGTCAATCTGCCATGACTTCAACCTGAAAATTGGCACCGTCACTATCACCCCTAACCATGCTGCTAAAAACCTGGGCGTGGTACTAGATGATCGTCTTTCTCTGTCTGAGCACATTTCCTCCGTAGCGAGGTCATGTCGCTATGCTCTGTACAATATTAGAAAAATCAGACCGTACCTCACCCAATATCAGACATCCCAAGTTCCAAAAAGTCATTTCAGGGAGATGCTTATCGAACAAATACACCCCCACCCCCTGCACGCCACATACATACACACTAAAGGCCAACAACTTTTCACCAGTTTTTTATTAACTACCGGTGTTCAAAACAATACAATATTTCTTAAAACATTTCAAATATATGTCCATGTCCTTTCAATCTTTCAGCCTGCAGTGAACATCTTTCATTCTTTCTCTTTTTCCAGGGACTTTTTCAGGCTGTCGTTATATGTACTGGCTGCTTGTTTTGCAGACTTCAGCAATTTCACTGGAACTTCCAGGTCATGGCACTCAATGTCAATACATTTGTTTATCTTACACGACATTAGGTTAACAAGAGTTTGGTGGGACATCTGACATCTGAAATCTGTTTTGATGTGGCGGACCAAACTGAATGCTCTCTCCACATCACAGTTGGAATTGGGCAGAACCAGCAACAGCTTCATTAGTTGGCAGAGCTCTTTGAATCTGACCTGACCTGTGTTAACTGATTTGACCTTTGATAGCCTCCCCCAAAACTCATCCACTGCCAAATTCCTGTAATTTGGAATTACTTTCTCCAAATTGGTTGAGGTGTAATCCAGCACCTCTAAGTGTAGCTGTTCCTTCACATCTGCTTTCACAGCATTGGGGAATCTCTCTGCCAAAGTCAAAATCTGCTCTGGTGTCACATCTTCTTGATTCTCTGGATTAACAACTGACAAATTTGTCAAGACTTTGTCTCTCACTGGGAACTTTTCCTTTACTTTTTGGAAGCTCCTGACATAGAAGAATCTGGCATCTTTAAAGAATTGCCTTGTCTTGTCAGAAGGGATTTCTTCCTCACTCACTAAATGTCTCCTTGTCAAGAACCCAACAAAAAGGTTTTCATCTGCACAGTGGACTTCAGGGTTGCTTACATCTATTTCCTGCACATTCTGCTCTCTCAACACCTTTGGCACAATGAATCTGCTTCCAATGTCATGCAGGAGCTCCTCAACACTGCCATTTAATTTAAAGAGAATGGGTGCCTTGTCTTGAAAAATCAAATTAAATTTATCAAAAGATTGTGTGGCATTGTGGAGAAAGCAAGTGTAGATTTTCATCATGGGATCTGTTAGCCTCTTCTCAATATCACGGGACTTCTGATTTTCACTGTGTGATTGAAAATAGGAACTGAAGGCAGGCCATTGGTTTAGCAGATGGTCCAAGCTTTTCCCCAAAGAAAGCCATCGTGTAGGGCAGTGCTTCTGTACTCTCTGCTGAGCTACATTACAGAACTCCTGAAACTCTTTCAAATCCTCTCTTCTTTTTGAACTTTTCTCAAAGTAGTAGTATATGTCAATTATCAATTCTTCAGGTGACATTGAGAGCTCTTTAGCAGCAGTTTTTGCACATATGTTTACCAAGTGACTAGGACAGCCAACACTGTATATGTGAGGGGCCTGTGCTTTCACTCTTGACAAGACAGAATTGTTTTTGCCAATCATGACATTGCAATTGTCACTGCTGAATCCTATGCAGTTGGACCAATTAATTCCCTTCTCATCCATGGATGATGCAATGCAGTTGAATATATTTTCAGCTTTAGCATCATTGCATACTGGCATATCAATAAATCCAACGGCCACCTTATCCTGTGCTTCACTGTAGTACCTGGCTAAAATAGCACATTCTTTCTCACACATGATGTCATTGCTTTCGTCAACCAAAATACTGTATGGCCTTTTTTCTGTGCGGATTAGTTTGTACATATCCTCTGCGCATTCAGGTTCTAGTGCCAAGTTCATTATGGCTGTTGCTTTGGTGGAGGATGTGAAATACACCTCAGCTTCAGTGACCTTCTCAGTGAGATTTTGCTTCTCTCCAGAAAAGAACTGAGATATTTTGGAGCAGCCTTCCCTGCGCTTAGCCTCCCTGATATGGTTTTGTCCCTAAAGAATAAATCACATAATTAGACCTATCATTTCTACACATTTTATAGGCCTACCATTAATTTACCTTTACTCAATTTTAGCCTTCATTTAACAACATATTAAAATGGCCTTTTTGCTGGGCTTAATATTTGGTTAGATATCCCTATACCAAAGTAACTATGTATTATTACTTCACAGAAGTCTTAATGTTTTGCCAACTTTTATGACAGCATTTAATTATTCAGAAATACATTTTAAAAAAGCAGGTGGTGGCGTGATGAACTTGGCATACCTCGACATGTCGTTTGCAATCATTAAGTCCGCCGTGGGAAATGCTGAAGTCACTGTTGCACACAGTGCACCTTGCCATGGTGTCATCATTCCTCACTTTAACCAGACAAGGATATACTTTTGTATAATCTGCTGTAAAATGAGTTTTGTATTTTTTTTTCTTACTAGAGGATTCGCCCTCTGCCATTTTGCGAGCTGCATTGATTGATCCCTCCCACAACGAAAGCTTATTGGTGTATTTTGCTGACCAAACCAATCGGCGCGCTCTCTCTCGCAACCAGTCGCCCTGAACACGAGAACACGCTGAACAGAGTTTTCGCTTGAATGCATGCACGGCTGCTTCATGTAGCTCATTGTATCTCAGTCTCACGCGCTCACCTCCCTCCCCGCCACTCGCCTATGCCTGCGCAATGTAACTGAAAGTAATCCGAGCATGATGCGCGAGGTACTGTTTTTTCTTTATGCTCGCACTCGCATTTTTTTTAATCTCTCTCGCGTAATCCAAAATCCGGGATGTTTTACCTAGCTCGCGGGCATCAGGGAGCCACTGTTAATATCAGGGAGACTCCCGGAACTTCTGGGAGACTTGGGATGTCTGCAATATGCCGCTCAGCTCCTGATTCAGGCTACAGTCATCTCCCGCCTTGATTACTGCAACTCGCTCTTGGCTGGCCTACCTGCTTGCGCGATCAAACCTTTGCAAATGGTCCAGAATGCCGCAGCGCGACTGGTTTTCAATCAACCTAAAAAGTCACATGTCACCCCCCTCTTCAGCGACCTGCACTGGCTGCCTGTAGCTGCCAGAGTTAAACACAAAGCTCTGACGCTAGCCTACAAAACCACCTCAGGATCTGCCCCTGCCTATCTCAGCGTCTTAATCAAGGCTCACGTCCCGACCAGGGCGTTACGCTCAGCTCATACAAACCGTCTAGTTGTACCCTCGCCTCTCACAAAGCGAGGTCACTCTAAACTCTTCTCTGTGGTCGTCCCCAAATGGTGGAATGACCTACCAACGGCTACAAGAACTGCAACATCCCTTTCTCCATTTAAAAAACTTCTAAAAACCTTTCTGTTTCGAGAATGCTTCCCTGCCTAACAAAACTAACAAAACTAACAAACTACTCTGTGCTCCTTTACACCTTTTCAGCTTATGTCCTCCTCTGTAAGTCGCTTTGGATAAAAGCGTCTGCTAAATGCAATGTAATGTAATGTAATGTAATGAAACGACATGAGGAAAGAAGGGAACAAGAAACAAAAACGATGTGAGGAAGGAAACAAGGAAATTATGTTATGAAGGAAAGAAACAAGGAAACAACCTGAGGAAGGAAGGAAACAAGGAAACGATGTGAGGAAGGAAGAAAACAAGGAAACGACGTGAGGAAGGAAGAAAACAAGGAAATTATGTGATGAAGGAAAGAAACAAGGAAACAACCTGAGGAAGGAAGGAAACAAGTAAACAAAGAAACGACGTGAGGAAGGAAACAAGGAAATGACGTGATGAAGGAAGGAAACAAGGAAATGACGTGATGAAGGAAGGAAACAAAGAAATGACGTGATGAAACAAGGAAACTACATCAGGAAGAAAGGAAACAAGGAAACGGTGTGAGGAAGAAAGTAAACAAGGAAACAACGTGAGGAAAGAAGGAAGGAAAGAAGGAAACGACGTGAGGAAGGAAGGAAGAAAACAAGTAAACAACGTGAGGAAGGAAAGAAGGAAACAACATGAGGAAGATAAGAAGGAAACAACGTAAGGAAGGAAGGACGGAAACAGCGTGAGGAAGGAAGGAAGGAAACAACGTGAGGAAGGAAGGAAGGAAGGAAAGAAAAAAGGAAACTACATGAGAAGAAAGGAAACAAGGAAACGACGTGAGGAAGGAAAAACAAGGAAACAATGTGAGGAAGGAAGGAAGGAAACAAGGAAACGATGTGAGGAAGGAAACAAGGAAACAAAGTAAGAACGAAACGACATGAAGAAGGAAGGAAACAAGGAAACAAAGAAACGATGTGAGGAAGGAAACAAGGTAATGATGTGATGAAGGAAAGAAACAAGGAAACAACCTGAGGAAGGAAGGAAACAAGGAAACGACGTAAGGAAGGATACAAGGAAACGACGTGAGAAAGGAAACAAGGAAATGATGTGATGAAGGAAAGAAACAAGGAAACAACCTGAGGAAGGACGGAAACGAGGAAACGACGTGATGAAGAAAACAAGGAAACGATGTGAGGAAGGAAGGAAAAAAGGAAACGACGTGAGGAAGAAAGGAAGGAAACAAGGAAACGACATGAGAAGGAAGGAAACAAGGAAACAGCATGAGGAAGGAAATAAACAAGGAAACAACGTGAGGAAGAAAGGAAGGAAACAAGGAAACGACGTGAGGAAGGAAACAAGGAAATGATGTAATGAAGGAAGGAAACAAGGAAATGATGTAATGAAGGAAGGAAACAAGGAAATGACGTGATGAAACAAGGAAACTACATCAGGAAGGAAGGAAACGAGGAAACGGTGTGAGGACGAAAGTAATCAAGGAAACTACATGAGGAAGAAAGGAAACAAGGAGGAGACGTGAGAAAGGAAAGAAACAAGGAAACAATGTGAGGAAGGAAAGAAACAAGCAAAAGATGTGATGAAGGAAGGAAGGAAACAAGGAAACGATGTGAGGAAGGAAAGAAGGAAACAAAGTAAGAACGAAACGACATGAGGAAGGAAGGAACAAGGAACAAAGAAACGATGTAAGGAAGGAAACAAGGAAATGTGTGAGAAGAAAGAAACAAGGAAACAACCTGAGGAAGGAAGGAAACAAGGAAACGATGTGAGGAAGGAAGAAAACAAGGAAACGACGTGAGGAAGGAAGAAAATAAGGAAATTATGTGATGAAGGAAAGAAACAAGGAAACAACCTGAGGAAGGAAGGAAACAAGGAAACGACGTGAGGAAGGAAGAAAACAAGGAAACGACGTGAGGAAGGAAGAAAACAAGGAAATGACGTGAGGAAGGAAGGAAACAAGGAAACAACGTGAGGAAGGAAGGAAGGAAACAAGAAAACTATGTGAGGGAGGAAGAAAGGAAGGAAGAAAGGAAACAAGAAAACGATGTGAGGAAGGAAGGAAGGAAACAAGGAAACGACATGAGAAGGAAGTAAACAAGGAAACAGCATGAGGAAGGAAATAAACAAGGAAACAATGTGAGGAAGGAAGGAAGGAAACAAGGAAACGATGTGAGGAAGGAAACGACATGAGGGAGGAAGGAAACAAGGAAACAAAGAAACGACGTGAGGAAGGAAACAAGGAAATGACGTGATGAAGGAAGGAAACAAGGAAATGATGTGATAAAACAAGGAAACTAGATCAGGAAGGAAGGAAACAAGGAAACGGTGTGAGGAACAAAGTAAACAAGGAAAAGACGTGAGGAAAGAAGGAAGGAAAGAAGGAACGATGAGGAAGGAAGGAAGAAAAAAGTAAACAACGTGAGGAAGGAAAGAATGAAGAAGGGAAACACATGAGGAAGGAAAGAAGGGAAAGAAGGAAACAACTTAAGGAAGGAAGGAAGGAAAAAACGTGAGGAAGGAAGGAAGGAAACACGTGAGGAGGAAGGAAGGAAAAAAAGGAAACTACATGAGGAAGAAAGGAAACAAGGGAAACAACGGAAGGAAAAAAAAAGGAAACAATGTGAGGAAAGAAGGAAGGAAAAAGGAAACAATGAGAGGAAGGAAAGAGGAAACAAAGTAAGACGAAACGACATGAGGAAGGAAGGAAACAAGGAAACAAAGAAACGATTGTGAGGAAGGAAACAAGGTAATGATTGATGAAGGAAAGAAACAAGGAAACAACCGAGGAAAGTGAAAACAAGGAAAAGCGTAAGGAAGGATACAAGGAAACGACGTAGAAAGGAAACAAGGAAATGATGTGATGAGGAAAAAAACAAGAAACAACCTGAGGAAGGACGGAAACGAGGGAGGGGGGAACGACGTGAGAAGAAAGGAAAAACAGGAAACGATGTGAGGAAGGAAGGAAAAAAGGACGACGTGAGGAAGAAAGGAAGGAAACAAGGAAACGACATGAGAAGGAAGGAAACAAGGAAACAGCATGAGGAAGGAAATAAACAAGGAAACAACGTGAGGAAGAAAGGAAGGAAACAAGGAAACGACGTGAGGAAGGAAACAAGGAAATGATGTAATGAAGGAAGGAAACAAGGAAATGATGTAATGAAGGAAGGAAACAAGGAAATGACGTGATGAAACAAGGAAACTACATCAGGAAGGAAGGAAACGAGGAAACGGTGTGAGGACGAAAGTAATCAAGGAAACTACATGAGGAAGAAAGGAAACAAGGAGGAGACGTGAGAAAGGAAAGAAACAAGGAAACAATGTGAGGAAGGAAAGAAACAAGCAAAAGATGTGATGAAGGAAGGAAGGAAACAAGGAAACGATGTGAGGAAGGAAAGAAGGAAACAAAGTAAGAACGAAACGACATGAGGAAGGAAGGGAACAAGGAAACAAAGAAACGATGTAAGGAAGGAAACAAGGAAATTATGTGATGAAGGAAAGAAACAAGGAAACAACCTGAGGAAGGAAGGAAACAAGGAAACGATGTGAGGAAGGAAGAAAACAAGGAAACGACGTGAGGAAGGAAGAAAATAAGGAAATTATGTGATGAAGGAAAGAAACAAGGAAACAACCTGAGGAAGGAAGGAAACAAGGAAACGACGTGAGGAGGAAGAAAACAAGGAAACGACGTGAGGAAGAAAACAAGGAAATGACGTGAGGAAGGAAGGAAACAAGGAAACAACGTGAGGAAGGAAGGAAGGAACAAGAAAACTATGTGAGGGAGGAAGAAAGGAAGGAAGAAAGGAAACAAGAAAACGATGTGAGGAAGGAAGGAAGGAACAAGGAAAACCATGAGAAGGAAGTAAACAAGGAAACAGCATGAGGAAGGAAATAAACAAGGAAACAATGTGAGGAAGGAAGGAAGGAACAAGAAACGATGTGAGGAAGGAAACGACATGAGGGAGGAAGGAAACAAGGAAACAAGAAACGACGTGAGGAAGGAAACAAGGAATGACTGATGAAGAAGGAAACAAGGAAATGATGTGATAAAACAAGGAAACTAGATCAGGAAGGAAGGAAACAAGGAAACGGTGTGAGGAACAAAGTAAACAAGGAAAAGACGTGAGGAAAGAAGGAAGGAAAGAAGGAAACGACGTGAGGAAGGAAGGAAGAAAACAAGTAAACAACGTGAGGAAGGAAAGAAGGAAAGAAGGAAACAACATGAGGAAGGAAAGAAGGAAAGAAGGAAACAACGTAAGGAAGGAAGGAAGAAAAACGTGAGGAAGGAAGGAAGGAAACAACGTGAGGAAGGAAGGAAGGAAAAAAGGAAACTACATGAGGAAGAAAGGAAACAAGGAAACAACGTGAGGAAGGAAAAACAAGGAAACAATGTGAGGAAAGAAGGAAGGAAACAAGGAAACAATGAGAGGAAGGAAAGAAGGAAACAAAGTAAGAACGAAACGACATGAGGAAGGAAGGAAACAAGGAAACAAAGAAACGATGTGAGGAAGGAAACAAGGAAATGATGTGATGAAGGAAAGAAACAAGGAAACAACCTGAGGAAGGAAGGAAACAAAGAAACAACGTGAGGAAGGAAGAAAACAAGGAAACGACGTGAGGAAGGAAGGAAACAAGGAAACGACGTGAGGAAGGGAAGGAAACAAGGAAACAATGTGAGGAAGGAAGGAAGGAAACAAGGAAATGATGTGAGGAAGGAAAGAAGGAAGGAAACAAGGAAACTACATGAGGAAGAGAAACAAGGAGAAGACTTGAGAAAGGAAGAACAAGGAAACAATGTGAGGAAGGAAAGAAACAAGCAAAAGATGTGATGAAGGAAGGAAGGAAAAAAGGAAACAAGGAAACGACATGAGGAAGGAAGGAAACAAGGAAACAAAGAAACGATGTGAGGAAGGAAACAAGGAAATGATGTGATGAAGGAAAGAAACAAGGAAACAACCTGAGGAAGGAAGAAAACAAGGAAATGACGTGAGGAAGGAAGAAAACAAGGAAATGACGTGAGGAAGGAAGGAAACAAGGAAACAACGTGAGGAAGGAAGGAAACAAGAAAACGATGTGAGGGAGGAAGGAAGAAAGGAAGGGAGGAAGGAAGGAAGGAAGGAAGGAAGGAAACAAGAAAATGATGTGAGGAATGAAGGAAGGAAGGAAACAAGGAAACAACATGAGAAGGAAGTAAACAAGGAAACAGCATGAGGAAGGAAATAAACAAGGAAACAACGTCAGGAAGGAAGGAAGGAAACAAAGAAACGACGTGAGGAAGGAAACAAGGAAATGACGTTATGAAGGAAGGAAACAAGGAAATGACGTGATGAAACGGACACTACACATCAGGAAGGAAGAAACAAGGAAACGGTGTGAGGAAGAAAGTAAACAAGGAAACGACGTGAGGAAAGAAGGAAGGAAACAAGGAAACGATGTGAGGAAGGAAACGACATGAGGAAGGAAGGAAACAAGGAAACAAAGAAACGACGTGAGGAAGGAAACAAGGAAATGACGTTATGAAGGAAGGAAACAAGGAAATGACGTGATGAAACAAGGACACTACATCAGGAAGGAAGGAAACAAGGAAACGGTGTGAGGAAGAAAGTAAACAAGGAAACGACGTGAGGAAAGAAGGAAGGAAACAAGGAAACGACGTGAGGAAGGAAGGAAGAAAACAAGTAAACAACGTGAGGAAGGAAAGATGGAAAGAAGGAAACAACATGAGGAAGGAAAGAAGGAAACCAAGAAACAATGTAAGGAAGGAAGGAAGGAAACAACGTGAGGAAGGAAGGAAAGAAACAACGTGAGGAAGGAAGGAAGGAAACAAAGAAACGATGTGAGGAAGGAAACAAGGAAATGATGTGATGAAGGAAAGAAACAAGGAAACAACCTGAGGAAGGAAGGAAACAAGGAAACGACGTGAGGAAGGAAGGAAACAAGGAAACGACGTGAGGAAGGAAGGAAGGAAGGAAGGAAGGAAACAAGGAAACAATGTGAGGAAGGAAGGAAACAAGGAAACGACATGAGAAGGAAGGAAACAAGGATCATCCCGGTGTTACCCGGTGTGGAATGTTCCAAACATTATCAGTTTTGATCCTGTCCCAGGATTTTAGGAGCATGTTGCAGTACTTAAATTCAAAATGAGTTAATATTAGCTAAAAAAACAATACAGTGTATCAGTTTGAAGATTAAATGTCTTGACTTTGTAGAGTATTAAATTTAACAAACTCGCAAATTGTTGCATTATGTTTTTATTTTCATTTACACTGTCCCAGCTTCATTGGACTTGGGGTTTGTAAAACCCATTGAATCAGATTGACAGATCTTCATACAGTGAGACCCTGTGCCTTGTGAATTGAAGCATTATCAGTCTGGAAGACACAACTTCCATCAATATTGAGATCATAGGATATAGGATTATAGGATCTTCACAGATGTCTTAATCTCAACAGATATGTCTGCAAACGGTAAAAAGGAGCCAAGGAATTCTGCAGCCTCAGCACACATGTCCACAAGGAGGAAACTGGTGGGTGGGAGGGAGGGGGGGGGGGGGGGGGGGGGGGGGGGGGGTGGGGGGGGGGGGGGGGGGGGGTGGGGGGGGGGGGGGTGGGGGGGGGAGGGGGGGGGGGGGCGGGGGGATCACCCTCAGGTTATTAAACTTTCCTAGATTTATTTCAAATTCTTACATTTTTTACTTTAAGTTTCGCTCTTGTTTGCAATGCAAAGAGGAAACAGCCCTGTCGCTGCTCCTGTGTCAGTGCAGAGCAGGCACACTTTGTTCCCCCTCCACCCTCTTGTGTTTAGATGTTGCGCCGTCACGTGACTCATGTGACTTAGACGCGCAAAGCAAACAAACAAGCGCGTTAGTGGCGGAGACGAAGGCGAAGTGCATTACCCGAACTTCCATTACGTCACAACGAATGGGGTTCGGCAAGTTCTGCAGTCTGGACAGTTCCGATCCATTCTGGGTGAGTTCAAGTTCACGGTCTTCATCTTACTGTCTATACACTGGTTGTTGTTAGCTGCCGGCACTTGCTAACAGTGATTCTTTTTTCTTAGCCAGATATAATTAAATCATAAATGTATCATGTGTTGTCTCTCAAAATCATTTTAATACATTGATGAAGATGTATGAGGTCAAACTCAAGTGCTTTTTTTTCTCTTTCAGAATGTAACCATGGGATCCTACTACTCAGTGAAGAGGGTGATCCGCTGCAAAATGCTAAAGGTTACCTTTACAATGATTAAAAGTCTTCGATATACTCAGTGGAATTGCAAGCACCCAAACTGGAAACCCCTTAACCCCCCAACTTTAATGTTTTTTCAGGGGATCCAAATGAAGTTAATGGAGTGGGAGCCTTGTTCACTCTGGTATGTACAATTTATCATAGTTTTGATTGGAATAGCCTAATTCTTAGTACTTAAAAACTTAAATAATAGTTGGCTGGGTGTGTGAATGCATGGGAATCCAATCTCGATATCCTGTCTGCAAAAAGTGCTGTATGAATATGTATGTAAAATGGTGAAAGTGATAAACATTGTAAAAGTGCTTTGAGTGGTCCCAGAGACTATAAAAGCACTATGTAAGTACAACTCAATTTTAATATACATAATTGCTTCAGCCACAAAACTGAACAGGATGTATTTGGGATAGCCATCTATATGTGGCCTGCCTTTAATTTATTTTGTGCAAAACTCTTGCTCAAATCTAAATGAATTATAATTTGGTGCATGTGGGTACCATGAGATTAAATGGATGGATTAATTGTTTAGAATCAAAATTTAATAATGATGTGTTGCATGCTGCCTAAAGTTTAAACATAAACGCTAAGTAGCACAAGGAAACAGAGATCTACTACGCAAAGCAACTGAGAGTGAGTTTCATTTATCAAAACGTGCTATCACATCAGGCCCGAAAGAGGGCGGACAATTTTTGAGCTTTTAGTTTAACTTTTACAGTATTTGTGTATTTTATCAGTAATGTGGTGCTTTAAGCAGATAGACCTGACTGCCATAATGGAGAGACATATGTTAGACATAATCACCAATTTATTCTACGCAAGGATTTCCTTTTTCTTTACATTGAATTTTGATTACATGTGGACATTGGGATGCTAAAGTAAAACACATTCCAGAGGTCTTTTACAATGGATGCCAAAATATTACCATTGACAGGTAATTTACAGGTATCAGCTTACTGTAAGTTCATAACTGTAAGTGGCTTGCTGTTCCTCATTCCTCTAACCTTGTCATGATTTGAATTTAATTAATGGCTGATGTAAAGAACTAAATGAATAACAATCTCTTTTTATTACAGTGGGCAAGATTGGCTGCCACAGTGGGTGACGGAGGAAAACACCACAAATTAAATGTTGTAAAAAATGTTCAAAATGTTCCATTGTTTTGTTTTATAAGCTATAAGTCTTCACTTCAGGGATGTGTATGTGTGTATGTTGTTATACAGTTTATACAGTATATTAAAAAAAATTCAAAAGCCTGAAAGACTCCCACTTTGTAGCAAACCAGAAAACACGTTGTGTTTGCAAAAGCTTAAAACATCTCTTTCCTTCACACATAGATATTGCATACTTCCAATAATATAAATACAATTAATTAACCTACAGTCAGACAAAAACTTGATCATACACCAGAAATAAGTTATTACTAAGACCAGACACGTGGTGGCAGCACTGTGTATGTCATAAAAAACGTCATCAGAACACTACATGGCTATTTAAATATCGTGATCGAGGAGTAACACCACAAATAACACGCTAGTCCATATTCTTACAAAGTGAAAATATTCAAACAGCTAACAATGATTCCAACAAGCAAGCAGCTTCTTCTTCTTCTTTTCCCTCCTTCTTCTTGTTCTTCTTCTACTTCTTTACACGTCAAAGCCCATCAATGATATCGCACCACACAGGAAGTTAAATGCACAGAGGATCTGGTATATTTCAAAATTAAACACAGCGGACAAGCATCGTAACTCGTTCACTTTGTAAACATTAGTTTCTCCCGCTGCCACGGAATAATGTGTTGATCAGCAAATCAACCTCAGACGCAACGCATGTAGTTGTCGAGGGTTTGATCCGTCAGACGGAGGGAAATTGTGGAAATGTGAAGTCTGGGGCTACAGCTATGCTAGGCGATAGCAGCACCCATAGCAACCAAAACGTTTCAGTTTTACATTATTCTGGCGAGGTCTGAAAAATCTTCGTAACAACGAGCAAGCTAGTGATTATGTACATTCACTGAGTAAATATTATGAAAATAAAATATATATTTTTCGCTAGAAATGTAATCAAAATGCATTTTTATGCAGAAACTAACTCAAAATATTGATTTTTTTCACTAAAAATGAGGGAAATGTCCGCCATGCTTTTTGTTCTCACTGCCGAAATCTTGAAGGTCACGTGACTTGGACGCAAACCCATAGAAAAGGATAAGCTGAAAAAATGTAACAGTTACACAATTCGAAGGCCATTATTGTAACCCCTCTACGTTTTAGCACTTTGGACCAACGTAGCCAGGGTACGTTTTTATATGAGACTGGGTTGTAGTGCCAGTTCACTGTGCCACTGCCAGTTCACTTCCTGGGCAGTACTAAGGTGCCCTTGATGGTTATTCAGACGTCTATTCATTATTGAACTAGTTCTACAGATTGATCTAAAAAACTGAATAGAAGAGATAGAGAGAGAATGTGTGGATATGGATGCAGTCATTTTTCTCTCCATGGTCTCCTTCTGAATTCTTCTTCATATCTTTCCTTGGTCTCATGATGTTTTCTACCAAAGTCAAAGGAAAGTGTTTGGGGAAATAACAGGTGCCGAATCGATACTAGCCTGGTGAGATAAATTTTTTACTTTAAGTTCCGCTCTCTGTTTGCAACTGCAAAGAGGAAACAGCCCTGTCGCTGCTCCTGTGTCAGTGCAGAGCAGGCGCACTTTGCTCCCCCTCCACCCTCTTGTGTTTAGATGTTGCGCCGTCACGTGACTCATGTGACTTAGACGCGCAAAGCAAACAAACAAGCGCAGTTAGTCAGTCACAGGCGAAGTGCATTAAAAGCAAAACATTTTAATTTGATACAGTTTCTACTTAATTATAAAGTTTGTACTAATTCTGTCCAGGGTTTTAACTATTTAATAATAAAACAGGAAACTATCACAAAAAAACACTTACGGTCATGAAAATTAATTGAGATTTAGCAATTCAATGACATCTACCTTATTTATTGAAAAGTATCGGTATTGCCAATACTGGCCCGTATTTACTTGGTATCGGATCGATACCAAAATATGCAGTACTGTATCGCACACCACTAACAAGCAGTAGAGGGCAGCAGTGCACCAGAGCATGTGGTGCGCCTAATCCACAGAAGAAGAAGTTTCCGCTTTGCCCTAAATCAGGTTACAGCTGTGATCCATAAACAGTCCGGACCCGAACTTCCATTACGTCACAACGAATGGGGTTCGACAAGTTCTGCAGTCTGGACAGTTCCGATCCATTCTGGGTGAGTTCACGTTCACGGTCTTCATCTTACTGTCTATACACTGGTTGTTGTTAGCTGCCGGCACTTGCTAACAGACCTGAGCTAACTACAAAGCAACTGACGACGCGACCGGAGCCTAAACTGTCAGTGCACTGGCTGAACACACTGCTGTCTCTCGACATGAAGCACCGGCAGTGCTGTCATAACGGAGCTGTGACACATGTTAGCATGTTAGTTGTTATAAGTCAGTTGTCACACAGTAAACATACTGCGGGGAGTAGACCGCAATAATAAGGTGCCACAATGTCAACTCATCCTTCAGGAGCAATTTGGGGTTCAGTATCTTGCCCAAGGACACTTCGACATGCAGACTGGAGGAGCCGGGGATCGAAGCGATCATCTGACCCACCACACATACACATACGTCCTACTGAAGTATGTGTGGTTCAGGAGGTAGAGCAGGTGTTTTATTTTCATAGTTGTATTTATATAGTGCCAAATTCTAAGAAAAGTCATCTTCGCACACTTCTGCCATGAGCAGGCCGAGACTGACAAAATATTTCCAACTTGGAAGTGTTCATCAGTCATGATGGCAAGGGAAAAGGTAGAAACCTTGAACAGCACCTGGTCTCACCGGTTTAGTTTAGACAGGTACGCTTAAGAGAGAAAAGGTGCAATAGAGGATGAACTGAAGCAGTTCAAGTGTGAAGCAAAGAGGAAGTGCAGAGGTAAAATATCTTTCTACATGCCTGAGTCATCCATGATCGATTCACACGAGTGAGTGAGTGAAGTGTACATTGCTAACGTGAGAGCTTTACATGCATACAACAGGGACAGCATTCCTCAGTGAGCGTCTGGTTTAGTTGAGCTGATTGCTGATTGCTGTGTGTCTGTCATGTTTGCTCAGAATTGGACTTTTTTGGTTTGGCTTCATCCTCTCTTTAATTCTTCCCTCCACCAGGATTGGAACCGTACATGGTACACAGCTAACCCAGACCTCACCCAGTGCTTCCAGAACACTGTCTTGGTGTGGCTGCCATGCCTCTACCTCTGGATTTGTGCACCCATCTACCTCATCTACCTCCGCAGCCACGACTGTGGCTACATATGTATGAGTCACCTCAACAAAGCTAAAACTGTGAGTGGTTTCACTTGACTGTCTTGTCGTTTTTCTTATTTTGAACTCAAATAGTGGCAGTGAGCAGCGGCACCAGCGGCAGGTCCTGTGACCTGCTTTTCTTAGGGGGGATCTCTGCAGAAGAATGCTGAGGACATGCCACCACAACTAGGCTATTGTTGTTTAGACAATTAAGCAATGATAGCATGCTTGTTAATACATGTCAATATCAGCTGATACTTGTTGCCAGTGGCAACATTAAAGATACAGCTGTATTGAATGAGAATCAATGATTTGAAATGAATAACTAGTGATGATGATATTCTTCTTATTATTAGTATTATTATTGTTGTTATTATTTTTATGTTGTAATCTTCAAATTGAAAATGTACTAGTCATGAGAATTCTAGTTTTAATACCTTTTTAATACATTAGAAAAAGTTGTAATCAGCAGAACACCAGAAGGTTCAGGTTCTAATCCTCCAGGTACATTTGCTGCCATGCAGCTGATCCTTCATGGAGAGCCTTCAGAGTTTCTGTTTTATTTGTTGCTTTCCACCCCTCACAGTCAGAAACTGTCTCCAAACACCTGGAGAGCAGGCTTCCGGCCCATAGCACAAAGGGGGGGATAGTACTCATGTCCTCTACCTCCAATTCTAGATGCTCTCTCGTCCTCCATGTCATTTCACTGTCTGTCAAAGTCTGTTTTTACTTTTTACTTACACACTTAAATAGTCTTTTTAAATTTGTATTGTATTAAACAGTTACAATGATAATTTTTTATGATCAAATGTTTATTTAACAAGAATACAAGTTACAGCCAAAGAACATGAATCATTAATTTACATTAATAGAAAACAGTACAAAATTGACTGTAAAAACTAAATAATAAGGTATTAGTATTACCCTTGCACTCCTTTTATGCCTTTAATGATAGTACAGCTGAGGATACGCAGAAAGCAGAGAGAGGGGGAGTGACACGCAGTAATTGGCCGTCCAATGCGGGATTCAAACCGGGGCCAGCTGCAGCGAGGACTATAGCCTCTTACACACAGGGCAGCCACTTAACCCACTAAGCTACCGACCACCTCACCCTTGCACTTCTTAGGTGCAAGCAAAATCAAACCAAACCAAACCAAAAGCACATAAAAATAAGTAAATAATAAAAAAAGAAGAGAATAGAAAAAAAAGAGAAATGGTTACAATGATCAAGATTTATTTAAGACAACAGAGACCAATTGTCCTCCCAGTGAACTGTAAGTTAACAAACTGGTTGTTAATCTTACTTTGAAGCTGCAGATAAACAATTTCCAGTTGTATTAGTGATCATAAAGTAGACTTTGACCCAAGTGCTTTTCTTGTGAAAGGATTTCATTGGCATTTTCAGTTAAACAGAGTCATCTTTGTGTGTTCAGACTCCTTATTTACCAACTAAACTAAAAGTCTAAAAATCCTCAGTATTGTATTGTGTAGTGTAGTGTGCTCTGACTGAGAAATGCTGTAACCAGGTCACTTTGTTCTTGAGACAGTGATGGATGGAAACCAGCAAAGCAGACACTCTGAAGACTGTACATAAAGGAACTGTAAATATTCTACATAAGAGCTGCAAGCCCTGAAGGCCCTCATGTCATGTTCCTGCAGCAACACCTGTACCTGTACCTAACCCTAACCTGTTCTGCTGATTAGAGTAAAACCATTTAAAAAATAATGAATTTAAAAAGGGCAGATAAAGTGCAGAGTATTGATCTGAGCTCTTTTGATGCATGTCAATCAATAAAAAAGATTTATTTTTTTACTAGAATAATGAACTGTGATATTAATTAAAAAACACAATCCTTATAGTACACCTGAGTCTGTTTAGTGAGGAGCTGTAATGTTATACCTCACAATACAATCAGATTCCTGGATAGCAACCCAGCTGGACATCTCATTCACATGAACACTGCCCAGTCAGAGCAGCTACAGTACTCATGCATGAAGTTTGCCTGGAGCACGTAGACCTGTTTTAACTGCCTGTGTTGATCCGGGGGGGTTTTATCCCAGTGACATTAAACAGATGTATAAATATGTACGATTAGCTGATGCTTGCACCTATTCAAATAGGCCACTGACATGAGTTGAACTAGTATCACAGTGTTAGTCCTGAAAAGGGTAAATAGGTAGTCACGGTAGATCTTGCTGACTACATAATGGTTGTTGCAGTGGATGATTAT
This sequence comes from Collichthys lucidus, assembly GCA_004119915.2. NCBI lineage: Eukaryota > Metazoa > Chordata > Actinopteri > Sciaenidae > Collichthys > Collichthys lucidus. The sequence goes on from CM014096.1 coordinate 31,485,197, forward strand.
TTTGATAACATGTCAAACACACTGCAGACTGGCTATGTGCATTTAAGTCACAGATTTCCTTTTGAATTTTGGTGTCCAAGGTTTTTAACTGTTTTTATTTCACTTCCTCTTATTTTTCACAATGTTGTATAACATATCTGTGTATTGAAACAAGAGTGAATAAGAGCTTCAGTATACAGAATATTTATGTCACATGCAACAATGACTCCATCAAAACATGTAAACCATCACAATGTCATCGGCCTCACTCTAACAATAATGGAAAAAAAAAAAGCTGAGAGCTGTTCTTCTCTCCACAGGCTGTCGGCCTGCTGCTGTGGATTATCTGTTGGTCAGATGTTTTCTATTCTTTCTGGGAAAGAAGTCATGGCAGCAATATCCCCGCACCTGTCCACCTAGTTAGTCCAACGTTACTTGGCCTCACCATGGTGAGATTTTCTCTTTGTCAGAGCAAAACTTCGTTTCTCGTGTTTGTCATCTTAGATGTTGTTACTCTAGTTTAAATTTAAGTTTCTGGCAGTGAATAAGTTCAATTTATTGATTTAAACTTTTTATTTTGTTTCACATAAGTTTCATTTGCATCATCATTGAGATTAAATTTGCAGCAGGTAAACCTCTTTTCCTCCATTGGAATCCCAGAGCATTCCCAGGCCTGACGGGATATTCTGTTTATTCAGTGTGTTTGAGATGAGGTTGGACTGAAAGAGCCACTAAAAACACTGTAAACTTTGGAAGGTGGTGGTAGAGCCTCAGCCAAAACAAACCAAAGCAGAGCTGTCAAGTAGAGATCATTTCCTTTTCAACACCACAGCATTTTATGGACACAAAGATTGTTTCAAGTATTTGTACATCAACTACATGTATAAATGTGTGTGTGTGTGCGCGCTTCAGTTGCTGGCCACCCTGTTGATCCAGTATGAACGGATGAAAGGGGTTCAGTCATCTGGAGTCATGCTGATCTACTGGCTGCTTGCACTGCTGTGCGCCACAGTCACCTTCAGGTCTAAGATCCTGCAGGCCCTGGACCAGGTCAGTCTGATAGTCTGAATGAAGTCGTAACAAACCTTTGGATATTTAACTGTTTTGGCAAGTTTCATGGGTTGAACATGACTTTTAAAGCTATGTGATTTTTAATTCTCAGCTATTGACAGTGAGTGTGTGGAGGTACACCACCTTCTACATCTACTATGCTCTGCTGCTGATAGCTCTGTTCCTGTCCTGCCTGACGGACCGGCTGCCCCTGTTCTCCCAGTCCGTCAAAGACTTGGTAAAATGACATCACACAGAAGAGTGACACTTCTCTCTAAACGTTTACTTGTTAGTTGTTGTTGTTTGCAATGCCACAAACAGACAAAGTCATCTTAAAGAAGAAAACAACATCAAACAAACAAAATAATCAGAAAAGTAAAGGAATGATGCTTATCTATCATAGAATGACGCTCACTGAAATGATCAGTGCGTCTCTGCCAGGAAAAACACTGAACCCTTTCATAGAGCGCTGAGCTGTCAAAACTGCACACCACTGTCTCACCTCACACAGTGTCTTTGCCTGGCCTAAGTTAAATGTGTGTTCACAGTGATTACTGCACTAATCAGCTGATCTTAAATGAATACACAACCCACATATTATCTGTGCATCTCATTGTCAGATTCTATCTCAGGGTTTGGTTAACTCTGATGTTTTTGTCTTCAGAATCCGTGCCCTGAGCCTGGAGCTTCTTTTCTCTCTAGGATAACCTTCTGGTGGATCACCAGGTGAGCAGACCGCTAATGTCTTTGGGTGTGTTCACAGACACCACAGAAGACTTTATGTTTGAGGGAGTCTAATCAGTTCTCCTGTTGTCTTTGTCTGATTGAATATTTTTAGAAGATTCAAAGAAATCAGCTAAATATTTATGTATTCATTTTGGATGTTCATATCTGCACTTTGTGATATTGTCCCTCCACTGCAGCTCAGCAAGAAACACAAAAAAGCAACCCTTTAATCATGGAAGTGCAGCATAATCCAAATATCCAAATGTCTCTCTTTTGATTATGTGTCCTCATGAAAGTGAGTGCTTCAGAGTTTTTGCCTGTGCATTGTGAGCTCTGTAGGCATCTCTGTCCTGGAAATAATTGTGCAACCTCATGTTTTATTTTCTCAGGAGCCCCTCTGTTCACACAGATTTCCACCTGACCTGCATCACCATTTATCTAATCAACTGCTTAGTTATAGTTTTTTTTCAAAACTTTATTGATTGTATTTTGGTCATTTTCAATAAACAATACATGATGAACACAACAAACAATAACAAACCTTCCAATCCCTTCCCACCCTCTCTTAACCAACAGTTCTCTCTGAGGAAAAAAGGTAATTAAGTCCATAAGAAAAGAAAAATAATTAGATAATATTAATAATACTCATAATTAAAAATACATAAAATACATTTTAAAAAAATTAAAAGGACAGTTTTAAGGTAGAGTTATAAAACGCGGTCACCAGCCCATTTCTCTCCCCCAATTCGTAACCTTAGTTCTCTAGCTGTGGTACAACATTCAAGCCATTCTGCAGGGGTATTGGTAACTTATCTGTTCCCAGGCATTTGTATATTCATGTTATTCATAAAAATAAGAAAAGGTGTCCATATCTCATAAAAATCCTCAACTTTCCCTCTTACTATGTAAGTCAATTTTTCTAGTGCCAGACTGCAAGACATCTCCTTAACCCAATGTCTAGAATCAGGTCTCTGAGTATCCTTCCAGGTCAAAGCAATTACACGTTTGGCTTGCAGCAAACATGATTAGCTTGCGTTTCTTCATATTCGCTGGAGAATCTTCAGGGTATATGTGTAATAAACACAGTTTAGCTGCATTAGGAACAACACTATCTGTCAATTTAGAAATCAGCTCCAGAACCTCTTTCCAGAATACCTGGAGTTTTCAGGATTCCCGCATAAAATGGTAGAGAGTGCCAATTTCTTCAGTGCATTTAGTACATAGATCAGGGATCTCAGGATTAAAATGATGTAGTTTAACCGGAGTAATATACGTCCTGAGCAACCACTTGTATTGTAATAATTAGGGCCCATGCAGCGATAGCTGCAGGGACCTATTGTTTTTCTACGTTTTCTTCTTCTTCTTCTTCTTATTATTATTATTATTATTATTATTATCAGGGCCCATGGGGACCTATTGTTTTTCTACGTTTTTAGGGCCCATGCAGCGATAGCTGCAGGGACCTATTGTTTTTCTACGTTTTCTTATTATTATTATTATTAGGGCCCATGCAGCGATAGCTGCAGGGACCTATTGTTTTTCTACGTTTTCTTATTATTATTAGGGCCCATGCAGCGATAGCTGCAGGGACCTATTGTTTTTCTACGTTTTCTTATTAGGGCCCATGCAGCGATAGCTGCAGGGACCTATTGTTTTTCTACGTTTTCTTATTAGGGCCCATGCAGCGATAGCTGCAGGGACCTATTGTTTTTCTACGTTTTCTTCTTCTTATTATTATTATTATTATTATTAGGGCCCATGCAGCGATAGCTGCAGGGACCTATTGTTTTTCTACGTTTTTAGGGCCCATGCAGCGATAGCTGCAGGGACCTATTGTTTTTCTACGTTTTCTTATTAGGGCCCATGCAGCGATAGCTGCAGGGACCTATTGTTTTTCTACGTTTTTAGGGCCCATGCAGCGATAGCTGCAGGGACCTATTGTTTTTCTACGTTTTCTTCTTATTATTATTATTATTAGGGCCCATGCAGCGATAGCTGCAGGGACCTATTGTTATTCTACGTTTTCTTATTATTATTATTAGGGCCCATGCAGCGATAGCTGCAGGGACCTATTGTTTTTCTACGTTTTCTTCTTCTTCTTATTATTATTATTATTATTATTATTATTATTATTATTATTATTATTAGGGCCCATGCAGCGATAGCTGCAGGGACCTATTGTTTTTCTACGTTTTTAGGGCCCATGCAGCGATAGCTGCAGGGACCTATTGTTTTTCTACGTTTTTAGGGCCCATGCAGCGATAGCTGCAGGGACCTATTGTTTTTCTACGTTTTCTTATTAGGGCCCATGCAGCGATAGCTGCAGGGACCTATTGTTTTTCTACGTTTTTAGGGCCCATGCAGCGATAGCTGCAGGGACCTATTGTTTTTCTACGTTTTCTTCTTATTATTATTATTATTAGGGCCCATGCAGCGATAGCTGCAGGGACCTATTGTTATTCTACGTTTTCTTATTATTATTATTAGGGCCCATGCAGCGATAGCTGCAGGGACCTATTGTTTTTCTACGTTTTCTTCTTCTTATTATTATTATTATTATTATTATTATTATTATTATTATTATTATTATTATTATTATTAGGGCCCATGCAGCGATAGCTGCAGGGACCTATTGTTTTTCTACGTTTTTAGGGCCCATGCAGCGATAGCTGCAGGGACCTATTGTTTTTCTACGTTTTCTTATTATTATTATTAGGGCCCATGCAGCGATAGCTGCAGGGACCTATTGTTTTTCTACGTTTTCTTATTAGGGCCCATGCAGCGATAGCTGCAGGGACCTATTGTTTTTCTACGTTTTCTTCTTCTTCTTATTATTATTATTATTATTATTAGGGCCCATGCAGCGATAGCTGCAGGGACCTATTGTTTTTCTACGTTTTTAGGGCCCATGCAGCGATAGCTGCAGGGACCTATTGTTTTTCTACGTTTTCTTCTTCTTATTATTATTAGGGCCCATGCAGCGATAGCTGCAGGGACCTATTGTTTTTCTACGTTTTCTTATTATTAGGGCCCATGCAGCGATAGCTGCAGGGACCTATTGTTTTTCTACGTTTTCTTCTTCTTCTTATTATTATTTTTATTATTAGGGCCCATGCAGCGATAGCTGCAGGGACCTATTGTTTTTCTACGTTTTCTTATTATTAGGGCCCATGCAGCGATAGCTGCGGGGACCTATTGTTTTTCTACGTTTTCTTATTATTAGGGCCCATGCAGCGATAGCTGCAGGGACCTATTGTTTTTCTACGTTTTTAGGGCCCATGCAGCGATAGCTGCAGGGACCTATTGTTTTTCTACGTTTTCTTATTATTAGGGCCCATGCAGCGATAGCTGCAGGGACCTATTGTTTTTCTACGTTTTCTTATTATTATTCTTTCTTCTGCCATGGGAGTCTATGGCAGCCCATTGAACCGTATGGTAAAAAGTTGTGAAATTTGGCACATTGATTGAGGACAGTCGTATGTGTAATGTCACCAAGTTACATGTTGGCAGTAAACACAGTATAGCGCAACCAACGGGTCAAAGTTTTAGGTACATTTGTGCATGTAACTTTTGAACCGTTAGCCCGATTTTCAAAACCAAGGTATCGTTGGATTCCTTGGATCATGGCGAGTTCAATGCACAATGTAGTACAGTACAGTGTAGTACAGTGTTGTACAGTGCTGTACAGTGTTGTACAGTGCTGCACAGTGCAGTACAGTGTAGTACAGTGCAGTAAAGTGCAGTACAGTGCAGTACAGTACAGTGTTGTACAGTGTTGCATAGTGCAGTACAGTGTTGTACAGTGTCGTACAGTGCAGTACAGTCCAGTACAGTGCAGTACAGTGTTGTACAGTGCAGTACAGTGCAGTACAGTGCAGTACAGTGTTGTACAGTGTTGCAGTGCAGTACAGTGCAGTACAGTGCAGTACAGTGCAGTACAGTGTTGTACAGTGCAGTACAGTGTCGTACAATGTTGTACAGTGTCGTACAGTACAGTGTTGTACAGTGTTGTACATGTATGCTAATGATTACTATTATTACATTACATGATCGCCTGGTCTGCATGGGCCCGTCATTGCTGCTTGCAGCTATATTTATTATTATTCTTTCTTCCTGCCATGGGAGTCTATGGCAGCCCATTGAACCGTATGGTAAAAAGTTGTGAAATTTGGCACATTGATTGAGGACAGTCGTATGTGTAATGTCACCAAGTTACATGTTGGCAGTAAACACAGTATAGCGCCACCAATGGGTCAAAGTTTTAGGTACATTTGTGCATGTAACTTTTGAACTATTAGCCCGATTTTCAAAACCAAGGTATCGTTGGATTCCTTGGATTATGGCGAGTTCAATGCACAATGCAGTACAGTGTAGTACAGTGTTGTACAGTGCTGTACAGTGTTGTACAGTGTTGCACAGTGCAGTACAGTGTAGTACAGTGCAGTACAGTACAGTATTGTACAGTGTAGCACAGTGCAGTACAGTGTAGTACAGTGTAGTACAGTGCAGTACAGTGTTGTACAGTGCAGTACAGTGTTGTACAGTGCAGTACAGTGTTGTACAGTGCAGTACAGTGTTATACAGTGCAGTACAGTGTTGTACAGTGTTGCAGTGTCGTACAGTGCAGTACAGTGTTGTACAGTGTTGTACAGTGCAGTACAGTGTCATACAGTGTTGTACAGTGTCGTACAGTACAGTGTTGTACAGTGTTTCTCAGTGCAGTAAAGTGTAGTACAGTGTTGTACAGTGTCGTACAGTGCAGTACAGTCCAGTACAGTGCAGTACAGTGTTGTACAGTGCAGTACAGTGTTGTACAGTGCAGTACAGTGCTGTACAGTGTTGTACAGTGTCGTACAGTGTTGTACAGTGTCGTACAGTACAGTGTTGTACAGTGTTGTACATGTATGCTAATGATTACTATTATTACATTACACAGGGTCTCCGCGGATCCTTAAAAAGTCTTAAAAAGTCTTATTTTAAAAATGTATCTTAAAAAGTCTTAAGAAGCATTATATTTCACCATTTTCTGAAGTATGGCATTAAATTTCACAAGGTAGGTATTATTTTTCATCCAGGTAGCCTATGGTTAATAAAAAAACATATCGCTGATTTTTTTCTGCGCTAACGTGATTTACTTAGCCAGCGATGTTTGTTATTAAGATGCTGAAAACTCATAGAGCCGTTGTTTGCAGTGTGTCGCTTTAGCCATGAAATGGAACAGACGAAGAAGTGGTTGGAATAAGCAGCATACGTTCAACCTCTCTGGCATACATGAACATGAACCGAGATGGGGAAATGCAAGTTCAGCGACAAGTGGCTCGAGGAGCCGAAATACAATAGTTGGCTAACAAAAACAGTGTCGGAATATGATGCGCGATGTAAATTATGTCGGATTCATCAAGTTGGGAACAATGGGCTGTAGTGCCCTTGACGCTCACATGAAAGGGGAAAAGCACACACGCTATGCTGCTAGTCAGGAATCAACAGCAGTCCCCCTGCGAATGTTCGCCACTACAGGCACTAACGCAAGTGCAAGGCCAGCTGTGCCTTTCATATCTCCGGGCCCCAGCACCAATGCTTTCGCTGCATTCGCCCCAACCGCTACGTTAAAGGCAGAAATACTTTGGGTTCTGCAGGAGAAATCCGATGCACTGAGGCAGTTAGATAAGTAGTAAAACTGTATTTTTTTCCTGACTGTTTATGTGTACATCAGTGCCCTACTATTAAAATATTGAGAAGGCAAAAACTAAACTAAAACTATAAACTGAAGATGCACTGATTTATAAAAAAATAAATATGCTTTGAGTTTGAACTTATCCTTGACTGCGCCTTTTTACTGTATGAATATTTGTTTCGCGGTAATGGTCTTTGGTTTTTTATTCTCAAAGGTCTTAAAAGGGTCTTAAAAAGCATTATATTTGCTTGTCAGAAATGTGCAGAGACCCTGTTACATGATCGCCTGATCTGCATGGGCCCGTCATTGCTGCTTGCAGCTATATTTTAAATCTGGTATTTATAGTTTGGGTTTGGGCAAAAAGACATGCCTTCTCCCAGTCCTCTACAAAGATGTTTGCCTGAAGATCATTCTTCCATGCAGCTAAATACGAAATCGAGTTCTCTTTGGGGCCTTCTAATAGTATATCATACAACTTTGATAACTGTCCTCTGTCATATAAATGGTTTACCGTGAATTTTTCGAGAGTGGATAGTGTAGGTTCTGAGGTAGTTTTAATTTGGGAATATATAAAACTTCTAATTTGCAGGTACTTAAAAAAGTGCTTTCTGGTAAGGTCATGTTTATCTATTAATTGTTCGAATGACATTAGTGTCCCTTCACTATATAAGTCTTTTATCTTGCTTAGTCCTTTTCCTGTCCAATATTTGCATCTCCCTGCTCTGAAGTTTTCATTTCCCCAAATAGGTGTGAACACTGAGAGTTTAGGAGCTTCATTTAAAAATTTATGGGCCTCGTGCCAGATTGATACAGTATTTTTTAGGAATGGATTATGTGCATTTTTTGTAAGTATTTTGGTTGGTGCAGAATAAAGATACAGGTGCAGTGGCAGTTCCAATGTTTTCTTCTCTATCAAAGCTGGGACCTCAGTATCGAGAAAGTAATACATGGCCGCACGAAGTTGGGCTGCCCAATAATAAAGTTTCATATGGGGCAGTCTTAGTCCCCCACGTTCATATGGGAGGTGGAAAAGGGAGAGTCGCAGTCTAGGACGCCTATTATTCCATATAAAGCAGGTGAAGCTTTTCTTAAGTCTGGAGAAAAAAGCGGCGGGCAGAGGGAGTGGGATAGACTGAAAAAGATATAAAAATTTGGGCAGGATAGATATCTTAATAATATTAATACATCCTATCATAGAAATGGGCATTGAACTCCATTTTTCCAGAGATTCTTCCACTTTTTTAACAGAGGGTCATAATTGATTGATATAATATTTTTAATGTCAGGGGTTATTTTAATTCCTAGGTATGTAAATCCTTCTGGGGCTAGCAAACTGTGCATGGCGCGGGGGGGATTCCCTTTCTTCTCTGTTCAGTAATAATAAGCCACTATTGGTGTTGTTGCCAGAGAACTGGCCAAATTCCTTTAGAAGCTGGCAAAGCGCATTAAATGAGGTTCCCAGGTTTGTTAAAAACACGACAATATCGTCTGCGAATAGAGACAAACAATGCTCTGTCTTACCTATAGTCATACCTGTGATTTCAGCTGACTGACGAATGGACATGGCCAAAGGTTCGATGGCAGATAAGAACAATAGAGGGGACATGGGACAGCCCTGTCGTGTAGATCTATAAAGATTGAAGGGTTTTGAAAATTGGCTATTTGTTTTAATTTCTGCTAATAGTTTAGTGTACAATAATTGGATCCATTTGAGATACGTTTCCCCTAAACCAAATCTTGCAAGTACATTAAAAAGGTACGTCCATTCAATTCTGTCAAACGCCTTTTCAGCATCCAGTGACAGGACTGAATGGTCCCTGGCATTTTTTCCCCATATATATAATATTTAAAAACCTGCGTGTGTTATGAAATGCCTGTCTGCCCTGTACAAACCCGTTTTGATCATTAGCAATCAGGTTTGGAATGATAGTTTCTATCCGCCTAGCCAGCGCCTTACTGTACGATGTCCTTTCCAAAGGGGGTTTGCCTGGTTTTAACAGAAGGGAAATTGTTGCAGATCTTAAGGATGGAGGTAGTATTCCTTTTTCAAAGGATTCATCTCAAGGAGATGTGGTAACAATTTTCCCGAGAACTTCTTATATATTTCTATGGGTATGCCATCTGGCCCGGGAGCTTTTCCACTGCTCAGATTTTTGTCAAGATTTGTCTTGGCCTGGTTAGCGTTGGGAATTGAAGCTGATCTAAACTGCTTAGTTATAGTTACACATTATATGATCCATCTATATTCCAGCCCTCACTTATGCTCATGAGCTTTGGGTAGTTGGTAACCAGAAGAATGAGATTGCGGATACAAGCAGCTGAAATGAGCTTCCTCTGCTGGGTGGCCGGGCTTGGAGTGCAACCGCTGCATCATCGAGCATCTGATTAGGAGGCCCCCTGAGTGCCTCTCTTTGGGGCAGACTCAGATGTGCTGTTGTACATCTTGTGACTCATTTTGTATTTTGATTTTCTTTTGTCTTGTCATGATCATCCTGCATGCATGTAGTTCTCAGATTGAATGTCTAGATCCTTTGTGTTGTATCACTGGACTTAAACCTTTCTCTCCTTGTATACTAGGATGATGGTGATGGGCTACAAGCGCCCACTGGAGGAAAAAGATCTGTGGTCTCTGAACCCTGAGGACTGCTCCCATAGAGTGGTTCCACAGCTGGTGTGTCGCTGGAATGCAGAGTGCCAAAGGGTCAAAAGGTCAGGATCTCACAAAGGATCAGGATTGTTACCTCAGTGAAAGTGCACCAACAGATCCAGTGTCCATGGGAATAGCAGTATTTTTCCTTTGTACATGCACAAAGTTCAGGACAGAATTTAGGTTTGGATTCGATGTTTGGCAAGTAGCTAACTGTGATAAGTGCTAGGGCTGTCAAAATTGCTCTAAAATGACGTTCCAATATTCTCTGTAAAAAACACAAGTTTAAACCATTCAAATATCTGTATTGGCGCATTATGTCAATAACAGGAGGACAAACTAATATGAGACATAACTACTTGTATAGGTATTTTTATTTCAGTTTTAACATGTCTGTGAAAACATACCTACACATTACAAAATAAGTAAATGAAGCCTATACTGTAAAACAAAATCCAAAGTATTTCCAAACGGGGCTTTTTAGGTTGCTTGGAGTCTAAACCACTCTCTCTGCTGCTCAGTTTTTCAGTCTTTCTGCCATTTTGTCTTTCTCTCTGCCATTTGCATCTGCCACGTTTTTTCTCGCATCTCACTTTCAGCAGTGAGTGACACTGTACAAGTGCAGCTCCTGTGACCTGTCCCTGACCCATCATGCAGTCCGGCCACTCACAAAGCAACAACTGATGTGTTTTTTTCCACAGTTGAATATTCATTTTAACAATCGAATCTCTGTTTTTCTTTAATTAATTGAATATATATGAATTTAGAATATTCATTTCCAGCCCTAATAATAAGTGCACTGAATCACCATTGTCACTTTGGATTTAGTTCTGCATATTGAACTGTGATCTGTATCGGGACGCACAGACATGGAAAAGCACATGTTTTTTGGTAGCCGTTATGCTGCTATACTTCCATGACAGATAAACATAAAATTTAATCTGTCCAAATGTAGAGAGCCTATAAACGAGACTCTGACAGAGGCACGCCTCCACTTTCTGTGCCAGCAAAGTGTCAAAAAACTATGCGTAATGATATGTTTTGCACTCATCTGTGCAATTGATCTGCTGTAAAATTTCTGCATTTCATTTATGTAGTCATAGAGTAGCCTACACACAGGTACAGCAATGCATTTCTGATACGACAAAGCAATAACTTAAAGGTCCAGTGTGAAGGATTTAGTGGCATCTAGTGGTGTGGTCGCTGCATTGCAAACTCCACATCACCTTCACCTTCCTAGTATAAAGAAGATACAACACTATCTGGAGTCAGCATTTTGTTTAGTCTGTTCTGGGCTACTGTAGAAACACATGAAAGGGGACCTACTTCCACTCTAAATCTTCTTCATAATATTAAGTTGAAATATTCTGCCTTTCCCTCCATTCTCTCTTTCCAGGACAGAGCAGAAGACTTTGTACTCCCCTAAGCGGCTCCCGCACAGTGAGAGCAAAGAGGGCCAAGCTGTGGAAGAGTCTGAAATCTTGATTGTGAAACCCCCCCAGAAGACAAAAGAGCCATCTCTGTTTTGGGCACTGTGCCTGACCTTTGGGCCATACTTCCTCATCTCCTGCCTCTACAAGATCATCCAGGACATCCTCATGTTTGCTGGGCCTGAGATCCTTCGGTGAGAGACATCCACTCATTTTATTTGATTCATATGAAATCAAAATGTATCATTGATGTATCTGGAGACCACATATATACCTTTTCACAGTCTAAATCTCAGGGGACAGGCAGAAGCTGGGCCTCTGTACAGCTGTGAACAATAACCACATTTGTTTTATGTGTGGCATTTTGTTTCAAGTTACTTTATGTGGAGGAGATGAAGGAACAAAGGCAACATAGATTTTATGTGAGGCCCATCATGAAGCAGGTTTTGTGAAGTGTAACATCGGTACCAATGCAGGAGCAGGTGTGAAATGGCTCTGATGTGTGCAGGTGTTAGAAAAGGAATGTATTCTAATGGCAAACAGCTCAGAGCACAATAGAATGAGATTTGATATCAGGATGAACTGCCGTTGACACCGGCTCAACCAATAGAACACTCTGACACCAACACCACTCATCAGTACCATGCTTTGTGTGGTTTGTCTCCCTGAAATAAGCAGAGACGTTCTTTAATAGCAGCACGGGTGTGACGTGTGGAGTGTCATACAAAAGAGATCTGTAAAGAGGAACATAGAAAAATAACAAAGATAAGCACTTTTTATTTATTTTCATATTTGTTATATTTATTAATATATCAAATAGGGGTGGGAGAAAAAAATGATTCACATAAGAAGTGTTTTATTTGTTTGTTTGTTTTTTCCGAATTTTAAATTGATTTTTTTGTTCAAATTTAAATGCTTCATTTAAAAGCCTAGGTGGGAAAAAGGCGAAATGTTTTACTTCGGCTACCTAGTAACGTGATGTTATATCCATGTGTGGGAAATACCTAAACAGAAAGCGAAGAAAATAAAAAACAGAAATCGGAGAATGGTGGAAAACTTGGACTGGACTAGGACTGTTTGGAGATAAAACTTCCACCAGCACATTTGAAGTCAAAAATGTGGGCACATTTTGGATTTTTTGTTTATAAAGGGAGAAGCAGAACTGGACATGTCAAAAGCTATTTGTAAACTCTGTAATGCACGTCACATACTGGGGAAACACGACAAACGTTACGGCCCACCTGGACAAGACAGTATATACTTTTTTTTTTACCTCTTTTATATGCAGTCCAGGCTTTTGAAAAAAGAGCAGTTCAAATGTAGCAGTTCAAATGGTTCAAATATATTGCTGCTAAATAAATCTTAAAAACTGACTCACGTGTAATGTCAAATCTAATGTTATTTGTATAGACACAAAATACATTTGTGACTAAGTGAGTAAGGCTAAGAACAAGACTTTCAAAAAGATGTCCATTTTTTTGAGGGGGGGGGCTCTTGATATAGTCTGTAGACATCATCATTCAACTCTTTCACATGGTTTGGTATCAAAAAAGCAAACAAAAAATTGCAAAACTCGTCAATATCGAAGAATTGCAATTTCGAATCGGCACCCAAAGAATCGAATCGCGAGAAAAGCATATCATCCCAACCCTAATATTAAAATATATTCATGTTTTATTCTTTTAGTTTTTTTTTCTGGATGTTTTGTATTCATTTGACTCTGCTTTGGAACTTTTAATCACCAGGACAACATGAACATGAGTCTTGTCATTACGCCTCGTCAAAGTATAGACAAGTGAAACAACATCATTCTAAACACACACACACACCTCCTGAACTGCACCAGGCCAGGGGCCTCATGTACAAAGCTTGCGTACGCACAAAAAAGTAGCGTACGTCCTTTTCCACGCTCATGTTCAGATGTATCAAACGTGAAATGATCGTAGAAATGTGCGTGCCCCACGCCAATTTCATAGCTGGAGTACGCCACACCTGTCCACACCTGTGTGTGCGCTGCTCGGATCCCACGACATTTACAGCCTCACACACACGCTCCCACTCATGTCTTTTTTTTGGTCATATTTATCCCTGTTGACAGGGAACCAAACAGAATCTCCACTTCATTCACTAGAATCTCTAGCTCAGACTCTGTGAAATGTATTTTTTTTCCTTTGTTCGTCGCGTTATCTGAATGGACAAAGAGGTGAATCTCAGGTCCAGGGCCAATTTAAATAGATTTGCATATGTAAATGGGGCGTGGACAGGGAGGAGTTGCATGTGTGCTCAATTCCACGTTGATTGGGATGTACAAAAGAAACGTGCTTGGATCCATGCGTACGCACACTTTGATACATCTGATTTTTTTTGTGCGTACAACAGTTTCCAGGTTTTGGCGTACGCCAAGTTTTAGTAGGAAATCCATGCAAGTATTCGTACATGAGGCCCCAGGTGTTTACATGTTTTTACTGTAAGAACTGTCTGATCTGATCATTGAGACAGCCTCATTAGCATCAGTGACACAAAACAACACAACAGATCTCAATGCAGCTTTTAAATGTGAATGGTGAATCCTCTGTGGTACTCGTTCACTGCACACATCCATATTGATTTTCCCACTCTGCTCTGTGTTACTCAGGCATCAGTGTACAAGTGAGTTTTTTTTTTCCAGAGCTCCAACAATTTGCTGGACAGCACTATTCCAGTTTACTTCTCTACAAACCAGTCAAGCGTCACACAGGGGCCAGATAAAGGAAACATCACACAGCATACTGATACATTCCTTCATATCCAAAGAATCTTTCTACATCAAAATATTTTGATATGGTCTTTTTTTGAAAAATGTTGCAGCAGTAATGAGGGAAGTTTGTTTAAAACCTTGTCCTGAAATGAAAGGTTACTTACTTTCATACATGCTTTCACGGATCTTGCTACTAGTATTCACAACTTTGTTGCCCCTTGAACTGGTAAACTTCACATGTCATGTGGACCGACACACCTGAACACACCTTTAGTTACGGTATATTAGATTGCGCACAGGAAGTAGTGATGACTCCTCTGTAGACTTGATGTGTGGAGATGTCTGAAATGGTTCTGACAAGCAACTGAACAACAGTTTGTTGATTCCATTACAGTTAAGTGTAAAAATAATGGTAATAACTTCTTTACTTGATCCCATCCAGACTGCTGATCCGCTTCGTCAATGACTCCAATGCCCCATCCTGGCAAGGATACTTCTACACTACTCTGCTCTTCATATGTACCTGTGTGCAGTCACTCATTCTCCAGAAGTACTTTCACGTCTGCTTTGTCTCAGGCATGCGTCTGCGCACCGCCATCATCGGAGCTGTTTATAGGAAGGTACAGGCACATTTTAAATAGTGTAAAGACTCAGACAGGACATAAAGACTGCAACAATTAAGTGTTTTAAAGTTGTCCCATCCTTCCTGTTTTCACCCTGCAAGAAGTTGTTACTTGACTGATTTAGCTGTCATGATATTGTACCATATAGTACTCAGTTGTGTGCAGGTTTTGCCTGTGAATCTGCAGCTGGACTCTAACCTTTTCAGAGACTATATCCTCTTTCAATTTGCTCTTTCAGGCTTTGGTTATAAGCAGCGCAGCACGCCGCACCTCCACGGTGGGAGAGATCGTTAACCTTATGTCGGTGGACGCTCAGCGCTTCATGGACCTCATCACTTACATCAACATGATATGGTCTGCCCCTCTGCAGGTGGTGCTGGCTCTCTACTTTCTATGGCAGGTACGAATACAGAGCAGCTCTAGACTGTCATACAGGTCCAAGTTCACAATAGGAGTGGGCGATATACAGTGATGGGAATAACGGCGTTGAAATAAACGCCGTTACTAACGGCGTTACTTTTTTCAGTAACGGGTAATCTAACGAGTTACTTCATCTATCGTTGTAACGCCGTTACCGGTACCAACGCGCCGTTACCTCGCGTTACTGAACCAACCTACTTGTTTAGAAACTGGCACCTCACTCAACTCGCATACAGGAATGCCTTTTTTTCTCCCTCTCTTTCTCACCTCTTTGAGCCCCGCCTGCCTCAGTGACTCGAGCCCCGCGGCCACCTGCTGCACATGCTCCGCCCAGGTGTTGCTGTGGATGATGACGTCATCCAGGTAGGCGGCAGCATATGCAGCATGCGGCCGCAGCACCCGGTCCATGAGGCGTTGAAATGTGGCTGGGGCCCCGAACAACCCGAACGGAAGTGTGACAAATTGGTACAAACCGTACGGAGTGGAGAAGGCCGTTTTCTCCTTGGACCTTGGAGACAGGGGAATCTGCCAGTAGCCCTTGGTCAAATCCAGCGTCGTGAAAAAGCGAGCAGTGCCCAGGCGATCCAGGAGTTCGTCGACACGGGGCATCGGATAGGCATCAAACTGTGAAACATCATTCACCTTGCGATAGTCCACACAGAACCGGATAGACCTATCTTTCTTGACTACAAGAACGATGGGGCTACACCAGGCACTGTGGGACTCTTCTATTACACTCATCTTCAACATGGCTTCCAATTCGGCCTGAATCACTTTTCTCTTATGCTCAGGTAGCCGAAACGCACCGTGAACGCACTGTCACGCCCGGGTGAGTCTCAACGTGGTGTTGAATAAGGCTTGTGCGGCCTGGTAGGGGGGAGAACACATCAGCGTAACGCTGCTGCAACTTGGCAATGTCTGCTCTCTGGGACGGTGAGAGATGGTTTTCATAAACGAGCGAGGCAGGATCGGCCGATTTTGGTGCCTCCGGCCCCAACTCATCTCTCTCTGCAATTGCTGTCACCAGGGAGACAGACTCAGCCTCTCTCCAAGCTTTAAGGAGGTTGAGGTGATAAATCTGTGTCGCCCCTCCCCTTTCAGATCGCACAAGCTCATAGTCAACGTCACCCACTCGTTGTGTGACCACAAAGGGTCCTTGCCGCTTGGCGAGTAATTTGGAGTTGGAAGATGGGAGCAATACAAGCACTTTATCTCCCGGTGAAAATTGTCTTAACTTAGATCCTCTGTTGTACAGCCGCTGCTGACGTTCCTGGGCCCGGAGCAAATTCTCGCGTGATAACTGCCCTAGTGTGTGGAGTTTAGCTCTCAGATCCAGGACGTACTGAACTTCGTTCTTACTTGGGCTCGGACCTTCTTCCCAGCTTTCCTTAACCCGGTCCAAAAATCCTGCGTGGTTTCCTGCCAAACAGCAGCTCGAAGGGAGAAAATCCCGTGGAGGCCTGGGGTACCTTGCGCACTGCAAACAACAGAGGATGTAGCCATTTATCCCAATTACGACTATCATCGTACACAAACTTACGGATCATGGACTTCAAAGTCTTATTCAGGCGCTCAACGAGGCCGTCAGTTTGAGGATGGTAAATACTGGTTCGAATAGACTTGATGCCCAATAATCCGTACAGTTCTCTCAGTGTTCGTGACATAAATTGGGTGCCTTGGTCAGTCAGGATCTCTTTCGGGATCCCAACTCGGGAGATAATTTGAAACAGTGCCTGCGCCACACTCTTTGCAGAGATGGTGCGCAGCGGCACTGCCTCTGGATATCGCGTTGCGTAATCCACAAGGACTAACACAAAGCGATATCCACGTGCGCTCCGGTGAAATGGCCTTGGTCAGTCAGGATCTCTTTCGGGATCCCAACTCGGGAGATAATTTGAAACAGTGCCTGCGCCACACTCTTTGCAGAGATGGTGCGCAGCGGCACTGCCTCTGGATATCGCGTTGCGTAATCCACAAGGACTAACACAAAGCGATATCCACGTGCGCTCCGGTGAAATGGCCCAATAAGGTCCATCCCAATGCGTTCAAATGGGACCTCGATCAGCGATAATGGGCGCAACGGCGCTCTCGGGATGGCCGGTTGGTTAACTAACTGGCATTCGGGACAAGACGCACACCAGTGGCGCACGTCTGCCCGAATGCCTGGCCAATAGAATCGAGCCATTATCAGGTTTAGTGTTTTGTCATATCCCATGTGACCAGCCATAGGGTTATAACCTGGAAAATCATTTCCCGACGGCTTTACGGGGCCAACAACTGGGTTATCACGTCATCTGCCGACTCACTCTATATAATCTGTCCCTGCGCAATGAAAAAGTGTGGATACGTTAGCGCTGCGTCAGGGCGCACCATATGACCATCAATTTGTATCACTTGGTCAAAGGCACGAGACTGCTCGAGTGGAAAATCTTCCATGGAGTCAAACACAGGAACTTGCGGCGCCTCCTGAGAAGGTGGCTCCCGCTGGCTCCCCCTCCCCGTCTGCAGTGTCGGACAACCTTGCGTCACCGCTGAGCACAGCGCACATATCCCATGTCCCTGTCGGTCGTGAGCGCACCCCCACACACTGCCCCACTAACCTATCAAACCCAGGCCAATCTGTGCCCAAGATCAGAGGATGCGCCAGGCGGGAACTAACCGCAGCCTTCACACTATGCTTTTTGCCCTTGTAACGAATTTCCACTGGCACCACAGGATATCTGTGAATATCCCCATGCACACACCTGATATCCACCCATCCTGCCTCTAACAATGCCCCGGGTCGAATCAGGTTCTGGTGAACTATAGACTGCATGCACCCGAGTCCACCATAGCCTGATGTGTACCCCCCTGAATCCTTACCGGAACGCTGTACGTCTCTTCTGGACCGGGGGAGGGCGCCGGAGGACCGACAACCCTGATCACCTGCCCGACCTCCATCAGCGGACACTCGCGGCGGAAGTGTCCGGGCTGCCCGCACCTCCAACACTCCTGCCCTGCCGCCTGAGGGACCCTCTGTGGGTTAAGAGCAGCGCCCGTAGCGGCTGGACCCTGTGGCGGAAGAAAGAGAGAGGGGATATTATTACGAGGAGCAGGGGAGGGGCGGGTGTGTGGTGCGGGGGAGCCGGGTGCTGGCGCGGGTCTCCTGCGAGGTGCCGGGCTGGGACGGTCGGAGGGCGCTGGCCGCGCCTCTGATGCCTGGCCCCGGGGGTGGACGGCCAGATCGTCGGGGCGGTGACAGCGCACCCACTCGAGGGTGCCAGCCGGCAGCCCCTCCACAAACTGTTCCAGCACGACTTTCTCTATCAGCTGTCCCTCGCCCGTGGTCTCCCCCGGTTGCAGCCTCCAGCAGCTGCGTCTGCCTCTCAGCCTGCTGCTGCAGCGCCACGAGCTGTTGTCTGCTGGCCACAGCCTGGTCCCGGCTCATCGCGGCGACCTCTGCCACCATTTGGGCCAGCGCTGTTACTGGCTGCACCTGTTGTGGCTCTGACATGGTCTCTGTGCTGTATACGTTGGATGCCAAAATGTGACAGGCTTGCTGCCACTGTGGGTTCTCTGCACAGACCAGTCCGAGACCAAAGCTCACTTATAACGAATTCTTTTATTGAACTACGACACAGTGTTATGCTGCAGCCGTTCGCAGGCGTCTTGCTGCCGTCTGCCGCGTGCTTGTCGTTTCGTCCTGCTTCCTCTTCTGGTCCAGCACGCTACTGTGTTGGGAAAAGAGGGCGAGAGTGATTAGCCAGTTGGGCACCGGTGTGCCAATCACTCTCACCTGGCGCTGCTCTCCTGAGCCCTCCCCCCACCTCTCTCCTGCAGCTGATGCACCACGCCCCCGTCCACATAAAAATATCGAGATATATATCGTGTATCGCGATATAGCTTAAAAAAATCGAGATATTGGTTATAGGCCATATCGTGCAGCCCTAGTTCACAAGCATAACAACATTTCCATAAAGGGGTACAGACGGGGGAGGACATTACAGACTGTAACTGAGTCTGCAGTGATGTGATAATGTCTTCCGGTTGATAGATTTTATTGATACCAAAGCCATTATTGATTCTGCTTAATTGACCAATTCTTTATCAATTTTCCTACTGATTCCTGAGCAGTTTACTGAATGGTACACAGGTTTTCTGCTTGAAATCTGAAAGCTCTCTGTCTGAACACAATGTCAAAAGACAGGGTCTGCCTGCATGGTGCTATTCTTTTTGTAACAGGAAATTTACCCTGGGAAGCAGTGGTACCTAGGCTTGTTATGCTGTTCCATGTTTTGGCCTGTTAGTGTTTCCACTCGTACTTGAAATGATCATTTTATAGACTCTTCTCTCACATTGTAGTCGCCTGTCTTTGCAAGATGAAGCCACGGTTTGGGCTGCAGCTCTCCAGCAACAAAGACATGTGACTTTGACTTCATTGTTTAGCAATGTGCAACTCTTAGAAAAACATGTCAGCATAAGTGGTTGTGGGTGTAGTTTAGTGTTGGTGCTAGGAAGCACTGTATTGGTTGTGAGCAACCCAAATTCACAAAACGCATTCTGCCTCTGAGGGCTTTACAATCTGTACAGGGAGTGACACCCTCTGTGAGACAGAGTGAGACTCAGGGGGAGTGAGACAGAGTGAGAGGCAGAGGGGGTGAGATGAAGTGAGACGCAGAGGGAGTTATGCGGAGTGAGAGGCGGAGGGAGAGGAAGTGAGACGCAGAGGGAGTGAGACGAGTGAGAGGCAGAGGGAGTGAGACACAGAGGGACTGAGACGGAGTGAGAGGCAGAGAGAGTGAGACTCAGGGAGGTAAGTTGCAGAGGGAGTGAGACAGAGTGAGATGCATAGGGAGTGAGAATCAGAGAGAGAGAGACGCAGAGGGAGTGAGACACAGAGAGGGATCAGGGAGTGAGACGCAGAGGGAGTGAGACACAGGGACTGAGACGGAGTGAGAGGCAGAGGGAGTGAGACTCAGGGAGGTAAGTTGCAGAGGGAGTGGGACAGAGTGAGATGCATAGGGAGTGAGAATCAGAGAGAGGGAGACGCACAGGGAGTGAGACGGAGTGAGAGGCAGAGGGGGTGAGATGCAGTGAGACGCAGAGGGAATGAGAGGCAGAGGGAGTTATGCAGAGTGAGAGGCGGAGGGAGAGGGAGTGAGACGCAGAGGGAGTGAGAAGCAGAGGGAGTGGGACGGAGTGAGACTCAGGGAGGTAAGTTGCAGAGGGAGTGAGACAGAGTGAGATGCATAGGGAGTGAGAATCAGAGAGAGGGAGACGCAGAGGGAGTAAGACGCAGAGGGAGTGAGACGAAGAGGGAGTGTGAGTGAGACGCAGAGAGAGGGATCGGGGAGTGAGAGGCAGAGGGAGTGAGACGCAGAGAGTGAGACGGAGTAAGACGCAGAGGGAGTGAGAGGATGTGGACACAGACAAACAGGGACACAGAGAGAGCGAGAAACAGACAGATACACAGACAGAGACAGATACACACAGAGACACAGACAGAGAGAGAGAGAGACCACCTGCCAACTATACCAGGACATCAGAGACATATACTTCCCACAAATTACAAACACCCAGAAAGGCTTTGAGACACTAGACCCCATCCAAAAACGTCCATACCTGCTGGGTGAAGTACAGCAATGTGCAAACATAGCTGCAAGATTTCTGAACTGCTGCGACCACAGAAGGAGGTCCACCAGGAAGGACAGACCGAGACTGTCTCCTCCTGCTGGACATAATTAACTTTTTACATATTAAAGAATTTTATTATTATTTCATATTCCTGTATTTTATGTTAAAACATTTATCTGTGCTTTAGTTGATGTCTTGCTTTGGCAATGTAAACATATGTTTCCCATTCAGAGAGAGAGAGGCACGCACGCACACACGCAAATAAAATGCTTCCTTGATGTGTTTTATCTGTTGCTGTGCAGAACTTGGGTCCATCTGTGCTGGCTGGAGTGGCTGTGATGGTTTTGATGGTTCCTGTAAATGCTGTCATCGCCATGAAAACCAAAACCTATCAGGTAAAACTTTGCACACACACACACACACACTGCATGGATTAAAGTTCTCAGTCACTATGATGGATTTCCGTCATTCAGAATTCACAGAGGCCACTTAAGAGATCAATGTACTGTACATATGAGGAGGGAAAAAAGTGTTGGCTGATGGCTGGTTTTCTTTTTTTAATCAGTTAATTTTTACTGTGTCACAGAGCTGTGATGTCATTTTGAGAGTTTGTTTGTAAAGTTTTATCAACACTCTTCTGACACAGTCTGGACTTTGTCTGGAATATATATGTGTAAACGGCTTCATTCAGCCTCTCTCCTTCCCCTCTGTCTCCATGAAATACTAACACTTAGTGATATTGAAGCTGTTGTCATGACAGGATTGAATGATGATTTTTTTCAAAAATTTGTTTGTGTTCCACTTGAACAAATCAAATCCAATATGTTCATCATTCCAAATCTTGGGTATTGATTTACATAATTTAGATATTTTGTCAGAGTTTGAGCTAACCGTTTCGACTTATTCCAAGTCTTTATGCTTCAAGTTAAGCTACGCTACCCATGTCCTGTTTATTATTTAAATGAGGAAGATGTGGGACAGGCTTTGCAAAGAAAATGTCTCAATTGATTTCTATAGATTAAAAATTACATTGAAAAGAGAAATGAAATAAAGATGTGAATAGAACAGCTGTTCAGATCATCCTCCTGTAAAACACTGTTCAAATATTTAAAGTTGATAGCTGCATTAGAGAACATGGTTATGTGTGGAGTGGTGCATTGTATTATTTCTTTAGCATGTGTCAAGTAATGTAACCTGTAAAACGTTTAAAAAATTGCAAAGGGGAGAAAGATGACTTGGCTGCAAACAAATTTCAGTCAATTTTCTTTTTTTGCTTTAATCCATGACAGTGTAAAGCTTTAATGTTCAGAAGGCTCTGCATTGTGTTGGGTCATATTCAAACTTTTTCTTTTTTCCATTCATGGTCAGCCAGCATTGAGGATTAGAGTTGTCAGATACCAAAATGAGTAACCACGATACTATACCAGACAAAGTAAGGCAAGGCAAGGCAAGTTTATTTGTATAGCACAATTCGTACACAAGGCAATTCATAGTGCTTTACAGAGGCAATGTAAAACATTTGACATTAAGACACGCAATAGCAATATAAATAAAAAAAATAAAAAGAGAAGAAAATTTAATTAAAAACATCAGAATGTCATTTAAAATCATTAAAACAGCAAATTTGAAAACAATTTAAAACATTAAACGAATCACTGGATTATGATTAAAAATTCTTTAAAAAGTTCTTTAAAAGAGCTAAGCTATAAGCACGTGAAAAGAGAAAAGGTTTTAACTTGGATTTAAAAGTGCTCAGAGTTGGGGCTGATTTCAGTCCTGCTGGTAGTTTGTTCCAGTTGTGAGCAGCATAACTGCTAAATGCTGCTTCACCATGTCTGGTTTGAACTCTGTGTTCCACTATCTGACCTGAGTCAGTAGATCTCAGAGCCCTACTGGGTCTATATTCTACTAACATGTTGTTTATGTATTGTGGGCCTAAACCATTCAGTGATTTGTAAACTAGTAGCAGAACTTTAAAATCTATTCTGTAGCTAACTGGGAGCCAGTGTAAAGACTTGACCAGAGAACTGGGGTGATGTGATCTTTTTGTTCTGGTCAAAACTCGAGCTGCTGCGTTCTGAATGAGCTGCAGCTGTTTGATACTTTTTTGGGGGAGTCCAGTCAAAAGACCATTACAGTAGTCAAGTCTACAGGAGATGAAAGCATGGATTAGCTTCTCCTGATCTGTTTGGGACATAAAACCCTTAACTCTGGATATGTTCTTAAGTTTGTAGAAGGCTGTTTTGGTGACTGATTTTATGTGACTGTTGAAGGTCAGATCTGAGTCTATCAACACGCCAAGGTTTTGGACTTGGTCTTTAGTTTCTAGAGACAGTGACTCAAAGTGTTTACTGACAGCAACCCTCTACTCTTTATTGCCAAAAACAATGACCTCAGTTTTTTCTTGATTTAATTGCAGAATATTTTGGTTCATCCAATTTTGCTCTAGACAGTTACACAATGACTCTAAAGGACTGCAGTCATCTGGGGACAGCGCAAGATATATCTGTGTGTCATCTGCATAACTATGATAGTTGACATTAGAATTCTGCAGAATTTGACCCAAAGGCAGCATATATAGGTTGAACAAAAGGGGTCCAAGAACTGACCCCTGAGGAACCCCACATGTCATAGCCACTCGATCTGATTGATTACTTCCAATGGTCACAAAATAACTCCGCTCCTCCAAGTAGGACCTGAACCATTCTAGGACTGTTCCACGAGGTCCTGCCCATGTTTCCAGTCTGTTCAGCAGTGTGCTGTGATCCACAGTGTCAAACGCAGCACTGAGATCCAGCAGGACCAGAACTGATACTTTGCCTGAGTCAGTGTTCAACCTTATGTCATTTAACACTCTAATAAGAGCTGTTTCTGTACTGTGGTGAGCTCGAAAACCTGATTGAAATTTGTCAAACAGCCCACTGGAATTCAAGAAATTACTGAGTTGATTAAAAACCACTTTCTCAACAATCTTGGCTATAAAAGGAAGATTTGAGACAGGTCTGTAGTTGGTTAGCTTGGAAGTATCCAGTGTTCGCTTTTTTAAGAGAGGCTTGACAGCAGCTACTTTTAGGGGTTTTGGAAACGTGCCTGATTGAAGTGAGCAATTTATTATTTGCTGCAGATCTGTTTGGAAAGATTTTACAATAGCTTTAAAAAAGTCAGATGGCATTGTGTCAAGACAGCATGTCAATGATTTAAGATGCTGAACTGTTTCTTCTATGATTTTTTGATCAACTGTATTAAATTCTGACATCACAGTTGATTCATTCCTAGGCGGTTGTAGGGATTGTGTCACTTTATCATTTTGTAGATTTGTGTTGATATTTAACCTTATAGATTTGATTTTTTCATTGAAAAAGTGAGCAAATTCATTGCATTTTTCTTTTGAGGAGAGTTCTGAAACTATCTCTTTTGGGGGGTTTGTAAGCTTATCAACTATAGCAAACAGAGTGCGAGTGTTGTTGATGTTCTTATTAATAATTTTAGAGAAGTGTTGCTGTCTAGCCTTGATTAACTCATGGTTGAAATTACAGAGACTTTGTTTGTAGAGGTTGTGGTGAATTTGGAGTTTAGTTTTTCTCTATTTACGCTCTGCTTTCCTGCATTCTGTTTTCAATGCCTTTACTGTCATAGTGTTCCTCCATGGTGATATCTATCTACTCAAGGTCATCTTAGTTTTAATAGGTGCAACAGCATCCATGACATTTGAGATTTTCCAGTTGAAATTATCAAAGAGTTTATTAACTGTCTCTGCGCTCACAGTTGGTGACATTGTTATAGCCTCCTTAAACTTAGCACTAGTATTCTCATTTATGTACCTTTTCCTAACATACACAGAGGTTATCTAAATGTTTGGAATTATCTGTAAGTCAAAGAACACACAGAAATGATCAGAAAGAGCCAAGTCCTTAACAACAACAGAAGAAATGTCAACACCTTTAGAGATAACCAGATCTAGAGTGTGACTCCGAGTGTGTGTGGGCCCTTTCACATGTTGGACAAGGCCAAAGGTGTCAAGTAGAGAACAGAAGTCTTTGGCATTAGTATCCATGTTGTTGTCTATGTGAATGGTAAAATCCCCAGTTACGATAAAAAAGTTGTAGTCAGTGCAGATAACTGACATCAGATCAGCAAACTCATCAATAAATTTTCTTTGTACCTTGGTACCTTGGTGGTCTATAAATGATTAGAAAAAGGACTTTTGGATCACCTTTCATTAAAAAACAGAGATATTCAAAAGAACTAAAATCACCAAATGTAATGTCCTTGCACTGAAATACTGATTTAAAAATTCAATTCAATTTTATTTGTATAGCCCAAAGTCACAAAGTACATTTGCCTCGGAGGGCTTTACAATCTGTACAGGGAATGACACCCTCTGTCCTTAGACCCTCGGTTCGAGTGAGGAAAAACTTGCCCACAGTAATAATGACAGTAGTAATATGTGTAACATGCATTAATGAGACATGGACAGACAGACAGACAGACAGACAGACAGACAGACAGACAGACAGACAGACAGACAGACAGACAGACAGACAGACAGACAGACAGACAGACAGACAGAAAGAGACAGACAGAAAGACAGAAAGAGACAGAAAGACAGAAAGAGACAGACAGACAGACAGAGACAGACAGACAGACAGACAGACAGACAGACAGACAGACAGACAGAGTAGGAGGGAGGGTTTTCGGTAGGGAGATGTGACTACATCTTTAACCAATACCGTGCCTGGCTAGGCATAACCCTGGGGAGTCCCCCGGCAGTCTAATCCTATAGCAGCATAACTAAGGGATGACCTGAGCCAGCCCTAACTATAAGCTTTATCAAAAAGGAAAGTCTTAAGTCTACTCTTAAAAGTGTTGACCGTGTCTGCCTCCCGAACCCAGATTGGTAGTTTGTTCCACAGAAGAGGAGCCTGATAGCTGAAAGCTCTGGCTCCTAATCTACTTTTGGAGACTATAGGAACACTATAGGACACAAGGAACCCAGCGTCCTGAGAGCGCAGTGTTCTAGAGGGATAGTAAGGTACTATGAGCTCTTTTAGATATGATGGTGCCTGACCATGAAGAGCTTTGTAAGTAAGGAGGATAATTTTAAATTCTATTCTAGATTTAATAGGTAGCCAATGCAAGGAAGCCAAAATGGGAGAGATGTGATCTCTGATCTTATTTCCTGTCAGAACACGTGCAGCAGCATTCTGAATTAACTGTAAAGTCCTAAGAGACTTATTAGAGCAGCCTGATAACAAAGAGTTACAATAGTCCAGCCTCGAAGTAACAAATGCGTGGACTAGTTTTTCTGCATCTGCTTGAGAAACAGTGCGTCTGATTTTAGCGATGTTACGTAAGTGGAAGAATGCAGTCCTCGAAATTTGTTTTATATGAACATTAAAGGACAGATCCTGATCAAAAACAACTCCAAGATTCTTTACAGTGGAGCTGGAGGCCAGGGTGATACCGTCTAAAGTAACTAAGTCTTTAGAAAGAGAGTTTCTGAGGTGCTTGGGTCCAATTACAAGAACTTCAGTTTTGTCTGAATTTAACATCAGAAAATTATAGGTCATCCAATTTTTTATATCCTTAAGGCATGCTTGGAGTTTAGTTAACTGATTTTTTGCTTTAGGCTTGATCGATAAATATAATTGGGTGTCGTCAGCATAACAATGAAAATTGATAGAGTGATTCCTAATAATGTTCCCTAAAGGAAGCATATATAAACTAAAAAAAGGGGTCCTAGTACAGAACCATGTGGGACTCCATGACAAACTTTGGTATGCATGGAGGATTCATCATTGACGTGAGCAAACTGAGATCGATCTAAAAAATACGATTTAAACCAGCTTAGGGCGGTTGCTTTGATGCCAATTTGATGTTCCATTCTCTGTAAAAGAATTTGATGGTCAATGGTGTCAAATGCAGCACTAAGATCTAACAGGACAAGTACAGAGGTTAGTCCTTAGTCTGATGCCATTAGGAGGTCATTTGTAACCTTGACTAATGCGGTCTCTGTGCTATGATGCACTCTAAATCCTGACTGAAAATCCTCAAATAGACTATTGTTATGGAGAAAGTCACACAGTTGATTAGCTACAGCTTTCTCAAGTATCTTAGACACAAAGGGAAGGTTTGATATCGGTCTATAGTTGGCTAAAACCTCTGGGTCTAGAGTGGGCTTTTTAAGAAGAGGTTTGATTACAGCTACCTTAAAGGACTTAGGTACATGTCCTGATAATAAAGACAGATTAATTGTATCCAATAACGAAAATGGCAGCAACACCCCCGCCCTTCTTGCCATTTCGACTCTTACTCATAAAACTGTAATTTGTTGGTGCTGCCTCATTAAAAATGGTAGCACAACTACATTCAGTCAGCCATGTTTCATTAAGAAGTAAAAAGTCTAGATTATAGGTCATAATCATGTCATTTACTATCAGTGATTTGTTGGCCAGTGATCTGATGTTAAGTAGGGCTGTCCTTGTGGGGATAACAGGAGACACTGGTAAGTTCCGTGGTTGACATGCTATACTCAATAGATTGGCAGATTTAAATGAACCCTTTTTATTTCTTATCAGTTTAACCACTTTTCTGTTACCTGTCATCACAGGGATTGAGAGGGGTATCTGAACTCCATAGTGCGCTGACTTTTCCTGGTGAAGATTATTTATATCAGTATTGCAGCCTGGACCCGGCACATATCAGTCAGACTCACAAATATGTTGATTCAAAGAAGGTGGGGGGGCTTGGTGACTTTTAGTCGAGGGTTGTTTCCGAGGTGGAATAGGTGGAGCTGGATGGTGTGGTAGTGTAAGGGGAGAAAATAGGGGGTTTTGGCGTGGTGTTAATTGGATTCCCATATTGACAGGACTCTTCATCCTGTCTGTGAAATCCAGAAGTTGGGGAGTCGTCCAGACTGAATGGAGAGAGTTCAGGGCTCGGTGGGGTCTGGGGGGGTGGAGGTTGGGTGTCCCCTGTTGGGGCTGGGGGAGACTCCACTTGTTGGGGTGAGAATAATGATGTTGCCGGTTCTTTCTGGGTCTGCTGTCCTCCCTGTTCAGTCTAATCTCAGAGCCCTCACTAGAGCGCCGCCTTATCTGTTGTTTTGGATTGTCTTGTCTTTGGTCCTTTGCAAAGGCTGCTGGTGTCTGACGCAGAAAATAAAACATGTTATGAGCTTAGCAGCTGTACTCCTGGTTTGTTAAGGCAAAATCCATCTGCCTTAAAGAGGTGCCTGCGTTCCCAAAAGATGTTGAAAAATGTCAATAAAGTTTATTAATTGAGTAGCACATGTATCTTTAAGCCATCAGTTTAGCATCATCAGTCTGCTGAATCGCTCATCTCCTCGCCGAACTGTTGGTAGAGGTCCACTGAAAAACACCTCAGTATTTAGAGATTGGACTCTCTTCATCAGATCAACAAAGTCGCGTTTAATACCTCCGATTGTTGCTTCACAACATCAAGGGCTCCTGTGTGTATGATGAGAGATTTAACTGTTGGATGATCAGTAGCAATCTTCAGGATCTTCTTTGAAATATCAGACACCATATCTTTGGTAAAACAGAGTACTTTGGTGTTTTTCTTGCTGCAAAAGCGTTTTATCTCACCCACAGCTCCGTCACCCACTATCAGAGTTTCAGGCCCAGTCGTTAGCACTTTCTGTGGCCTTTTAGCATATGATTTAGCTTCATACCTTTCTCTTGTGCTGGAAGACGAGCTTTCTTTTGGGGAGTCAGGAATTTGGGAAAGTGAAGCAAATCTGTTCTCTAGTCGAATCCCTGTGTCTTGGGGCAATTTGCTCTTTGTTTTTGTTGTACTTCCAGTCCATGGTTGTTTTCTTCTTGGTAGCGGGGTTGAAGATGCATTCCTGTTTGATGGCAGTGCAGGCCACTCAGTGTCATGTGTCTCCGGGTGCTGGGTTCTGCCTGTTAACCGTCTTCCCATATCTGAGGGAGGCAATTTGTGATGCCTGGGCTTTGCACCAAGAGAGTTCCAGAAAGGAGTTGTTGATTTAGTGGCATTTTTGCCTGGCCTTTTTCTCACTATTTTGGGACATTGGCAGAGTGGTTTCATTCCCATATTGTCCATTTACCTCCACGTTCACTTCGAGCCGATGCATTTTACTTTCCAGTACTGCTATCTTCTGGAGCAGTTTGTGGTAATCATCTGTGGAAAAGGGAGGCATCTTGCTGCTAATTAGCTTTTGTTAGCTGAGCTCCTCAGTCCCAGTCACGATAGTGCACGGTTCTGGGTATTATCGCGATATTGCTGCCTTTTTAAAAAAATTACTTTTATAAACTGCAATGTATTTGTACAAGTTAGAAATACGCATGAATTACTTATAATGTTGTTTGGTGTATGATGTTTTTGTTTTTGTTTTTTAATTAGTGTTGCCACTGATGACGACGACACGGCAGAGTCTTGTTTGTGACTGTAAGCCGTGCGCGCGTCTGAGCGAGACAGAACTTTAGCTTGTTGTGTAATTTCGGCTGCAGTACTTGCCATGTTGGTTTGTTTACAAGGAAGTAGCATGCAGTAACAAGCCGAGAGGAGAGCAGAGGCGGCGGCTATGTAGCGGAGACTGGCACCGGTAGTATAGTAATCCACAGTAGTACTGTCAGAACGGTTACGTTTTGGCACCGCGGGTACCGTGGGTATCGTGCAAATCTACTGCAGATTCACAGTTCAACTTTGTGTGGCTTTTATCTGTATATATTTTATATGTGCGTCTGTGTGTGTCGAGCAGGTGGCTCAAATGAAGAGCAAAGACAATCGCATTAAGCTAATGAATGAGATGCTGAATGGCATTAAAGCGCTGAAGCTGTACGCCTGGGAAATGGCCTTTAAGGACAAGGTGTCAGAAATCCGTGAGAGTGAGCTGAAGGTCCTGAAAAAGGCCGCCTACCTGGGTGCAGTCTCCACCTTCACCTGGGTCTGTGCACCTTTTTTGGTGAGTAACACAATGTAGAAATTAAATGCATAGTGTGTCAAAATTTCACAGGAGCTCATCATCTGGACATGGCATCATATACTTCATTTTGTTTTATTATATTTGGCCATCTCATTTAATGCAAACAACACATACAGGTACTACTCGGAAAATTAGAATATCGTGTAAAAGTTGTTTTATTCAGGCAATTCAACATAAAAGGTGAAACCAATACGTTTACAGACTCATTACAAGCAAAGTGAGATATTTCAAGCTTTTATTTGTTTTGATTTTGCTCATTAGGACTTGCAGCTTCAGAAAACCTCAAATTCAACTCAGAAAATTAGAATACTGTTAAAAGCTTCAGTATTGTAGGCTCAAAGGCACATTAATGGACAGTTAAGTGGAAGGCAGAAGTGTGGAAGAAAACGGTGTACAAGCCGGAGGGATGACCGCAGCCTGGAGAAGATGGTCAGGAAAGGGCCATTCAAAAGTGTGGGGGAACTTCAAGCTGGAGTTGCTGCTTCAAGAGAAACGACACCAGGCGGATGCTGGACATGGGCTTCAAATGTCGTATTCCCGTTGTCAAGCCGCTCCTCACGAGCAAGCAACGCCAGAGGCGCCTTAGCTGGGCTAGAGAAAAGACAGACTGGACTATTGCCCAAGTGGTCCAAAGTCCTCTTTTCTGATGAGAGCAAGTTTTGCATCTCATTTGGCAACAAAGGTCCCAGAGTCTGGAGGAAGACCGGAGAGGCGCAAAATTGAAGATGCATGAAGTCCAGTGTTAAGTTTCCCCAGTCTGTGATGACTTGGGGATCCATGTCAGCTGCTGGTGTTTGTCCTCTGTGCTTTATCAAGTCCAGCATAAACGCAGCTGTCTACCAGGACATTTTAGAGCACTTCATGCTTGCTTCAGCAGACCAGCTTTATGGGGATGCGGATTTCATCTTCCAGCAGGACTTGGCACCTGCCCACACTGCCAAAAGTACAAAATCCTGGTTCAACAACCATGGGTTTACTGTGCTTGATTGGCCCGCAAACTCACCTGACCTGAACCCCATAGAAAATCTGTGGGGCATTGCCAAGAGAAAGCTGAACGGGAAGAGACCAAACAATAAAGAAGAGCTCAAGGCCGCGATTGAAGCATGTCAGTCTTCCATAACACCTGAGATATGCCACAACCTGGTAGCATCCATGCCACGCAGGATTAAGGCAGTCATTCGTTCAAAAGGGGCTCCAACCAAGTACTAAGTACAGATGCAAGATTTTACTTTCAGAGGCCTGACATTTTTGTATTTAAAATCTCTTTTTTAAATTGATTTCAAGCAATATTCTAATGTTCTGAGTTTTGGAATTTGAGGTTTTCTGAAGCTGTAAGTCCTAATGAGCAAAATCAACAAATAAAAGCTTGAAATATCTCACTTTGCATGTAATGATACTATAAAATGTATTAGTTTCACGTTTTATGTTGAATTGCCTGAATAAAACAACTTTTACACGATATTCAAATTTTCCGAGTAGTACCTGTATCATCAGAACACATTCTCTCTGTGTCTCTCTGTAATGTCTGTCCCTCCTCTTGGTCACTGTGCAGGTTGCCCTGTCCACCTTTACTGTGTATGTGCTGATCGACGAACACAACGTGCTCGATGCTCAGAAGGCCTTTGTGTCACTTGCGCTCTTCAACATCCTCCGCTTTCCTCTCAACATGCTGCCAATGGTCATCAGTAGTATGGTGCAGGTTAGTGTGCCTTTGTTTACATTGTAAGCACTCATGTCTGATTTTCATGTAGTTAGACCTAAGGTGTGGAGAAGTTCATTATTGTCAAATAATGGCCTTCACCTTGCTGAGGGTGACAGTGTTCATGGTTCTTCAGATGAGACTGGTTCCTGGAACTTTTTGGTCCAAAAGGCCTTTATCAGCATTCTCCAAGAGAAATCTAATTATGAAATTGGGATTTCCTTAATGCCATATTTCATTACGTTAGCATGTATTGCATAAATGATAGAAATCACATTACTACAGAAAAGACTGTAACATGGTAATGGTAGTATTCTACAGATCATGTAAAAAAGCATGTCAATTGGAAGTATGTTTTCTGTAGAAAGTAGTTCTAATAAACACTGCAAACAGGTGTACCAGGGTTTAACACTATCTTTGGGCAACCAGGAGGATGAGGTATGCCTGGGCAGGCTAAGATGCTCACCTGTGGTGATATTATCCACCCTTGGTCCACAGCGACCATCTGAGTCTGCACTAAATCACTTCTTATTGTTTTTTCCTGGTTTATGCAGTTTTAAGGAGAGATGTCATTACAGCGCAGAAGGACAGAGTGAGACTCAGTTCATCAGTAATTTATGTGGACAAATTCTTTATTGTTACATGTTTCGTGTGAACTTTTATTGTGGTGTGAGGCATGGTGTCCATTTGGATGAGTGGATGGCAGCCTGCTGTGAGCTCATGTTAAACTTAAAAGTTTAACATGACTTGATAAATATTGCCAGGAAGTCTTTCTGTTGTCTGTTGCAGGATTCAGAGTGTGCAGATACAAACTGTTTGTACAGTCACACAATGGCTAAAGCAGGTTCAGGTGTCAGTCCTTGTAGGTTTTACTCCCTCTGTGTTTGTCTTCAGGCCAGTGTGTCCTTGAAGCGACTGAGAGTGTTTCTATCACATGAAGAGCTGCAGGAAGACAGTGTGGAGCACAAAGCATCAGCAAGCTGTGAGTCTGTTTTCTTTTTTCCTCTCCTCTCAGAATTGTAAATTCATTATGCTGTGTAGATCCTCTGTCCTGTGTTTTCTGCATAGGCAGGTATATAAATGCAGCTCTTCTTTCTTCCTCAGCCCCGCACAGTATCTCCATCGTAGATGGAGTTTTCAGCTGGTCCAGAACTGAATCACCAACACTCAAGAAGTATGTGTGATCTTTCCTCAGGAATCTATCGATCTATCGATCTATCGATCGACAGGTGGCCAAGGAGAATTAGAGACTCTCTCAAAGTACATCAGAAGTGCCTGGGTCAGTCTCACATTCTGCTGAACTCATCCTGGTGACTTTAAACCCCAAGATAACACCACAAATACTACACGCCCAGAATTAGTCAAAAAGAATGTTTTTGTTCTCGCAGGTGTTATTGTCAGCATATTCTAGCCTGGAGACACAGATTTCTGTTTACGCAGATTGGAACGTCAACAGCAAGCTATCTATTATGTCTATGAAGGCAGCAATGGGTCTCTTCGACCCTGGCCACCACAGTGTTGAGTTAGACTGGCACACCTATTGTTCTCAACCAAAGCCAAACAATTAATACTGCTGAGGACCTCAAGGCCCACACGGGACCTTGTGTAACCTAGGAAGAGAAAGTTCCATAACAAATATGATAAGAATATTAAACTCAGTTGCTTTCATTTTTGTGATGTGTTTTCTCCCACAATATCAGTATTAACAAAGTAGATGTGTTTTTTAGGCTATGTAAATTAAGGTGGTTTTTCCTCAGCTGGAAGTGAACCGTTAAATCTTGCTGTGTTTCTGCAGGCTCAATGTCTCCATCACAGAAGGCTCTCTGGTGGCCGTGGTGGGACATGTGGGCTCAGGAAAGTCCTCACTTCTCTCTGCCCTGCTTGGAGAGATGGATAAACTAGAAGGAACTGTGACGGTCAAGGTGAGACAACGTGCACTGAAACCTCTCTGTCTGCTGCTCCTCCAACATGCTGTCTTATTGTCAGATTTTCAGGGCTTAAAGTAGAACAGGTATTATTTCACTACAATTCCTCTACATAAAGTGCACTCTATCATAGAGTTCTGCCAGTGATGGTAGAAGCAGTCTTTTAGTTTTCTTGTTTGTAATTTTGTCTGACATCATTACACACATAAAATGTTTGTGGCAATGTTTGTGTTTGGTGTGTGTTGCTTCGCAGGGTTGGGTGGCCTATGTTCCCCAGCAGGCCTGGATCCAGAATGCCACGCTGAAAGACAACATAATGTTTGGAGAGGAGAGGAGGGAGGCCTGGTATCAGCGTGTGGTGGATGCATGTGCCCTCCAGCCTGACCTGGAGATTCTTCCTGCTGGAGACGAGACTGAGATTGGAGAGAAGGTATCAGCCCACAAGTTAAAGTGGGCTTTAATTTAAAGATTTGCAGAGGTGACGCTGGGAAACTGTTAATAATGTGAAAACAAGTAGTCATCAGAGTGATGTGCACATCAGAGACACACTTATGAACAATTAACACACCCACATGTTTGCAATTATATAGGTGGTTATAAAAGCATGCGTAATGTGATGAAGAAAATGATATTAACAAATTAGCAGCGTTAGCGCTGTTAGAGGACCTTGCAAACGTGAGCGATTTAAGGAACGCAAGGATTTACTTGCAAACCATGATAATTGGCTCGTAAGCCGATTTCGGTTACCAAGGCCAGTGTTACTGGAGCTGTGCGCAGAGCTGCGGCCGGCCCGAGAGCGCAACGGGGGCCGGCGAGTAGCTCTGGGTTGTGCTGACTACGTTGGGGTTCCTGGCAACAGGGGCATTCCAGCGGGAGATGTTTATTTAAGTAGGAAACATTTTTATTCCATCAATGTCCAAATCATTTGTGATGCGCGAATGCAGCTAACATCGTGGCAAGGTGGCCTGGTTCAACGCACGACTCATTCATTATGACTAACGGCATGGTTGGGAACAGGCTGGAGGCTGGCACGGTGCGCGATGGGTGGCTTCTATTCCTTTAATTGTCACGTATGTAACGCTGGTTTACATACGGGACAATTAAAGGATTAAACTATTTACTTACCCAGAAGCCGTGCTAGTGTGCCAGTGTGCCAATGCATATTTGGGCATGTGCGCATTCAAATATCATGTTTTTGGTTTTATTTATTTCTTTATTATCCTCTTGTGAAATTAGAGCTACAGAGCTTTATAACAAGCCCTTGATTGTCTCCCTGTGTTTAATATTCCTGTCAGTAAAAGCGGGCGTAATATGTCAGCCGCAGCGCCACACCTGTCCACACCTGTGTGTGCGCTGCTCGGATCCCACGACATTTACAGCCTCACACACACGCTCCCACTCACGTCTTTTTTTGGTCATATTTATCCCTGTTGACAGGGAACCAAACAGAATCTCCACTTCATTCACTAGAATGTCTAGCTCAGACTCTGTGAAATGTATTTTTTTTCCTTTGTTCGTCGCGTTATCTGAATGGACAAAGAGGTGAATCTCAGGTCCAGGGCCTATTTAAATAGATATGCATATGTAAATAGGGGGCGTGGACAGGGACGGGGTGCATGTGCACTCAATTTTCACGTTGATTGGGATGTACAAAAGAAACGTGCTTGGATCCATGCGTACGCACACTTTGATACATCTGATTTTTTTTGTGCGTACGATTACATTGGCAACACCATGACATTTCACTGAAAAAACTCCTGTGGAAAATGGCCCTAGATTCAGTTAACCCGATTAATTTAACCCTTGAGCCACTTTAGGACCATTCGTGGCTTTTTGCTTTGTTTATTTTTTAAGAAATGTGGCTGTGTTGAATGAAGATTGCTAAAATTTGGTCAAAGATATTCATTTTTATTTTTTTTAGAATAGAATACTCAGTACTTTATTAAGCCTAAAATGGCTTAGCAACAGAAATGCATCCTAAATAGTTCCTAGTAGCTAAACGTGCCCCATTAAAAACCATTAAAAAACACTTTTTTTGATCCCACGTTTATCCTAACATAAATTAATGCATTCCTTTATGTTAAGATTTCATTTTGGACCGCTGGCTTTCAATTTGTAGTTTTTATATTTGTCCACCACATGGCGCCATTTTACCCATTCAAAACGTGCAGCAAAGTTTTACACTTTTTACTGTTTTCTGCGAAAGAAGTATATTTCAGGCTGAAGTAGTTCTAAAAGACTGACGTGTTTAAAGTGGAAAAAAATATTGTTATATATTATTTTTATAGCAGTTAGGAAGGAGCCATGTTTTGTCTTAGGAACTATTTAGGAGACATAATGGGAAGACCCTCCAAGGGTTAATTTAATCGATTAAATTCTTTTCGACAATTAACCGATTAATCGATTAACTGCTTACATCCCTACTGCAGAGTGATACGGCTGCTGCTAGCTGTTGAAGATGTCAGCATTTAAAGCACTTTTCTGGGATCAAGAAGGCAAGACAGTCGTTTTTGGGACAACCAGGAGCGCTTGCCTGATGGAAGTTCCATGCATGTCTTTGTCTCTCTTCTGTACAGGGAGTGAATCTGTCTGGAGGTCAGAAGCAGAGAGTGAGCCTGGCCAGGGCTGTTTACTGTGACCGTGCTGTGTACCTGCTGGATGACCCACTGTCTGCTGTCGACACTCATGTTGGAAAACACATCTTTGAACAAGTCATCGGTCCGCAGGGACTGCTGAAGGATAAGGTGTGTGTGTGTGTGTGTGTGTGTGTGTGTGTGTGTGTGTGTGTGTGTGTGTGTGTGTGTGTGTGTGTGTGTGTGTGTGTGTGTGTGTGTGTGTGTGTGTGTGTGTGTGTGTGTGTGTGTGTGTGTGTGTGTGTGTGTGTGTGTGTGTGTGTGTGTGTGTGTGTGTGTGCGCGCGCATATTTTCAATTTGCTGCTTGTTACAAATTAGACATACTGATTGATGTTGTTGTTATAGGCAGGTACAGTATCAATACAAACACGTGAAGCAACGACAACTGATTGATCTGACGGCAGTTTAGCTTTTTTACAGCTTTTACTCCATCCATATGCAGATATCTGTTTATAGAGATTAGCTGAATGTATCTCTTGCATCACTCTCACATATCAAATTGCTGCAGAGGAAGTCTTGGCCCAGACACCCACTGTCCATTTTCTTCTGGCGACAAGAAACCAGGTTAGGTCATGAGCAGATGATAGCCAATGGTTTATGAGACTGACGGTTTACTGAAATGGTACAGGAATCACCACCCCACAAGCATGTTAAATGTGTGTGGATGTGTCCAGACACGTGTGCTGGTTACCCACGGGCTGAGCTACCTGCCCCAGGCCGACCTGATTCTGGTGATGGTCGAGGGAGAGATCACAGAGATGGGCTCGTATCAGCAGCTTATGGCCAAAGAGGGAGCCTTCTCAGAGTTTCTGCGGACATACAGTGCTGTCGAGCACAGTGGTGAGGCACACTACACTTTACAGAGTCTTAATGATTGTGTGTCTTGTGGAAATTTAGGTATGCACCTAAGTTTAACAAAGTATTTTTAGATTTTCCTTAATCTCAACATGGAGAGTTAAAAACTAGAGTTGTAATGAAATCTGCTTTATGAATTTACTGTATCTTAGTTGTTTGTTGCAGTGGTTGCAGATGTTTTGTTTCCTTCCTTTAGAATCTGAACCAAAGAGTGGAGCCAAAGGGCTAGAAAACGGCTCTACAAGTCCTCTTGTTGGGTAAGTGGAACTGGACAGCATTGGAGCTCTACAGCACAGACAAATAAGTGTTGTGGAAAAATTGCTGAAGTCAAAGGTCAATGGTGAGGTCAGGAGGGAAGAAAGTGAGCCTCAGGAGCCTCTGATGTCTTATGCTGTATTATTTATTGACGCTTGGCCAAGGAGAACTAGAGACACTCTCAAAGTACATCTGAAGTGCTTGAGTCGGTCTCGCATTCTGACGAACTTGTGATGGTGCATATACTTTAAACCCAAAGATCACACCCCAAATACTATACGCCCCAGAATTAGTAAAAGAGAATGTCTTTACTCTTGGAGGTGTTATTGTCAACACATCCTAGTCTGGAGACACAGATGTCCGCTTACGCAGATTGGAACAGCAACAACAAGCTATCTATTATGACTAGGAAGGCAGCAACAGGTCTCTTCGACCCTGGCCACCACAGTGGGATATGGTGGCACCTAGTCATAAGACAAACAGTTAATACTGTCGTGGATCACAAGGCTCACACGTGGCCTCGTGTAACCTAAAAAGAGAAAATTCCATAACAATAAGGTTTTAGATACACAGAGTAATTCATTGTCAGTTTAAGTATCCTTTTTTTGAGATCTCAAAAATCAAGTCTGTTCTTGACCCGAGCTCAACAAGATCATGCATGCTCTTGTCATCTTATCTTGGCTAAATTATCGTAATTAAGTGACTGAGTTGATGTAAAAACTCAGACTTTAATTAGGTCTTCAGTTTCTTAGTACGAAAAATGTATTGAGTGCTACAAATTCTTAAATCACCGAGAACAAACCCATCAGGCTCTTTACTTAAGTGTTTGTGACCAGAACAAGTTGTTTCTGTAAATTGTTCCATGTTGCAGTCTGGGTGACAGCAATGTGTCCCAACTGGCCCAGAAGGACAAGGAGGCCAAGGTACTGAGCAATAACACCAAGAATCCTGAGGTGGGCAAGCTGACAAAGGCTGACAAGGCTAGCACTGGACGGGTAGGTAGAGTGTGGACATGCTCCACCACATCAGAGCAAAGAATTAATATGCCGTATATGATAGTCCCAAACACAGCCTGAGTGCAGCTGTTCTCTCCTCCCTCCCCAGGTCAGACTGTCTGTGTTCTGGGCCTATCTGAAAGCCATCGGAGTTCTCCTGTCCTTCATCAGTCTCCTGCTGTTCTTCACCCATCACCTGCTCTCACTGTTCTCCAACTACTGGCTGAGCCTGTGGACTGACGACCCTGTGGTTAACGGCACGCAGCCTAACAGACAGATGAGACTCGGGGTGTATGGTGCACTCGGCGTGTCCCAGGGTGAGGTGTGGCGGGTGAGGGGTGGGGGGCAGATACACAATACAGAAACTACACATTAAAGCTGTTGGGCATGAGAGATCATGAAAAGAATTGTACTGACTTGCAGCAGTTGTTTCTGTGTCATTCGTGTCTTCACTGAACACGCATCCACTCACAGCAACGTTCCATCTCACAGCTGATTATACACACACTGTGAATATTCTATCCCATTTCTGACATATTTTGCAAATCCATAAAACTCTTGCAGGTGTAGCAGTCTTTGGTTACTCTCTTTCCATGTCCATCGGGGGCATCCTGGCGTCTCGCTTCCTCCACCAGTCCATGCTGTATGACGTCCTGCGCTCACCCATGTCCTTCTTTGAACGAACCCCCAGCGGCAACTTGGTGAACCGCTTTGCCAAGGAGATGGACACCATTGACTCAGTGATCCCCAGCATTATTAAGATGTTCATGGGCTCCATGTTTAACGTGTTGGCTGCTTGTGTCGTCATCCTGGTTGCCACACCGCTGGTAGCAATCATCATTCCCTTTCTGGGCCTGCTCTACTTTTTTGTGCAGGTTCGTTGCAAGTTCTTTTTCTCATATGGGAGGTCATGTGACAGTTGATCTGCTGTGGGTGTAAAAAACAAAGTGTCACTGTCCTGCTGCTTTTATCTGGATCATGTTTAATTCTAACTGGTTATTAGATATTAATAAAGCTGTCAGATGTCTCTGTCCTTCCTCTGTCCAGAGGTTTTATGTGGCATCATCTCGCCAGCTGAAGCGTCTGGAGTCAGTCAGCCGCTCACCCATCTACACCCACTTCAATGAAACACTGCTGGGCACCTCCGTCATTCGAGCGTTTGGTGAACAAGAGCGCTTCATCTGTGAGAGTGATCAGCGGGTGGACCACAATCAGAAGGCTTACTACCCAAGCATAGTTGCAAACAGGTTGGTGACCCAACTACTTCTGTCTTCCCACACTGCCTGCTGCAGTGAGTATAGAAAGCTGTGCTACAGATTTTAAAGAATTGTTTTGATCTATTTAAATGTCTTTACTAAATGTGCCTTCTTTCCTCATCATGTCTGTGAATGTGTGTGTGCGTAGGTGGCTGGCAGTTCGCCTGGAGTTTGTAGGAAACTTCATCGTCACATTTGCTGCTTTGTTTGCGGTCATAGCCAGAGAGAGCCTCAGTCCAGGCATCATGGGGCTGTCTATCTCCTACGCCCTCCAGGTAGACATTATAGTCACACCTTCACCTCCATCAATAACTGTTCCTTATATTGAAGAAATTACATTAATTTGGACCCATATGATTTTAGTTCATACAAATCTCATTTATATTCACTTGAGTATTGCAGCAATTCACACATGTGACATTGCGGATTACTGATCTTTAGAAAGACAGATACCTTTTGAGGAACTCAAAATGAGTTTTTTCACCTTCAGTGTGTGCTGGAGACAGAAATCTCAAAGCAAACCAAATAAAACTCTCTGCATGTGTAGATGTGACTGTCATGAGTCAAACACTGCTTTGCTCTGTGCAGCTGACTTCCTCTCTGACCTGGCTGGTGAGGATGTCCTCTGATGTGGAGACCAACATAGTTGCTGTGGAGAAAGTGAAAGAGTACAGTGACACAGAGAAAGAGGTACAAAGAACCAAAAATCCAGGGTCAAACCTTAGAGGTCCTTTACTTATTCATGGTGCTGGATTGAAACAAAACATAAGATAACAGCTGGAGAGTGTATTTAGATTTTTGTCAATGGATAGTGATAATTAGATGCAAATAAAATGATGACACGGCACACATTTTTTCCTATAAGCCATAAACTGTGTTAGATCACAACTGACTCAGTGAGTTCAACAAAGGAAGAAAACAAAAGTTTGTTTGTGCTACACACTGACTGAATATCAGTAACATGAACATGAATGAATGAATGAATGAATGAATATCAACAACCAGCTCCTTTTTGCTCTCTGTGAGTTCCGGTGGTGCAGCACAGACGTGCCATGAGCTGATAAATGATTCATGAGCAGCTGTAACAGTAAAGGGTGTGTAGTTAACAAATATATTTACATATATTTTGTTTCACTCTTAATTAGAAAGAAAAACACAAACAGTTTTTACAGATTTGTTCACTCGTTTCAAATTCTCGCTTTCTTTCTCACAAATCTCACAAAACAAATATTTCACCTGTGACACATGTCATTTTTGATGTGTGTCCTCTGATCAACAGGCTGAGTGGAAACACGAGTCCTCTAGTCTCCCGTCAGGGTGGCCCACTCATGGCTGCATAGACATCAGAGGCTTCAGCCTTCGATACCGCCATGATCTGGACCCAGCCATATGCAACATCACCATCAACATTAACGGAGGAGAGAAGGTCTGCATTTCAATCACTACTCTCAGTGTCCATGTATGTATGTGGACAGTATATCTGTGGCCTGGAATGTTGCATTCACATGCAGATGGCAAACCAGATATCATGTTAGTGGATGAGAACCTGACAGTAAAATGAGGTGAGGCTGACAGAAAATATCGTCAGTGGTAATGACACACTGCATTGCCATCGATAGTTCAAATGTTTGACTTTTTCTATCTTCTGTGATGGACTTTACACCCGAATGTTTTCTATCAGAACACATGGGCAATCTGAACGAAAGGATAATAATTTGTTGATTACAAAAAATAGATCAGACTAAATTCATTTGATATTTTTGCATCTTATATCTTTGTAAACATAACATCCTGTCATCCCATCATTTGTTTGTGTCAGGTGGGGATTGTTGGGCGCACAGGAGCCGGGAAGTCATCACTTACACTGGGGCTGTTCCGGATCATCGAGGCAGCCGAGGGCCAAATCTTTATTGATGGGGTGGACATTGCTCAGCTGGGCCTCCATGAGCTCCGCTCCAGAATCACCATCATACCACAGGTCAGTGCAGAGGATGCAAAAGAACGTGTTGAGTTAAAAGACACCTGAACAATAAATGCTAACACCAGGTACAATGCACTGAGTGCTACTGTTTGTGTTACTGTGGTTACCAAATGATTTGCAGAAGCATATACATGGCTTACACAGATTACATTACATTACATTACATTACATTGCATTTAGCAGACGCTTTTATCCAAAGCGACTTACAGAGGAGGACATAAGCTGAAAAGGTGTAAAGGAGCACAGAGTAGTTGTTAGTTTTGTTAGTTTTAGGCAAGGAAGCATTCTCGAAAGAGAAAGGTTTTTACAAGTTTTTTAAAGGTAGAAAGAGATGTTGCAGTTCTTGCAGCCGTTGGATCAATTAAAAAATCAATTATAATCTTGTGGTTGGCTGGTTTGCCTTTACACCACAGAGATCACCCTGTTGTGGTCTTTGTCTGGTTGTTCAGTCCACATCGACAGCTTTCTGAGGAGCCCAAATGAAATTCCCCTTATCGGGAAAGCGGGGTCTGTTTTACCTGAAGCAAACATATTTGATGTGAATGTCAACATGTAAATAAAAAATATTCAACTGCAAAACTTCCTCCTCAGGACCCAGTGCTGTTTTCAGGCTCTCTGAGGATGAACTTGGATCCTTTTGACAGCTACTCTGATGAGGAAATCTGGAGGGCTCTGGAGTATTCCCATCTCAAGAGCTTTGTGTCTGGCCTGCCCAACAAACTCATTCATGAGTGTAGTGAAGGAGGAGAGAACCTCAGGTAAACCAGACATGAACACACTGTGCTCATTTGAATTAGCTGGTGATGCTGTATTTTAACACTCTTCAGTGTTTGATTCACTGGACTAAAAAGCATTCACACACTTGTTTTTTTACCCCTTTGTACTGCTAGCTGTTCTTGAAGAACAAGAGTTATGCACAGATGCTGAACTTTAGCCATTATTAGTAGATCGTCTGTGTCGCTGTGTTTGCTGATGTGCTACCTCCAGCTTGTGTAAGCACCTCACTGTGTTTCCCTCCAGTGTGGGTCAGCGGCAGCTTTTGTGCCTGGCCAGAGCTCTGCTGAGGAAAACCAAGATCCTTGTTCTAGACGAGGCCACGGCAGCTGTGGACATGGAGACAGATAACCTCATCCAGTCTACTATCTGCTCCCAGTTTGAGGACTGCACCGTCCTGACAATAGCTCATCGCCTTAACACCATCATGGACTACACCAGGTACTGTACACCACACGTTAACAGTCATTACAGAATACTACTAACACCTGTCCATTGGTGTTCATACAGACCGTGGTCATGGTCACAAATGCTTAATAGTAGATGTAGTTCTCACACTTCTTTGTGGTGTTCTGGCTCCTCCAGGGTCCTGGTGCTGGACAAGGGAGAGATGACAGAATTTGACAATCCCTTGAATCTCATCGCTCAAAGAGGCCTCTTTTACCAGATGGCCAAGGATGCTGGACTGGTCTGAGAGCAGGAGGTGCCTCTCTTTGTCCAGCTGATCCTCCTAGCTCCACTCCTTTAGAGTCAGAGGGAGATCAAAGTGGGAAATTAGAGTGACTATTTAAGCAAAAAGTGTTGATGAGAACAAAAGGTTTGACCTGTTCCACCATGCACGCTGCTAGTCCCGAACAGCTCTACTCTTCCTCCCCGTTTCATGTTCTTTCACTGCCTCTTCTGCCACTGAAGAGGGGTTGAAGAGTTCTAACACAGGACGTACTGTATGTCTTTTCTTCTGACGGAGCATTGTACATGTGCGTGAGCCAGGATGGGGAGTTAAAAGACAAAATTCCACGTGGTATGTATCACATATAGTTCTGTCCTGGTTGTGGTCAATGAGGTCAGTAGAGGATGAAAGTACCAAATCATAACATGCCCAATGCTGCCCTCAAATGTGTTTTTAAAGTGCAGATTCTGATCATCAGCTGTGTTTAGGGTTGCTGCTAACACAGTGCACTGAAAGGTACAGACAGCCAAATGGCTAGCTGAATGTTGGCTAAATGTGAGGTCATCAGTCATTCTTTTGACGGGCGTGTTCGCTGTTTTATGTTTACTTTCAGAGTAGCATCAGGAAGGGGTGGAGGTGTCTCAGCTGATAGGTCAGAAACATCATTATGTCATCATTACATATAGAAAACTACAAACACACAAACTGACTGTTACATTCAGCACTGACTGTTTATTTATTGTGTTTGTGTTCTTTCAGCTTTAAGTTGGTGTGTTCATGCAAGCTGCTCATTTTGTTAGAGGCTTTACGCGTGTAATAATGCTGAAAAACTGGGATTATTGTCCCAACACATCTGCAGTTTCATGTTTTGGAGTCTCGGAAGGAAACCTTTAGTCTTTGAGGGGAAACTCAGTTCCAAACAGCCTTGAATGGCTGCATGTGCACAAAACAGACATTATGGTTCTTTCTGTTTTTTTGTTTTTGTTTGTTTTTTATATGTCTGAATTACATTACATTCAGCTCTGACAGCAAGTTATAAAATCACTTGATTTGCTTTGTTAGATTTCTCTGCATTGCTGTTGTTTCTGTGAGTTACTGTTATTTTTGGTAAATAAAGATGTTTTCAGTTGAATGAGAGTTTTGAAGCTACTGCGTGTACTGTATGTATGGAGCTCCAGAAATGACCTGCAGAAGACATTGCACAGTTTCTCGTGTGCACTGGGAGCCAGAGAAACTCTGGTCCTAGTCCACAGACACATTCAGGTTCAATGATGATGAAATGATTTTCTGTCTGTTCTGCTGCTAACCTAAATCCATCGGACTACACAAGCTTAA
Organism: Collichthys lucidus; assembly: GCA_004119915.2. Taxonomy (NCBI): domain Eukaryota; kingdom Metazoa; phylum Chordata; class Actinopteri; family Sciaenidae; genus Collichthys; species Collichthys lucidus. The sequence goes on from CM014096.1 coordinate 31,529,446, forward strand.
TTTCTTTAGTGCACTAGAAACTTTGTGTAATTTCTTTTATGCATGTAACTTCAGGAGCTGCAGGTATATTTATTATGTATTCACACCATATCTACTACCCTGCATTACAAGGTGTTAGTAGTATGAAAAAATGCAGGAATTTTAAGGCTGATGGGTTCATTCATCATCAATATTACATTACATGGAAGTTACCAGTAAACATTCTGCTTTTGCATGTTTTCTTTCAATTTTGCACACAGTGTCAGACTGTGTGATTCTATTGTTCTCTTTACCTTTAGGAACAGAACAATGCATCTCTTTCTAGATTCCCTGTGTCACTGCTGGTCAGACTGGTTGCTCATTGTGAGCAGGAGCGGACTGGCCATCTGTGTGATCTGGAGAATCACAGAACAGCCGGTACTCTAGGGCAGCCACCAGGGACGGACTGGCCTATGGGGGAACTGGGAGTTTCCCCGATCGGTCAGTGGCCGGCCCGGTACGGCGTGGTGCTTAAGTGAGGCACTGACGTTAGTGTGTTTACTACCGTCTACGAGGGAGAGGAGTGACTAGTGTGTGTGCTACCTGCTGTAATAGGTAGGCTAATATATTCTATGATCATAGTTGGCTGAAAATCTCAGGACATGTGTAAAGCTCAACCATGTGGCAGTGTCTTTTCATATTTAATATCTGACAGTACAGCTATTATGATACAGATGAGAATAGGGCAGGAGTGGTGGAAGAAGAAAGTGTGACCTAAGAGGCCCATGGTGAAGGCTGGTCCAGGCCAAAAGATTTCTAAAAAAATTAGCCTCAGCTTCCCATTAGACCAGTTTCATATACTCCATCCATTCTTGCCAATACAATGATAGGAACCTGAGTCAATACTAAATCTTTAAAAAAAAAAATCTGAAGCAATGTTGTCTTTTCCCTCTGTTTTATCTTTAGAGTACACCAGAATGCCTCATTTATGTCTTTAAAAATGACTTTTTTTCTGGAGGAGTGCCCACAGACGCCCTACAGTACTTTAGTTCTCAAGTATGGTGTGTTTGAGTGAGTGAATGACAGAGAGAGAGCCATGTCTGCATGACCGGGAGGGGGATGCTAGTCAGGTGGGTGGCTGTAATGTGATAAAATTATTTGTCTAGCTTGCTAACTTTTAGCACAACGCATTTAGGCTAGTTTGGCTGTATAACATAAGTATTGTGTATGAACAAGGGCCAGACCGCACTCAGTGGCCACAGTGACCCCAGTCTGCCCCTGATTGTGAGGGTACCGGATGGTAAAAAGTCTCTTATCAAGTCATCACTGTAGCTACAAATTGTTAACATTTGTATAGACCTGTCTAGCTGTGGAACACTGGGTCCAAAGACTCAAGCTGACATGATGTGGTACTTTCTGCCATTGTTCCTGGGCGATGTTATAGCTGTAAAAGTTCTGCTTTTGTTTCTGCTTGTACAAATTAGTGAGAAAAGCTTTGGTTGTCTTTCAGCACATAATTTTAAACATCTAGAGATTCAATAAAACATACTTGTTTCATATTTCTGATGTGTATATTTAATGCTTTATATGTGCATTACTTGCTTTGTTTAATCAGTTTTGAAATAAAATTAGTTTGTCAACAATGTTCTGTGTTTGTGTTTGAAATATTGAAAATGTGATGAAATGATAGTAAATATATTATAATTTTGCTTAACTAGACAGAACTAAATGGTGTGGTATAAGTATTGCAAAATGATGGAAGTCCTAAACAGTGATACATTTATACATTTTAGTCTCATAGGGCACTCATTCAGGGTATAGGTACTGGCTTGGACAGTCGTCCAGTTCTCATCACAGGGGTGCCCCAGGGTTCGGTGCTGGGGCCCCTTTTATTTGTTGCTGGGACAATTGCTGTTCCATGGCCAGGTGTGTGTAATTCCCTTATTATCCCATTAACAAGGAGTAGATAATAGGTCTAGAGTTAATTTCAAGTGTGTTATTTGCATTTGGAATCTCAATATGAGATCCAAATAGCTGTCACTATTAGTGAAGCAAGCCATCATTAGGCTGAAACATCAAAACAAACTCATCAGAGAGATAGCAAAAACATTAGGTGTGGCCAAATCAACTGTTTGGAACATCCTTAAAAAGAAAGAACGCACCGGTAAGCTCAGCAACACCAAAAGACCGGGAAGACCACGGAAATCAATGCAACACACTCTTTAGGAAGTAAGTGTATGTGTGTCAAAGTCAACAATCAACAATCATCAGAGTGAATACAGAGGCTTCACCACAAGATGGAAACCATTGGTGAGCCTCAAAAATAAAAAGGCCAGATTAGAGTTAAGCCAAAACATTTTTAAAAAAAAAAGCCTTCACAGTTCTGGAACAACATCCTATGGACAGATGAGACAAAGATCAACTTGTACCAGAGTGATGGGAAGAGAAGAGTATGGAGAAGGAAAGGAACTGCTCATGATCCAAAGCATACCACCTCATTAGTGAAGCATGGTGGTGGTAGTGTCATGGCGCGGGCATGTATGGCTGCCAATGGAACTGGTTCCCTTGTATTTATTGATAAAGTGACTGCTGACAAAAGCAGCAGGAAGAATTCTGAGGTGTTTCAGGAGTTTTCAAGGCAAAGAAGTGGAAGGTTCTGCAATGGCCAAGTCAATCACCTGACTCCGATTAAACATGCATTTCACTTGCTGAAGACAAAACTGAAGGAAAAGGCACCAAGAACAAGCAGGAACTGAAGACAGTGCAGTATGGGCCTGGCAGAGCATCACCAGGAATGAAACCCAGCTTCTCTATGCGTTCCAGACTTCAGGCTGTAATTGACTGCAAAGGATTTGCAACCAAGTATTAAAAAGTAAAGGTTTGATTTATGATTATTAATTTGTCCCAATACTTGGTCCCTTTAAAAAGTGGGAGGCTCATATACAAACCGTTCACCTGATTTGGATGTAAATACCCTCAAATTAAAGCTAAAATTCTGCAGTTAAAGCACATCTTGTTTGTTTCATTTCAAACCCATTGTGGTGGTGTATAGAGCCAAAAAGATTAGAATTGTGTCGATGTCTCAATATTTATGGGCCTGACTGTATATTTAGACTTTAGTTTTTCTCCCATCGACCTTCATCAAATATCTTCAATAATTTCTTCACCTAAGCCGTCAATCTGTCTCTTAGACCCTCTTAGACAATCAATTATATTTATCGATCAAGCCTGATGAAACCAATCAATTACTTAAAATCTAACAAGCCTTAAGGATATATATATAATATTTGTAGGTGGTGCAGCTGCTTTACATCTTAAAATGAGAGCGGTGTCTTTAAAATAGAGCAGTCATAATATTTGAACCAAAATTCCATCTTAAAAATTATCAGAGCTGATTATTTTAAGTGATCAGGTTTTTCTGTTTTTATGCATAATTTAAATACACTTTGAAGTCATTAGTTGTTGTTTTTTTTTTTTTTTTACTTTTTTTAAATTATTGATCATCTGTCATTCATGACACAATGCAGGCTTCACAGTTTAATTGAATGTTTGAAATGACTCTGAACGTTTTCAATCTCATCCAGACAAAACCTCTGAATGAACTGGAATGACTTGTTTGTAAGATTGATTAGTTTATTGCTGATGTTTAATTTTCTAATGTTCTCTCGTTTGAATTTGAATGAATGAGATAATAGCAGAGACTATGGCCGCGCGCAGGACTCAGTTTCCCATCATTCTTTGTCGTCCGGTTTGAGGGGGAGGAAGATGGCGGCGATTGACGGAATAGGGGTGCTGTTGCAGTTTTAAAATGGCAAAAAGGAGTGCATGGTGTGTTTGAACGCTCGGTTTAATGTCTTTGAAAGAGACCAGAGTTCCCAGTTCATGCGAAGCGTAAGCTGCACACCCGCGGACTGAAGGTAACTCAAAAGTCATACACACACACAGTCTTAAGCTAGCTAGCTACTGGAAGCTAAATTAGCCAGCTAGCCAGTTGAATATGTTTTCCCGACACATTCTCAAAGGAGCTGGACGTCTCTTCATGAATCGACGTTTATGTATAAACAGAGAGAACCCGGATTCTAAACCCTGTAGTCAGCATGTACCGCGTTTGCTCCAGAGATGTTGAGCCGGGCAGCCGGCGGCGTTAGCCCAGCCCCGAGCGTCAACACGCGGCTAACAGGCTGAACAGAGTCGGTCACCTCTCTGTAACGAGAGCCAGCAACACCGAGTGAACGAGCAGCACGCAGAGACAACACAACAACAACACTGAAATAACCTTCTCATAACGTTACAACAAAGAGCAGTTTTCATGAACACAGGCCTGAGCTCACACAGTGTTTGTACCTGCACTGACTGAGAGCCAGCCTCTCCTCACATTAAAGCCACACACGTCCTGTTTCTGTGAGGATGTGTCCGTGTTCCTGCGCATGCATGCTGTGACATAACATCTAAATTCACTTGAACTGTGAGCATCACAGCCTGGAATCATGAGCTCATAAATATTGTCAGATGTCCAGTCTTTTACTCTTCATCTGTTGTAAGATAAAGACTGCATGTGTCCTGCCCTTTTTACTAGGTTTATTCCTGGATTCCATTTTTCTGCTGTGGCCTTCACCATCCTCCAGGTCCTTCTGTCTGATTTCTGCATCAGCAGGTTTCCTGGCCCATGGACTTGACTCCAGCATCAGGCTTCAAACGGAGGCCTGCTGCCTCCTCTTCCCCAAGTGGAGTTAGAGAGATTGCAAGGAGCCCTCCTCCCCGCTCACCCTCCTTGTCCCTGTCATCTCCTTCATCTGATCTGTCTTCACCCTTGTCGCCCTCCTCTTCTGTCTGTGCCAACCTTGTCAGTTTATGAGAACCATGTAAAGAGTCAGACCCACAGGACAGAGGTGGCCAGGGTCCCCTCCACTTCTGCCTCTCTAGTAACCCAGCCTCTCTCCACACCTACATCCAACACTACGTCAGATTCCTTCCCTCACACTTCAGTGCAGCCAAGTGTTGAATGTGAAGAAGAGTGCAGGAAAATGGAGATGTATGATCCTTTCTATCCAACTGAGGGAGTGAAGGGGGAGGAGGGAGAAGGTGAGAAATATGACCCTTTTGATCCCACTGGTTCTCCAGCGTCAGATTCTGATGACAGGAGTGGCAAAGTGAGGGGAGTAAAGAGAAACGCTGAGCGAGGAGATGAGGAGGAGAAGGAGGAAGAACCTCCAGATTCCACTGACACCTTGACTGACCTGCCAAGTCCTGGACTGGCCACCCAGCTCCCTCTGAGGAGGAGAGTGGACTGTAGCACCAGCAAAGCTGGAGAGCAGAGGGATAGTGCTGACTCTGATCACTCTGAGATAGAAGAGGGAGAGATAGTTGGGGCTGCTGACAGAGATGGAAGCAATAAGAGACCTGCTGGTGACATCCTCCCCCTTAATTCTCCCAGCATCTCCTTCTTTGGTTCAAAGCCAGAGCGCATCCTCCGTGTTCTGGACGGGGATGGCTTTGTGTCTGTGCGTACAGAGGGCAACTGGGAGGTGGACGGGGAGCCAGAGGATGAGCCTGTGGTAGGAGTGGAGGATCTGAGGAGGAAGCTGGTCAGCAGACGAAAGGAACGGTATCTCTCCTTTCCTGCTTCTTCGCCACTCTCACCTCAGCCACCGCCTCCTCCGTCCCATCCTCCAACTTTAACACCCTCTTCCCCTCTCACACCTCCTGTAGAGCAAGGAAGTAAGAACTGCAAGTCCTCCAAGAGTTCCAAGGACCGCGACCAGCAGAAAAGAAAGGATAGAAAGGCTGTGGAGAAGGAGGAGAGAAGGAAGAAGAGAAGGAAGGACAAAGAGGGAGGTCAAAGCAAAGAAAAGGAGCGAGGGCACAAAGAGGTTAAAGGAACGAGGAGCGGCAGGAGCAGTAGCCGGAAGATGAAGAAAAGACGTCACAGCAGCCCAGAGGCCTCCTGGTCCTGTAACTCTTCAGGAAGAGGGGGCCACACGAGACACTCCTTATCAAGCCTGTCTGAAGAAAGACACAGAGAGAGGGACAAAGATAAAGACAGAGACTGGGACAGAGTTAGAGACAGGGACGAAGACAGGGACAGAGATAGAGGAAGAGAGAGAGAACAAAATCGTAACAATAGCCATAGAAGAGATGAAAGAGATCGAGACTCTAGCTCTCAAAAGAAGGAGAGAGAAAGGAAAGGAAGGCAGCATTCGAGCAGCAGAGAGCGCTGCATTTCAAAGAGGTCCAAAAGAAGCAGGGAGAAGAAGGAGAGTGATCGAGACAGAGAGCGGCGACGGGATGGTCGTCCTGTTGTCCCGCCATCTATTCAAGACCTCAATGGGTCTGACCTCTTTGCCATCAAGAGAACCATCACTGTCACCACCACCACAACCACCACCACCGTACCTGGCTCCCCAAGGCTCGCCTCGACCTCTCCCTGTCGGCCCATGCAGGAATCTGACAAGCCCCACAAGAGGAAGAAGAAGAGAAAATGGCAATCGGCCGGAGAGGTGGAGGATCGAGGAAGCTGTCACAGTCGATCACAGTCGCTCTCACCGCCGAGGTATCACAGCTATGAGTCAGACCACTACTTAGACAAACTGGAGATTGATGTGTTGTCTTTGGATGGTGAAGCTTTGGACTCAGACTACCCATCTTTGGAGGATACACCTCCTGCTGCCCTGCCTCCAGAACCCCCTGTCCCCAGCCCCAAAACTAAAACTACTCCCAAGACTGGACGACATCACCCGAAAAAGAAGTCCCGCGCTTTAAAGAAAATTGGCCAATCTGAATCGTCCACCTCTTCCAATAGAACTAAAAACAAATGCCTCTCTTCACTGACGGTCACTTCAGGCTCTGCTTCCATCTCATCTGGTCTCCCCTCAGCAAAGCGAGCCAGGAAGATGGGAAAGGACAAAGAGCGGGAAAAGGGAAGCCGAAAGGATTTAGGCCGTTCTGGCAAATCCAAGAAAGAGAGCAGCGCCAGTCGAAAAGGCAAACTGCAGTCCAAAGTGTCTGTGCTGGTTCGAGAGGGTGTGACCAGCACCACAGGGGCCTCAGTTGGCTCTGGAAAACTGGGCATGGACCTCCTAGGGTCAGGAGGTACAGGGGGTGGTGCTGGGGGCTCTGTGGTGGGTGGCTCAATTGCGGTAGTCTTCTGCAGGGACAATGAGAGCAGGTCCCCGTTCCTCAAGCCTTGCTCAGAGCCGCTGTCACTGGGCAGCCGCAGTAAAGATTTGACTAGTATGGGAAAGCAAAGCAGCCTGGCTGCACCACCATCATCCCTAACCAGTCCTGCAGGACTGAAATCCAAGAAGACAAAACCAAGCTCCATCACATCCACCTCCTCCTCCGCCTCCTCTCCCTCATCATCTCTGGCAACCAAGCGTCGTCGTCGCCTGGCCAAGAAGACGAGAGAAAAAGGAGCTGGGGGGTTGACGGCTGGAGATAGCAGCCAATCAAAAGCCATGTCTGAAGGATGGGGTGGAGCCTCCTTAGATGTTCAGTCAGCTGTTGGAGATGGGAGCAAGTCAGTCAGTCCACATACTGGTCAGGCCGGCCCTGCACCCTGTTCTTCCTCCTCTTCTTCCTCCTCATCCTCCTCCACCAGTGTGCTCCCACCCTCCTCCTCACCACCCCACACGCCTCCACCCTCTATGGCACCCTTGCGGGACACCAGAGAGTCTTCGCCAGACTCTCAGACTGTGGACAGCAGCTGTAAGACTCCAGACCCCTGTTTCCTAGCTGAGGACTGTCCAACACAGACCAGCCCCACGCTCCCGGCATCCAGTCCGTCCAGCCTGTCCACACCCCAGGGAGCTGGCCTCAGCATCACCCTGTCTACACCCACTGCCAAGCCCCCTCCTCCAGATGATGCACCTAAATCTCTGGCCTCACCTCCTTGCTCGTCCTCTTCGGCAGGCTGTGGTCTCACGTCCCTCTCTCTGCCTCTGTCTTCGTCGGACCCCTCCTCCTCTTCCTCTGTGTCCTCCTCATCTGCTAGCAAGCCACCTCCACCTCCTCCTCCAGCAGCAGCGCCCACTCTCCCCTGGAGTCTGCCAGACCGGGGTAGACTGCACAACTGGAGGAGTCCTAGCATGTGAGTTCCCTTTATAGATGTAGCGAAGTCTGCCATGATTTTATGAAACAAGCTTACAAAGAGTTACACCACCAAGTTTCACACTTCATTTAAAGACTTCATTAGTTTTAGTTCATTAAAAATAAAAAGAACAAGTGGAGCATTAGTTTCTGACCTTACTACATTGTGTCATCTTTGTAAAAGTTTAGTTATTGCTTCGCGCTACTTTTCACATTAGGCACGCATTCAGACAGGGACAGGCAAACTGGACACCAGCAACGTTTTTTCAGTTCATTTCAGTGGGGGTCGTGGATTTCTGTCGGGAGAGAAGTTGAGCCAGATTCAACTTTTAGGTAAAGTGGAGCCCCATGTCACGTCCGGCAATTAGACAAGCCAATTAGACACTCAGAGAGGGTGAGAGTCAAACCTCCACAGAAGGCCTGAAATGTCTCTGAAGCAGAGACTGTCCAGGTGGATTCACAGACTAAACTGCTATTCTACCTGTGTGTGTTCTCACTTCACATACCAGCTTCTAAATCTTAATTTGATTTGTGTCTGATGATTAGAAGAGAGGGGGAGCGCTTTGGTGGAAAGACATAGAGTTACAATAACAGAGAGCAAGCGCAGACCTCCATAAAGCTGTAGTTAATCAGAGAAATGAAAAGTTATTTCCTGATTGTTTCACAGCAGTTACATTCAGCAGGTATAGACATGCCCACAGCAACTACCAGCTCCCCCCACCACCAGTTGCCGGTTTCCCTGTTCCTGTCTGAATACGTGCTAAGATTCAGGTTCCCACAGCTCAGTAACATGAAATGTCACATAAATAATGCAGGTTTGACTTCGATATAAAGTAGATGGATGGTAATTATTTACTTTTCTCACTTATTATTATTATTAGTAGTAGTAGTAGTAGTAGTAGTATCATTACTATTATTACTATTAGTAGTAGTAGTATTCTTTATTTAGTTCCATTAATCATTAATTAATCATGTTTTCTTTATTACTATCCTATTTTTTTATATCATGGACAACCACATGGAGGCGTTGTAAAGGAAGTCTTCTTTGGTTATGGGTCACTATCTCACACCTCCCTCCTCTCAGTTCAGTGTTGTTGCTTGTGACTGCTATCATGCAACATGTTGGTCTGCAGATCTGCTGTAGTGTAATAAACATCTTTATATAGACCAGGGGTCGGCAATTAGCGGCCGCCATCAATTATATCTGGCCCGCTAGATGACGTTGATTTATTTAAAAAAAAATAATAATAATTATATATATATATATATATATATATATATATATATATATATATATATATATATATATATATATATATATATATATAATAAATATAGCAGCCAGAACATCCTTGCAGCCTCTTTACTTGGCGCACAGGTTGGCATGTGCAAGCGCTGTAACCTGTGGAAAATAAAAGTTTCCTGTGGCCCTCATGCAACGAACAACATGAACAAATATGTTTCATTAAATAAATTAATAAATAAATAAATAAATAAACAAGGTCAAATATCAAATAGCCTAAAAAATGTAAATGCACATCAGCGACATGGGGAAACATCTGTGCTGCTCCTGAATTAAGAAAGATGCTGCTGTGTGCATATCCAGCCTCCAAGGGTTTAATTTTTGGTGTTTGCGCCTCTGTCCCGAGAGCATATGCCTTATTGAAGTGGCCATGCTTTGTCTCGTGGTGTCTTCTAATATTGTATTCTTTACAAACTGCAACAACCTCGTTGCAAATGAGATACGTCGGCTTGGCATTAATAAATGCAGACTGGTCCTGTATTTGGAATCAACTTTTCTTTTCATGGCTTTTGACAGCGTCATTTTGCATCGATAGCTAGCACTCTTCAGCTAATGATTTCCACAGCATCCAAAACATAAAAACTGGCGATTGTATACGTTAGTTACGGCAGGTTGCTAGGGTATGTTGTCTGTTTCATGACAGACTCCAGGAGATGCAACAGTGGGTGTAAAAACAGCACATAGAAGCAAATTGATGTTTTAAATTAAATTAAATGCATTTTTAAAGTTAAATAACATTTATTTTTAATAATAGAAAGGAAGTATGTATGTCCATGGCCCGCGATGGAATTGTCAGAAAAAAAATTGGCCCGGGTCAAAACTTATTTGCTGACCTCTGATATAGACTGTCATCTGATGGCCATCTCTCTCGTCTCTCACCTGAAGCTACACTTAATATTCTGACTCTGAGAACGTTTGATACCACCCATGCTGTATTGTCATGTATGTTCTATTCATGTATAGCACTTTTCCCTTAAAATATTGCTCTTTGTCATTCTTCCTGTCAGTGACTGCTCTACTGTTCAAAATGGAGGAGGCCAATATTGCCAGCAGAGCGAAAGCACAAGAGTTCATTCAGGCAACCAGTCAGGTGAGAGAGTGACACTGACTGACTGATACTGTTCTCCTCAGTCTCCATTTGAAATGATAAATAAATATATTTGATATGGTCTGAAGAGGAACCTTAAGGTTGTCTGTAATCTAAATCTGCTGTGCAGCCAATGAGCTTCCTAAAAGCCAAATTCCAAATTTAGATTTTTGGATGAATCTTGTTATCAGTCTGCTTTTTACAAGTTTTCTTTCCATATTCAGAATGAATACACATAAATCCAGGTGGTTCTGGCAGGAGTGCGAGTAAAGTGTGTTCATAGCTGCAGTGTTGCAGCATACAGTGAGGGGAAATAAGTATTCAATACATCATTATGTTTTCATGAAACATTTTTTGTTGCACTTTTTAGACAAACTTTTTAACAATACAGACTTTTCATCCTTTGATTATTTACACATTCCATACTATCTACAAACAGATCGACAATCACAATCCATCTTTCATGATCTCTTAATTCATGGATGATCCTTACTTGCTCTCCTCCTTTGTCATTCACTGACAATCTTTTTTTCTTTATTGTTGTGGTATTGAAAGTAGTATCAAGTATTGTTTTTTTTTTTCATGCTTGTATTGCCTTGAAGTTTAAAATTAATTACATAATCACATAAAGGACAGCTTAATAGTGTTTAGCAGTATTTTTGAACTCACAGCAGTCAGGCACACACTCTTCTCTCCTGTGTATTATTGTGCTGTGAGAGGTCAACAACACCCTCCCTCTCAAACTGCCATATGATGGCCTTAAGGTTTGTGTCACTTGACTGTACCGTTACTTTGTCTCATGTCTCTCATGCAGATCCTCTCACAGGCTAATCAGAGCCAGTCCCAGCAGCATGCTCCACCCTCCTCGGCCTCCTCCTCGTCCTCCTCTTCACAGATCCCTCCTCCTCCCGCTCTCCCTCCACCTCCTGGTCTGAGCCCAGCCCAGTTCATCCTTCACAGTTCCCTCCCTTTGGTTGGCTGCACCAAAACACCACCCTCTCTCCTGCACCCCTCCATAGGTGGTGGATGTGCACAGACCCCACCCCCCATCGTGCCTGTGGTGTTGTCAGGAGTGACTGGGAGCTCTGGTGACACTGGATGGGACAATGAGAGCAAAGATCCTGATAAGGTAGAGTAGAAGTTTATGAACAGATGTGACACAACACACTACTGCTGCATGGCTGATTTTCAACATCTACCCAGAGGACAACCCGTTTGAGCTGCCTCGGTCTACAATGTTGATTTGTTAATGACTTAATAACGCTAAACTAAAACATACTTTGATTACAGAAGCTGTGACTATGCAGGAGTTTTCATACTCATATATTTGCATCTAAAGTAAATATAAAGCTGAAACAAACAAGTAGCCCTAAAAGACAGAGCATCAACACAACTGGCTGCAAAGTTTGTAAACCTAGTCTTGATTCAAAATGACATAGCTGTCAACCCTACTTCGGGAAGTGGGCAGCTTTGCACGACTACTTCACTTGTGTATGTACACTCTGATGCTAACGTCTCTATAAAAGCCTGTTTTAAATAAAGGCAGTTGAGGTACATAAATGTACAGCATTGTGTAATGTGTTTTATTGCATCATTCATTTGTGTCTGTCTGTTACCTGAATTCCCCAGTACCTAAAGAAGCTGCACACCCAGGAGCGGGCAGTGGAAGAGGTGAAGCTCGCCATTAAACCTTACTATCAGCGTAAAGACATCAACAAGGATGAATACAAAGACATCCTCAGGAAAGCTGTGCACAAGGTCAGCCTCCACACACACACCAATAGATGAGTTAAATCAGTGTGTGCACATCTTAATAGTTCAGTGTTATGGAATACGCTTAATAACTAATCAGTCTAGCAGATAAAGCAGCAGTAGATTTATTCATACAATAAAACAATATAAGCAAAGTATATAAGTAAATATACTTAAATATAAGTAAAGTGATGACATGTAATCACACTGTGTCTTTGTCTCAGATCTGCCATAGCCGTACTGGAGAAATCAACCCTGTCAAAGTCAGCAACCTTGTGAAACTCTATGTCCAGCGCTACAAATACTTCCGGAAACATGGGCGCAAAATGGGATGAAGAAGAGAGGGATGACAGGGAGCCGGGAGCGCTGCATTCCTCTGCTTGATAGGCTTTTAGACTTTTTTAAACAGTGCCCCTACACCTGGGCTGCCCACTGATTCTTTTTGTCTGATATTTTTATTGTTTTCATATCCCATCTTGTCTATGCTTTTATGTGACCTTAGGGAAGTCTCATCTTCTCTCTGATTTCACTGTAAATATGTCTCACATAGAAAATTAATCATATATACAATGTTCAGGAACTGGGTGCTATGAGGCACGCTGTACAGTCCAGTACACCAACCCTGCAATAAATACCACTTTTGTGAAGCTGATAGTTTTTGTTGATTGTGTCCATTAGAAGCTTTGCAGTGGTGGTAAGAATTGCAGGCTTTTTTTTCAATAGCATTCAATTTGGTGTTCATTCTTGTTTGTCTACCCCATGTATATCATAAACCAAGCTGAGGGGAGATGTAATATCCAGCTGCATACACCAGAATCTGTTGTAAAGTACTGTAGGGACACTACATTTCCCCTCCCTCCATCTGTCACAGTCTTTGCTAACAGTATGCAAGCTGGAGCTGTCAGTGTTGGCCAGATGAAAGGTGATGGTTGAAATACACTGACACTTTGACCTCTGACTTCTTTGATTGTGTTTTGTGTGCATGTGTTGTTGCGGCTGAGGAAGTGGCTCAATCTCTTTCTAAAATGATTAGACCAACCAAATATAAACATGGCTTGAAACCCTGTAATCAATAGAATTGACTTATTTATTTAGCCTTTTTCCTGTATTTCTCTTCTGGTGCTTACATACATTTTTTATAAACTTGGTAAATAATGTGATTCAAATTAAAGCTATACTGACACTAAGTATGATGCAGCACAGATCAACAGATGCTGGCTTTATTCAGTTAGAAACAGTTTATTGCACATTAAAACAAACTGATCTGATTGTATCATTTTAATCATCCCGCTGTACATGTGAGCTCATTATTGTCTCTTCAACACATGCTGAAACTAAGAGGACTACACATAATCAGGGGGGCAATTCTGAAAAGTGCTTCTGTTAAGACTTTACATGTTGGGGTAGGAGATGACAACCTATTTTTTTTTAGTTTTTTTGTGACTTTTGGAAGCAATTTTAGGCAAATTTTCAGTTTTTCTAGTCAACATGACATACCTACAGTAAATAGTGATTATATCCACAACCACAAGGACCACATACAAGAAACTTGGTATTAAATGAAAGTCTACACTCATGGGATGTCTGTAGATGTGTCAGAATGAGACTATCTGTTACAGTATAGGAGCAAATGGAGCTAGAACATTTAAAAATAACTCCGCCTAAAGAATGCCACATTTTAAAGTGAATATCAGCCTGTAAACATAAGGTATGAACTCACAACCTGTATTAGTCAGTACCCCTATCTGGGGGAAAGGGTCATGCCAAGTCTAAAGCCTGTATTGTAAAATGGGGCAACACTGCACACGTTTCAGCATATTGATGTCCAGGCGGAAATCTAGAATTTTAAATAGGCCTAAGCCTAGCCTTTGGTCCTATTTGTCTTAATCCATTTACCTGGATGTGAAGCCAAATATACATGCATGTATTGTATTTGACATATCACAAATGATCTCAAAATGCAACTATTGTATTACTTTTAACTACTAATGGTTTGTAGTAATAACTGTGTTATTAGTTATTAGTAGTAGATTTATTTTTAAGATATTATTTTTATTTTTTAGTTTATTAACAATAATCACAAACTTAAAGGATCTTGGAAATTAGGACATAAGAACTTGAATTAACAGCATGGTAATTTCCAGTAAAGCCTGCTAGTAGAATTAGATTTGTTTGTTGTCCAGAGACAGCAGAAAAGGTAGGCAGCCATCAGATGACACTGGGAACCATGCCCAAATGCTCAGTCAGAGTCTGGAAAAGGGGCATAAAAGAAAAGTTTAGGGTTTTATTTTATCACATTAAATGGCAAAACCTAAGCCTAATATACAGGGGTAAAGAATGTTTCAACATATGATGATGTTATATGTGTACCTGTGTATTCTTGCACCAAACTGCACAGGAACATTTACATGCCCCACAGAAATACATCCCACTTCTTCGACATCGACACTGCCTGGTGCTGCACTGACTTCCACTCTCCTTGCATCCACAGGTCGTCAGCTCTAAACATTTTGCCTGTAATGGTTCTTTAGTTAAAAGCTTGAGGACCAGAACACCATTCCTTCATGTAACCAACCAACCACAACTAGTTGGTGAGGGCAACTGTGAATGAGACACTAGTGACTGTTTCCACATCTTTGTTTGATAGTGCGCCCTCATAAGGTAAGGTGCAAGGTGTTTAAACCTAGATTTGAATAGTCTATTATGATTTAATTTACAATTTGATATTTCATATTCATCTTCATCTACATCTTCTTCCGCTTATCCGTGGGTCGGGTCGCGGGGGCAGCAGCTTCAGCAGGGTGGCCCAGACTTCCCTCTCCCCGGCCACTTCGTCCAGCTCTCCCAAGGCGTTCCCAGGCCAGCCGAGAGACATAGTAAATGGTAAATGGACTGTACTTATATAGCGCCTTTCTAGTCTTCCGACCACTCAAAGCGCTCTACACTACATATCTCATTCACCCCATTCACACACATTCATACACTGATGGCATTGGCTACCATGCAAGGTGCCAACTGCTCATCAGTTTGTGGATCTAACCATTCATACACATTCACACGCTTCGGGAGCAATTTGGGGTTCAGTGTCTTGCCCAAGGACACTTCGACATGCAGACCGGGGATCGAACCGCCGATCATCTAATTAGTGGACGACCCGCTCTGCCTGTGAGCCACAGCCGCCCCCTCCAGCGTGTCCCCGGGGCCGCCTCCCGGAGGGACGTGCCCGGAACATCTCACCAGGGAGACGTCCAGGAGGCATCCTCACGAGATGCCCGAGCCACCTTAACTGGTTCCTCTCGATGCGGAGGAGCAGCGGCTCTACTCTGAGCTCCTCGCGGATGGCCGAGCTTCTCACCTATCTCTAAGGGAGAGCCCAGCCACCCTGCGAAGGAAGCCCATTTCGGCCGCTTGTATTCGCAATCTCGTTCTTTCGGTCACTACCCAAAGCTCGTGACCATAGGTGAGGGTAGGAACGTAGATCGACTGGTAAATCGAGAGCTTCGCCCTTCGACTCAGCTCCTTCTTCACCACGACGGACCGGTGCAGAGTCCGCATCACTGCAGAAGCCGCACCGATCCGCCGGTCGATCTCGCGTTCCATCCTTCCCTCACTCGTGAACAAGACCTCGAAATACTTGAACTCCTCCACTTGAGGCAGGATCTCATCCCCGACCCGGAGGCTGCACTCCACCCTTTTTTGGCTGAGCACCATGGTCTCGGATTTGGAGGTGCTGATTCTCATTCCAGCCGCTTCACACTCAGCTGCGAACTGCTCCAGAGAGAGCTGAAGGTCGCGTTCCGATGAAGCCAACAGGACTAGATCATCCGCAAAAAGCAGCGACCCAATCCTGAGGCCACCGAACTGCAGCCCCTCAACGCCCTGGCTGCGCCTAGAAATTCTGTCCATAAAGGTTATGAACAGAACCGGTGACAAAGGGCAGCCCTGGCGGAGTCCAACTCTCACAGGAAATAGGTCCGACTTACTGCCGGCAATGCGGACCAAGCTCTGGCACCGAGAGTACAGGGACCGGATAGCCCAAATTAATGGGTCCGAAACCCCATACTCCCGGAGCACGGTCAAACGCCTTCTCCAGGTCCACAAAGCACATGTAGACTGGTTGGGCAAACTCCCATGCACCCTCTAGGACCGCGCTAAGGGTATAGAGCTGGTCCACAGTTCCAAGACCAGGACGAAAACCATATTGCTCCTCCTGGATCCGAGGTTCGACAATCTTGCGGACCCTCCTCTCCAGGACCCCCGAAAAGACCTTCCCGGGGAGGCTGAGGATTGTGATCCCCTATAGTTGGAGCACATCCTCTGGTCCCCCTTTTTGAAGAGGGGAACCACCACCCCGGTCTGCCAATCCAGGGGCACTGCCCCCGATGTCCACGCGATGTTGCAGAGACGTGTCAACCAAGACAGCCCCACAACACCTAGGGCCTTGAGGAACTCCGGGCGGACCTCATCCACCCCCGGGGCCTTGCCACCGAGGAGCTTTTTGACTACCTCAGCGACCTCAGCCCCAGAGATTGGTGAGACCACCACAGGGTCCCCAGGCTCTGCCTCCTCAAGGGAAGACGTGCTGGTGGGATTGAGGAGGTCTTCGAAGTATTCCCTCTACCGACCCAAGATGTCCAGAGTCGAGGTCAACAGCACCCCGCCCCCACTGAACACAGTGTTGACAGTGCACTGCTTCCCCCGCCTGAGCCGCCGGATGGTGGTCCAGAACCTCCTCGAAGCCGTTCGAAAGTCATTCTCCATGGCCTCACCGAACTCCTCCCACGCCCCAGTTTTTGCCTCCGCAACCACCGAGGCCGCACTCCGCTTGGCACGCCGATACCCATCAGCTGCTTCAGGAGTCCCACAGGCCAAAAAGGTTCTGTAGTACTCCTTCTTCAGCTTGACGGCATCCCTCACCGCCGGTGTCCACCAGCGGGTTCGGGGGCCGCCGCCACGACAGGCACCGACCACCTTACGGCCGCAGCTCCGGTCAGCCGCCTCGACAATGGAGGAACGGAACAAGGTCCACTCGGACTCAATGTCCCCCGCCTCCCCCGGGACGTGAGAAAAGCTCTCCCGGAGGTGGGAGTTGAAACTCTTTCTGACAGGAGATTCAGCCAGGCGTTCCCAGCAAACCCGCACAGAACGTTTGGGCCTGCCAGGTCTGACCGCCATCCTCCCCCACCATCGGCGCCAACTCACCACCAGGTGGTGATCAGTTGACAGCTCCGCCCCTCTCTTCACCCGAGTGTCCAAAACATGTGGCCGCAAGTCCGATGACACTGTAGTATATTTTCTGTATGTTTTCTCTAAGTCTCCTTGCCCTCGGCTCCTCTTCAGTGGGAGCGCAGTATAAGCAGTGTACCATGTGTTGTATGTCCAGATTTGAATGGGTTATGACCTTTGGAGAGGATGTTAAAGTCAAGGATGTCCAGACCTGAATTGTTTATGACTTTTGTATTGTTTATGCCTTTTTTAGGGAGAATAGTATGGCGCCCTTGGGAACTTCATGCCCCTGTTCAAAGTTGCTTAGGTATGCATTCTTGGGGATATAAGACCGGGCCCAAGAGGAGAACGGGGAGAGAACTATTGGGACAATTTGGCATGAGGCTTGGAAGAGATGCATCTCAAACTCACTTGTTTCTTTGAATAAAGTCCTAATTATTCAAGTCAAGAAGAGTTGCAGTTCTTTTATTTTCAAGTATCCACAGACCGACTTCGGCAGCCACGGAAAAACCACGACAATATTGGCGTCACGAACAGGATTGGTTGAGTGCGCAAAACCGCCAGCAGAGATCAACTCGACACAGTGTAAAATCCAAAGACAGCGTACGCAAAACAAAAAAGGAGGTGAGTTAGCCTCAAGTTTGGGTTTTAGTACTGTGTACAGGTGTTTCTTTGCAAGGTGGTGGGTTTGCATGAAAAAGAATCTGTGTAGAGGAAAGGCTGGTGGATAATTGCGAGTAAAAGTTTAGTGAGAGATGTTGGTCACGCAAGCAGCTGTGACAATGCACTTATAGTAAGGCATTGAAGAACTTAGGTTTGCAAGTATGAATGGAGGGATGCATGAAAAGCACACATTTATAAAGTGAAGACAGAGAGAAGATAAAGAAGAAATAGAGAAGAGAAAGAAGAAATAAAGAAGAAATAGAGAAGAGAAAGAAGAAAGAAGAAATAGAGAAGAGAAAGTCTGCAGACTAAAGTAAAAGCCTAAAGCCTATTAAAAAATAAAAAATAAAAAGAGAATCTAATTAAAGTAAAATACTTATAAAGAAGCTTCAAATTAGGACAGTGTTTTGTGTTTGTTTGTGATTTTTGTTTAATGTTACTGTTGGTTCTGTGTTTGTCTGAGTTATAACAGTTTGTTTAATAGAAAAAGTGGAGTGCTGTACTCAGTCCCACTTCAGAGCAGCCGGTCTGAGAATTTCGCTGACACTGAACTGCGCATGTGTGAGAATCAGACAGAGCTGACAGTACACAGAAATAGGTTACGCCCTGCCTGCACTTCTGGTGCTGCAGCTTGCAGACCAAAACCTAAAAAGGGGGGTTATTCAATCTATATGAATTAGTCCATCTGTTATTGGCAATTGGTTTTCCATAAAAGAATTAATATTTAAACCCTGCAACATTTACAAATAATCCTGTATGTTGACAGATAACATAGAGAAATGATATGATTAAAAGTAGTTTTGCGTTAAAGTGATTGATTAGGCAGTAACTTGACTGTGTACACAGCTACGGTTTGAGAGACATGTCACAAGTGTTTTTTGAATAAGATATTTAATTTTTGTTTGTTTATTTTTACCTTTATCTATATTTGCACGCGAGTCCTAAGTGGAGTGGCCCACTCCTGAGGAGGGACATCCCGAACCCCTAGTGTGCCGGTGTTGGTCTGGGCTTCGTCGTCAGCAACTCCATCAATGGCCAGTGCAAATTATTGATGATTCATTTTCACACACATATATATGATATACGGAATATACACATATATGCGGTAGAATGCATACATGCACCATATGCTGAAAATTGATTATATGCATAAGAACTTGGCAACTGATTGATCATATGTGTATATGCAGTGTGTTCTATTGTGTGAGTTGTGAGTATTAGGAGTGTTGGAATTTGAAGAATTATTGAGTTGATGAGTTATTGTGATTGTTACAGCTATTGATTTCCGGCTAGGAGATCTGTTTTGGAGATTGACCTACATATGTGTATATATATATAAATTGTGATTGGATGGTTAATTTTATTTAATGGAGCTGCTGTTACATTGGTGATGAAAGTACATGAGTGGTTACAACATTGATATTTGTACTTGGGGCCTTCTTTCCATTAATTCCAAGTCTGGAGCCAAAATATATTAGATATTTTTGGGTTTAGTCTGTTTGTTTCACATTGCATGATTGTTGTAGTTTTGAAGCTATGAGTGGTATCTGAGGTTGGCAAACTCTGCAGCTTATTTGTAATTTGGTCATTTGAAGGAATTTCCATTATTAGGAAAAGTAATTTGGCATACGTATTACATTATAGTAAACATTACATAATAATAACAACCTTATTGTGTAGTATACTCAAATTATTGCAAGATGTCCAAAAAAGATACTAACAATGTAAAGGTAATCACTCCTGTAGATATAGTACAGAAAAATAATCCACTTGTTAAAGATATTGCAAAAATATCTAAGAAATGGCATAAGCGATGGTCTGAGATTGAGCAACCGTGGCCATTGGAGGGGACGCTTAACCCAGAAGTGCTTAAAACAATGCAGGTGCTTGTGTCCAGTTATAAAGCCAAACAGACAAAATGGAGAATAAGCAGAAAGAGGAAGGAAAAGAGGCAGATTGAGTTGAGCGTTTTGGAGCTGTTCAGTCGTGAGGGACAGAGAGTGCTTGAGGAAAGGGAGAGAGCTTCAGAAATGATAGGAGAGAATACGGAGAAAGTGGAGAAGTTACTGGCAGAAATCAACACCCCCTTCTCACATCAGTCATCACTGTTGTTGCCACCATCAGACAAGAATCCCCCACCTTATGAGAAGAAAGCTGAAAGCGAATCGGCTACTATTTACCCCCAACTTCCTGTCCTAAGCCAAGATGGTACATATACTGTCGAAGATGATGGAAGAAGAGTGATTGAAGAAGGAAAGGCTACAACGACCATAGTGATGCGTCCTTATACCAAGTCCAAGAAGCCTGAGAAGATTGAAAAGAAGGCAAAAGAACGTGGACTAAGGAAAACAACCTTAAAGAAATACGACTATGACAGTGATGATGACACGAGGGCATTGGAGGATATGATCCCTCCGTGAAGGAGATTTTGGCCAGGGCTGAGAGAAGAGGAAGAAAGTCTCTGGGGAAAGCAGGTGCAAAAGGTGATGATACCAGCGACAGTGACAATGGTGATGGTGACAGCGATCGGGAGAGTCAGTATACTCCATCCCCAGGACAGCAGTGCACCCCAGTTAGAAGAAACCTGGCAGAGGAAGAAGGGTGGCGAAGCCAAAAGGACTGGGAGGAGAGATGTCGGAGAGTCTCCTTTGGTGCTGCAGATGGGAAGTTAACATCTGATCCAGACCCAGAGGTAGAGAGGCTGGAAGAGAGACCTGACCAATAATCCTCTAGGACGGATTCTCCTAGATACTATCTGCGCCACAGGACTGATAAGATGCTTCCAGTGTTTATTAGAGGAAACAGATTGGAATATAAACCTTGGCAACATACGGACATGTCTGAATAATGGAAAAATTACCTACTCTTCAAGATGGGGCACGTCCATGGACTTCAAAATTGGATGAGATCCTTGTAGGAACACAGCCCGCCATGGGAGATATCAGGAAGCTTTTGGCCAGTCTCCTTGGTGTTGCTGTTATGGATGAACTTTTGGGAAAAAGCAGGACTCCAGCGATACATTGGAACAACAATAAATGATCCAGAGCTGTTTGCTGCTCACAGAGGACGTATGTGGAGAGCTTTGAAAGAAACATATCCTACCAATGTGCATCCTGATAACATTTTCATTGAGCCATTAGGAGAAAACGAAAATCCAAGGGCCTATGTGGCAAGAGTTTTTCAGCAGTGGAGAAATGTCACAGGAAATGATTCAGAAGCAAATCAGCTGGAGCAATCAATTTTGAGAACTAAGCTTCAAGAAGGACTGCCTCCAGTGGTGAGAAGTAAGCTGGCAGAGGTGGTTGGACTTGGAAGTATGGTAAAGGGTGTCTACACAGATCACATAGCACATCAGGTTGATCTGTGGAGGAATAAGGAACATGCCCAGAGAGAGCAGGATCAAGAGACTCTTAGGAAGCTCGCCCAAATAAATTTAATGGATAATAAGAAGGAGAAGAAGCAGGCCTTGGTCATGCAAAGTCAAAATCCTCATCAGCAGAACCAGATTCAGCCAGACCAGACTCAGCTTCAAGCAGCACAGCAGGAGCTGCTGACATTTATTTTGGAGGCAGTTCGTGGGCAGTCACCCGCATGGTGAGGAAGAGGAAAGAGTAAAGATGGGAAAGGTTTTGGAAATGAAATAGATTGTCAAAGTAAGATGATGAACGGCATAAACGTTCTATATAAGTTTGTGTGATTTCAAAGATGGACGACAGATGATGAAAACCAAAGGGAATTTAAATGATGAGAAAAGAGTACGTAAGGGAAGAGAGGCAAATAGAGAAGGTTTCTGTATGTGTGCACAAGAAGCTATGATATTGAAATGGGTTGAAGTAGTGATGCCTGAGGGACACACCCTTTATGATGCCTTTATTGACTGAACAAGACTTGGACAACGACAGTGAGGAAGTAGGGACAGAAGGCTATGTGATGGATAAATATCCATTCTGAAGTAGGGTTTTTTTTTTTTATGTATGATTTATTTATAAAAGTTATACAAGACAATATGCACAACAGTCTTCACAAATAGTTATGTAGCTACAGTATGTATCAGACAACCAAATAGTGAAGACACACTATCCAGTAAACCCCCACCCCCATCCTTCCCAATAAAAAAAAATAAAAATACAAATACAAAGAACCTGTACCAATGGCAGTTGGGAGCTTAGAGGCTCATACTGTATTGTAGCCCATGTTCATTCAACATCAATCCAGCCACTCACATTCACACCACACACTCACTTCCACTCACATCCATAAGGATACACATACACACACACACACACATACAGACACACACAGGCTCCTCCAATTGCATTAAGTGAGTAGCTTATAGGAAGCATATGGAAAGAAAGAAACAACAAAAAGCAAACAAAAAAACCCAAACAAACAAACAAACAAAAAAAAAAAAAAAAAAAAAAAAAAAAAAAAAGGGAATCTTGCATGCTGCTAATCTAACTTACTGTTATTATAGGCTCTCATGGTACTGGGCTATGGTGCATTGGAGGGGGTTACTTAATCAATGGTGGCGACATCTAGTTGAAAGGAGTTGACATAATCTAAGAAGGGATCCCAGACCCTACAGAATTTGGATGAGATATCACGCAGAGAGTATTTGACTTTCTCCAGTGTCATGAAATGAAGGGCATCCCTAATCCATTGAGAAAGGGAGGGGGGGTGGGAGTCTTTCCAGTGCAGCAATATGATACGTCTTGCTAAAAGTGATAGAAAGGCCACCAGTTCACAAAAGTAGGGTGGTAGTTTATTGCCAACAGGTAGGACACCAAACAACGCAGTAATTGGTGACGGACAGATGTTAGTGGATGTGATAGCAGACAGAGTGTCAAACACACCCTGCCAGAAGTGCCCAAGAGCAGGACAAGCCCAGAACATATGGCCAAGAGTGGCTGGTCCTAAATGGCACCGGTCACAGCTAGAGTCTACCCCTGGATATACACGGGCCAGTTTACTTTTGGACCAATGGACCCTATGCACTACTTTACATTGTAAGACTCCATGCCGGGCACAGACAGAGGATGAATGCACCCATTTCAAAGCATGATCCCACTTCACAGGGTCTATCTCTGTATTAAGATCAGTCGACCATGCAGTGCGTAGAGCATCGGAGGCTGAGGAGTGGTGCGCAAGGAGAGTGCAGTAAATCCTTGATATACTTATACGTTACTATACTATACGTTTACTAAGAAAGATGGGTATGCATTGGAAGAGATATAAGAATTTGGGGAGCACATTCATTTTAACACAGTTTATCCGTCCTGCAAGAGAGAGAGGCAAGAGAGACCATCGCTGGAGATCCAGAGACAGCCTGGACAGAAGTGGGGAGAAATTACATTTAAATAAATCTGAGTAATTTTTGGTTATACAAACACCCAGGTACTTGAAACATTCTAGAGATGTTTTGAAAGGCAAGTCAGATAATGGATATGCCCTGGCTACTGCATTAATTGGCATTACCTCACTTTTATGAAAGTTTAGTTTGTAGCCTGAAATCTGACCAAATACCTGCAGCAAATTTAACACAAGAGGGACAGCCCTGTCCAAGTCTGACACAAAGAGAAGGAGGTCATCGGCATATAGGGAGACCTTATGTTCAACACCACCCCTTAAAATGCCAGGTATCTGGCTGGACCTTAGGGCCACTGCCAGTGGCTCAATGGCAATGGCAAATAATAGTGGAGAGAGCGGGCATCCCTGCCGTGTCCCACGCTTAAGGGAGAAGTAGTCAGAATAATCATTGTTTGTGCGAACACAAGCTTGGGGAGACGTTTAAAGAAGCCTAATCCATGATATGAAGGTATGACCAAAACCAAAACGTTTCAACGCATAGAACAGGTAAGGCCATTCGACACGATCAAATGCCTTTTCTGCATCCATGGAGACTACCACCTCAGGGGTGTCAGAGGAAGTTGGAGCATAAATTATATCAAATAAACGTCTAACATTATGAAAAGAGTGTCTGTTTTTAACAAACCCTGTCTGATCAGAAGCCACAATGGTTGGTAGAACCTTCTCCAGACGCCTAGCTAACATTTTGGCCAATAACTTAACATCTGCACAGAGCAGAGATATGGGGCGGTAGTTACCACAAGAGAGTGGATCTTTGTCCTTTTTTAAAAGGAGGGAAATGGTGGCCTGTCTTAGTGTGGGGGGGGGGACAACCACTTTGTAAAGATTCATTGAACATGTTAAGTAAAATTGGAGCTAACTGATCTGAGAATGACTTATAAAATTCAGCAGGAAGCCCATCAGGGCCCGGGCATTTGCCATTCTGCATGAGCATTAAGGCACTTCTGAGCTCATCTACTGAGAAGGGTTCATCTAAACCAGATGATGTTGCATTGTCTAAAGAGGGAATATCTAAAGAGTCAGAGAAACTATCATACTGACTCTCATCAGCCACGCATTCAGAGGTGTATAATTCAGCATAGAAGTCTCTAAACTGTTTGTTTATTAACTGTGGATCAATAGTTGGCCCATTTGTAGTACTGATCTGAGTAATATGTTGTGGTGAAGATGCTTGCCGGATTTGATGTGCAAGGAGTTTACTAGGCTTATCTCCAAACTCATAGTATTTATGGCGTGATTTTAACAATGACTCTGCAGCATCATTGGAAGCCAAGAGGTCAAATTCAGCCTTTTTCATAAGCAATTCTTTTGAAAGATCTGCATCAGGTGAACCCACACATTTAGATTGGAGTTCTGATATATCTCCAGCAAGGCCAACCCTTGCCTCTGAGGAGATCTTTTTCTGATAAGCTGAGTAAGATATGATTTCTCCTCTTAGGTAGGCTTTGCATGCCTCCCAGATGGCTGCTGCTGATGTATCAGTGTTGGCATTGGTAGAGACATAGAGCTCAATGGAGTTCTTAATAGTAGAAACAAAATTTGGGTCAGAAAGCAGAAAAGAGTTAAAGCGCCAGGGGGAACGCGTCATAGATCTACCAGGAAGGGAGATGTCCAACGCCACTGGTGCATGGTCTGATATCACAATAGGATTGTAGGAGCATGAACTGACAGATGGGAGAAGTTTGCTGTCAATGAGAAAGTAATCAATGCGGGAGAATGTACCATGAACAGGAGAAAAGAAAGAAAACTGTTTAGAACTGGGGTTGAGGAAGCGCCAGGCATCTACAACTGCATACTGCTCCATAAACAACTGAATTACTTTTGAGGATTTAGATAAACTACAAGGTTTACTGGATGAGCGATCAAGTGAAGGGTCAAGACAGCAATTGAAATCACCGCCAAGAATAAGTTGGTGGGAGTTCAAGTTGGGGAGAGAAAAAAAAAGTTTTTGAAAAAATTATCATTATCCCAGTTTGGGCCATATACATTTGCTAAAATCAGGTTATTACTTCCCATTTTACCTATGATAATGACATAGCGCCCATTTGTGTCAGACACCACTTTGGTCACAGAGAATGGTATGGATTTATGAATAAGAATTGCTACCCCCCGGGCCTTACTTGAAAAGGCGGAGTGAAAAAATTGACCCACCCACCCCCTGCGGAGCCTAGGGTGATCCGAAGGCAGAAGGTGAGTCTCTTGTAAAAAGGCAATTTTAGTATTTAGGTGTTTGAGATGGTCAAACACTTTATTGCGCTTGACAGGAGAGTTCATACCCTTAACATTCCAACTAACAAATCTTAGAGCGCCACCCGATGTACGCAGTGTGTTTGTGTGCGCCATTATGTGATGGAGTGACAATGAAGGCCTAGAACTCTACCAATAGTTGATTCATCCACCAAAAATAATTGCACCTGGCCCCACCCAAGCACCAGATATGAGAGATAAAGCACTTGGCTACCTTGAGTAGGCCTATATAGAGTAAAAGCGACATGCATGCAAGAGAAAATAAAATGCACATAAAACACAGAAAATCTAACTGAGAATACATTAACCCAAGACCCACCCACCCCCCTCCCAAATCCCGTACATCCAGGTACTGCACTAAAGAGCAGCAACATGGAGCACTCTGATTCTATGATCAGCATATTTTCCACACTTCCTAATGTAACGCGCTGCTCCCACACACACACAAAAAAAACTCGTATTCTATTGCATGGTGATACTATAGCAGAAAACGGTTTCTGCATAGGCAGGCTCACATTTAACACTAATAACACGCCAACTAGGCATAACATTGTCCAAACTCAAACCAACCAACCTCGCATAAAACATGGAAGGAAACAAAACAGTGCATCTGCATCTGAGCACGTAGCAGGCCAAGCAAAGAAAATCATTCTCGTTGTGAAACATTGACACCTGGGGCAACGTCGAGGAGCTCAACGGTAGCATAGTCTGTTTGGCTAACGAGACAAAAAGAAAAATACTACATTAACGTTAGCGCTGCCAAATACGCACACACACACACACACCAAAAAGGACACTTACGCTCATGGCACTGAATGCAAAGTTCAGTCACTTTCAGTCACACTGTTATCCACCTGCAGATTGCGAACAAACTTAGTAGCCTCTGCGACAGACAGGAGCCATGCCCTCTCTCCGTTAGGCAGGGTGATGCGCAGCTTGGCAGGATAGAGAAGAGCCGGCTTGTATCCGCGCTGGTAGAGTTCAGCCATGCAGGTTTTGTACTCGGCGCGCTGTTTCAACAGGTCCGGGCTGTAGTCATCGTAGAGGCGAATCTTGTGGCCATTGTAGAGCAGTTCACCTCGCTTGCGTGCCTCACGAATAACCTGGTCCTTGACTTGGAAACGATGGAACCGTATGATCACTGGTCGTGGCCGCTCACCCGCAGCAGGTTTAGGAGCAAGGCTTCTGTGGGCTCGGTCCAGCTCAGGGAGAGAGGCTAGCACGTCCGAGCCAAAGACGTCAACGAGGAGTTGGGAAAAGAAAGTGGACGGGCGGTTGCCTTCGATGTTCTCAGGTAGGCCGATTATCCTTATGTTTTGTCGTCTACTTCGACCCTCTAGATCTGCCACCTTGGTTCTAAGATACTCGTTGTCACGTTTAATAGCAGAGCATGCAGACTCCAATTGTTGTATGCGGTCGTCCATGTCGGTGGCATTGTCTTCCAAAGAAGAAATTCTTTGACCATGGTCTGTAACCATATTGTGGAGGGTGTCCAATGTAGAAGATAAGGAGTCAAATGATGACTTGAAGTCAGCAGCAAGAGCATCCCTGTGTTCCTCCAGTAGGGAGCTAATTTCAGCCATGCTGATGCTAGCGCTGGCCGAAGCAGAGTTCTGTTTATCGGGTTTCTTGTTAGTCTTGGACATTTTGAGCTTGCCACAATGAACAACAGTCGATGTAAAACCGTTTTCAAAAGAATAGTTTAAGAAATATACTAGATAAAAAGGTAAAGAAAAAGCTTATTGTGGGAGCGAGCTGCGCACACGTCTACTCCGCACACCGCATACCGGAAGCCTGCTGAAGTAGGGGTTTAATAGAGAGCAGTTACCTCTTAGGGTAATTGATTAGGTTAGGGACAGCTTCAACAATCATTTGTTATTCATCTATTTAGTATTGGAGTACTCCATATATGCATGTTTTCCTTGGTTGATTTTGTGTTTATTTGTTAAGTGATTGATTTGAATATATGTATTGATATATATCCATTTGTTAATTTCTTTGTTGTTTATTTCAGAATTAGATCAGTGGTGTTGACAGGAGCAGAGGTGTTCAAAATATCAAACAGGAACCAGTATATATAAGAAATATGTGACTAAAATGAATAAGAAGTTACAAGGGGGGACAATTGGAATATTACTGAGTAAAAGATATCTTTAGTTCACACTTGTATTTTGGACACGCCTGTTCTCTGGTTATCTGACGATAGCAGTTGTCTAGTATCTGCTTATGCTACACCATATCAAATGTTTTTGCAAGATACTGGTTGTCTTTTTGGTTTCTCTCTCTCTCAGGACAAAAGGGAGAGAATGTTCAAGCGCAGCTGATCTGGGACTCCTACACTTGGACTCAGAGACTCATAATGGGACAATAACAAAGGACTGTGAGCCCTGGATGAGCTACGGCAACATTGATTTCTGTTCATCAATCATGATGTTGAGTTGATATATGTCTGAAGCCAGCATGGATGATACATTTATCTACATATGTTATGTTTTTATGTTACATATGTATACTTATTCAGTTGTAATCAGTGATGTGAACCAATGTTAATGTTTTGTGATGATTTGTTGTTAGGAAATGACTGAATTGAAGAGGGATTCTTCATCCTGATTGGCCTGTGGATGAGATCTTCTCTAGATTAGGAATCCATCAGTCTACTCTTTTTACATCTCCTAGAGGTGGTTTTCGACTAGATGATGGTTCCCAAACTTGGACGGACTTCTTCTCAGCTGGACTCATACAATAAAGGTTGTTTGGTAAATTAAGTAGAGTGCACTTCCTGGGATTTCTAGGAAAGTAGCGTTTGGTTACCTGGGAAGAGCTCTGTCAGTTGGGAGGGATTAGCCCATAAATTTGACCTCATTAGGATAATTGAATACTTTACATAGTCTAAAGTAATTAAAATAATGTGCGCATAGGATTACTGTAAAGGTAAATATTAAATTAGTTGCCTAAAATTGTACTAGGAATTAAAATAGAAACTTGAAGAAAGGAACTTTGTTGGAATTAAACAAGTGAGAAGAAAATTACATCATATAGGTTTTAAGTTAAGCTCTGTGTTTCTCTGCCGCGACTGTAAGAAGCCGCGGAGGGGGGAATGTAGTATATTTTCTGTATGTTTTCTCTAAGTCTCCTTGCCCTCGGCTCCTCTTCAGTGGGAGTGCAGTATAAGCAGTGTACCATGTGTTGTATGTCCAGATTTGAATGGGTTATGACCTTTGGAGAGGATGTTAAAGTCAAGGATGTCCAGACCTGAATTGTTAATGACTTTTGTATTGTTTATGCCTTTTTTAGGGAGAATAGTATGGGGCCCTTGGGAACTTCATGCCCCTGTTCAAAGTTGCTTAGGTATGCATTCTTGGGGATATAAGACCGGGCCCAAGAGGAGAACGGGGAGAGAACTATTGGGACAATTTGGCATGAGGCTTGGAAGAGATGCATCTCAAACTCACTTGTTTCTTTGAATAAAGTCCTTTTATTTTCAAGTATCCACAGACCGACTTCGGCAGCCACGGAAAAACCACGACAATATGACCACAAAGTCGATCATCGAACTGCGACCGAGGGTGTCCTGGTGCCAAGTGCACATATGGACACCCTTATGCTTGAACATGGTGTTCGTGATGGACAGTCCATGACGAGCACAGAAGTCCAATAACAGAACACCACTCGGGTTTAGATTAGGGGGGCCGTTCCTCCCAATCACGCCCCTCCAGGTCTCACTGTCGCTGCCCACGTGAGCATTGAAGTCCCCCAGGAGGACGAGGGAGTCCCCAAAGGGGGCGCTCTCCAGCACTCCCTCCAAAGACTCCAGAAAGGGTGGGTACTCTGTACTGCCATTCAGTGCATAGGCACAGACGACAGTCAGGACCCGTCCCCCCACCCGAAGGCGAAGGGAGGCTACCCTCTCGTCCACCGCGGTGAACCCCAACGTGCAAGCGCCGAGCCGGGGGGAAACAAGCATTCCCACCCCCGCTCTGCGCCTCTCACCGGGGGCAACTCCAGAGTGGTAGAGCGTCCAGCCCCTCTCAAGAAAACTGGTTCCGGAACCCACGCTGTGCGTCGAGGCGAGCCCGACTATATCTAGCTGGTACCTCTCAACCTCGTGCACCAGCTCAGACTCCTTCCCCGCCAGAGAGGTGACGTTCCACGTCCCCAGAGCCAGCTTCTGCAATCGGGGGTCGGACCGCCAGGGTCCCCGCCTCCGACTGCCGCCCATCTCTTTAAGCACCCGACCCCTGAGACCCCTCCCATGGGTGGTGGGTCCATGGGAAGGGGGGCCCATGTCATCCTTTCGGGTTGTACCCGGCCGGGCCCCATGGGTGTAGACCCGGCCACCAGGCGCTCGCCAGCGAGCCCCACCCCCAGGCCTGGCTCCAGGGGGGGGCCCCGGTAACCCGCGTCCGGGCAAGGGAGACCTGACTCCATTGTTCTTTCTATTCATCAGAGGTGATTGAGCTGCGCTTTGTCTGGCCCCTCACCACCTCAATTTGATATTTGACATTTTGAATAAGTAAGATGCCAGTGAGCCAGAGAACAGTCGTTATTGAAACTGTATTTTTATTTTGCTTTTATTTAATATTTTTTTTCGGACTGAGGTCAGAGTTCATGTGACGTCACCGACCAGCACAGAGGGGGATTGTTGTTTTTGGTGTGTGATTTTGGTACATGTGTGCCGCGACGACCGTGAGTCTGTGCATGTCTGCTGTAAAAACGCCCGTAGAACCGGGACAAATAAAGTTGCCAAACTGTGAGACGGAGTCATGTCTGCTTGAGAGTGCAACAAAGGCATCCTGTGGAGACAAGGCATCCTGTGTTGGAGGCAAAGTGTCTTCATCATGCTCTCCATCATGTGTCAGACAAAACAATGATCTGGTATCCTGTGCCAAGGATGCTCTTTCATTGTAGGTGATGAACCACCGGTGTCTTGCTGACTCATTTCGAGTAATGCCTACCAATCCTCCAGCAACCTTTCCAGTTTTGTTAATGTGCTTAAGACACAGATCAGAAGGCACCTGTGATTGGTCTCTTTGGCCACAAAATCACCATCCAGTAAGCCCTCATAGACTTGTGGCGCTGTCTGAGCCAGATGTTCTATATCTGCTATAAATACTGCACCTTGTGTAGTGGGTGTGGTCATAAGCAGCAAACCAGGGCATCATGCTCTTAAAAGAAGTTTTCAAGCAATATGGTAAAAAATGCTCCATAAAACATCTCCTACCCCACCTTTAACATCTGCTTCAATAATCTTAACTGAACCTCGTTTCACGCCTCATGCCACAGCTTTGCTGACCATACAGCGCTAATGCTTCTTTGGCATAATTATTATTCATTTTTCTAAAGGTCATGTTTGCACATAAAACTGATTATTTTGCAATTATGTTCAAAATTACAGTAGGGGGTTAAGGAAAACAAGGAAACACTTAAGGTAAAAATCTGATGTTGTCACTTTTAAAGATATAGTCATAAAATCCACAAGAGTACCCAAGAGTACACAAGAGCGCCGCCATAGACATATATACATAGACTCCGCATTGAGCGCTGAATCGTACGTCGACGTCGCCGTCATATTGGATCGCCTTTCTACAAAGTTCTTTAAGTTAATGCCTCTTATACACCTATTCACACACACACCAATATATCTGGGAAACAAACAGGCATCCAAAACAACGTATGTAACTTTTAAAGTGATGATTATAAATGTTTACTCCTTATGTAAGCACCAAACCAACGTATGTATTTTAATAATGCTGAGTGTTTACAGCTACTAATGTGTGTAACACTGTTACTGTGATGATAAATATTGAAATATTTATATTTAACATTTAAACTGTGTCTATAATAACCAGATCTTGAAATGTAGATGTGACATGAGGGTTTTCTGAATAAAGAGCACTAACGTGTACATTACACGTGAACATATATACATACATATAGTACACACACACACACACACACACATATATATATACATGTGTGGAATACGTGTGTGTGTGTCTGTTTCCCAGATATATTAGTGTGTGTGTGAATGGGTGTATAAGAGGCATTAACTTAAAGCAATTTGTAGAAAGGCGCTTTATGAAGTTCAGTCCATTTCCTTGTATTAGTTTACGGGCAGATCGAGAGCGAGCAAACATTACGCCACTGTAAAATCTCTTTGATCCATAATTTCTGACAAAGGCTGATACACTTGAACTTAGGACCACCCTGACTGTTCACTCACTAAGTATCAAGCATATTTACTGTATCATTTTGGAGAAATTCAGCTTCAAAGTTCATTATTTTTTCGTTGAAAAAGGCATTATGTACAGTATTCTCTCTACTGTAAAATCTCTTTGATTCATAATTTCTGACAAAGGCTGACACAGTTGTCCTCGGGACCACCCTGACTGCTCACTCACTCAGTATCAAGCATATTTACTGTATCATTTGAGAAATTCAGCTTCAAAGTTCATTATTTTGAATGGAAAAAGGCATTATGTACAGTATTTACTCTACTGTAAAATCCCTTTGATCCATCATTTCTGACAAAGGCTGATACAGTTGTCCTCAGGACCATCTTGACTGCTCAATCATTCAGTACCAAGCATATTTACTGTATCATTTTTTGGTTTAAACTCCAAACACAGAGGAAAAATTAAACAACTCAGTTGAAAACCGAAAACATCATTACAAACCCTTCATGTCTCAGCTCCACATTTGAGGAACAAATAGCATCATTCACAAGTAAAATGTGGATGTGGGAGCAGGATGAATATGGTCTGAGATCATTGTTGAAGTTGTTTATTGTTCACAAATAACACAATTCCAGTCTGTACTCTCTGCCTGCTCAAGTGTTTCCAAGTCCATGTCGATGCACTCAACATGGAACCACCTGCAGCAGGTGTCACACTGAATCTGTAAAAGGGCAAATTAAGCACATGTAAGAATAAACTATGTAGTTTTTTTATATTTGTAGATCTTTCTCTAGAAATGGTGATGGCTTCACAGTGTGATATTTTGGTTGCTCTAAATATAATATTTCACTCTGTAGAAATGCATTTCCACCATCTAAAACAGGACATTATAAATGTGAATGACGTGAAATTACAGGGTTGACTTAGCCGTTGTTTTTGCTTTCTTCATGGAAATCACAAAGTAATTATGTACTACTGTTCTACAACCTTTTGATGACTATCTTCATTTGATTATTCTCCTGATCAAAGTGTTGTCATTGTTGAAATCTCAATCTAATGCACACTTTTTGGAATTCTTGATAGGGAAACATGCATATTCCTATGGCTGAGGAGTGAACCAAGGCATACAAAATGTGCAGAGAAAACATTTTAAACAACTTACCCTGTCACAACTTCAGCCAGCCTTAAGTTTTTCATTCACCTGTCTTCTGTTTTTTCCACACTAACTCTCATGTCATTTCAGACGCTGCCACTCCCCCCTGCTCTGCATTAACCGCTGAGTTCATTCACCTGGCTTGCCCCACCTCCACTCACCTGCTCCTCATCAGCTAATCAGCCCCTCAGTATATGTACCAGTCCACTTCCCTCAGTTCTTTGCCAGATTGTCTAGTGTGTTTTCCCTAGCTATCCAGCAATTCTACTACCCTGATTCTGATCCTGATCCTGCCTGCTTGTGTTTTGACCTGGACTTTGGACCTCCCTTTCTGCCTGTTCCTACTGGATTTGTTTGCCACGTGGACTGCTTTCTGGTTTGACCTCTGCTAAATCATTAAACTCTGTTTCTCCACCCGAACTGTTTCCTGTGTCGTGCTATTGGGTTCTTGCCTGCCGTTTTGTAACTCCTGACATACCCAGTTTGTTAAGTCAGGCCCTTTAATTGATGGTTTTACTGCTGAGCACATGGCACAGCTGGTCTCTGTGTTAAACACTAACAGAAAGTTGAAAATATTAGATTTACCAATACTGCCACCACTAACAATTGTACATATATTTACTTTATAATAAATAAAATAATGATTTACTTGTTTTAGTGTATAGAGAATGTTTACAAAGTGTTTTCTGTAATACCGTGTCACTGTAGATTTAAGAGAAGTTGTTTCTGTCTGCCAACAGTCTTGGAGATGTCCCAAATGACATTTCTGCTTTCTTTGGAAAAGCCTCCATGACTGCCTTTGCCATCTAAACACAAGAAAGCATCTGTTTGCATAAGTTTCCTAGTCAGCAAAATAAAGGAAGGGGAATTGCAACAAAACAGAAATTGATCCAAATTCTTAATGAATGTAGATCATTTAGATAAAGCTGATGTTTAAAGAAATATTCTTATTACTTTGACAATCACACCGCAGCTACTCCCGTCTCTCTGAAATGGGTGTTCCAGAACACCACCTTTCCACTTAAGAATGGCCCAGTCAGTTTTCCCCAGACAGATCCTACTCATGTTGAAGTACTCACTGTGAAAGGACATTTTTAAAGTGGTTAATGTAAGGAATGTGTACACATTATTCCCAAGAAAACAATGTATGTCGTAGTAAGGAAAGTGTTAGACGGAATTAATATTTTGGGGTCAGAATTACAAGTAATGTAACACATGTTCAGGTAATGGTGTTAACAAGTTTGATTGAAAAAAAATGATAATGTTGGTAATGATGTCTTTAAGTTGTCACAAGTCTCTTCCAACTTTTTTTAAGGGTGTTTAGCAAGGGTGACATTGTGGGACATGTGTGGGACATTGAACAAGTATTTTCTGCCATATTGCCATATAGCCTAAGGCGGCTGTGGCTCAGAGGCAGAGCGGGTCGTCCACCGGTCTGCATGTCGAAGTGTCCTTGGGCAAGACACTGAACCCCAAATTGCTCCCGAAGGCTGTGCCATCGGTGTGTGAATGTGTATTAATGGCTAGGTCCTCAAACTGATGAGCAGTTGGCACCTTGCATGGTAGCCAAGGCCATCAGTGTATGAATGTGTGTGAATGGGGTGAATGAGATATGTAGTGTAGAGCGCTTTGAGTGGTCGGAAGACTAGAAAGGCGCTATATAAGTACAGTCCATTTACCATTCAGCCTTATGCATATATTCTGCTTGTTACCTATTTCTGTTTTGTAAAGCTGCCTCTAACATGTTGTTTCACAGATTATTGAAAGCATGACTCACAACATAGCATCCATACTTAAATATTTTAATTAAAATGAAACACATTTTGCAAACATATAAGAAATACTCAGTTTTGAAATGGCTTGAGTCACACTGTTCAGATAGATCTGCTTAATTACCGCAATCTTTTTGCTGCGTTGTCTGAGTCTGCCTGCTCAGTAGCACTGCGTGCGGTATCAACAACATAGACAGTACTACCTACAGCACTGATGTACTGTAACCAAAATAGAAAATATGAAATATAATTTAGAAGTTAGTAATGACCAGTGTTGGGCACATTACTTTGAAAAAGTAATTAGTTACAGTTACTAGTTACTTACCCAAAAAAGTAACTGAGTTAGTAACTGAGTTACTACACTATAAAAGTAACTAGTTACCCAGGAAAGTAACTAATGCGATACTTTTTTTAAGTTAAAAAATGCCAAATAATTTGGAGTAAAGCAAACAACAGATACCCATACAGGTTTTAATGTATTGCACCTCAACGCAATTACAACTGAACTTCAAGCATTTTCTTTACTTACAAATGTAAGCAGTTAAACAATATGACATGTTTTACACTTGACATGCTGCAAATTAAAACAAACTTTCAATGGCAGCATGTTTTCAACCACATACCTCCCTATAATTTTATTGAGTTCTTGCTGTGTGGTAAGTTTTGGGGTAGAAGCTGAAGCAGAAAAATCCAGCCTTCCTTGTTAGCTAGCTTGCCTTTATCGTGGGGCATGCCGGTGGCCACTAGCTTAACAGAAGCGTGTGCAGTCGAGAGATGCTTCATTAAATTCGAGTTGCTTACATTTGACGTGGACAAAGTCTTTGGTCTTAGACACAGTGTGCATGTAACATGTACATTTTTACCTTTTACCTCGACGAGGTTAAAATACTGCCTATACTTCCACCGTGAAAACGCTGTCTTAGACTCAGCCTCGGGACTCGCCATCTTATCTGACATGCTGTGTGTGTGTGCGTGTGTGTGTGTGTGTGTGTGTGTGCGCGCGCTAAGACCGTGTGTTGGTTTGTGTGTATACCCGCCCACCGGGTGTCTCTGGTTGGCTCAACATGAAATCTCTGCTTTAGCCAATCGTCATTACGTATCCCGCCCTTACCAAAGGGAGAAAAAAAGGCATTCCTGTATGCGAGTTGAGTGAGGTGCCAGTTTCTAAACGAGTAGGTTGGTTCAGTAACGCGAGGTAACGGCGTGTTGGTACCGGTAACGGCGTTACATTGATAGATGAAGTAACTCGTTAGATTACCCGTTACTGAAAAAAGTAACGCCATTAGTAACGGCGTTTATTTCAACGCCGTTATTCCCATCACTGGTAATGACATACAGAGAATTCAAGGCAGTTGTGATGTATTAAGTAACGGCTTACCAGAAACTTCCAGTGTACATTGCCAATGTTAATAAAAGACATAGTTGTCAAAGTCGGTCTGTAACAAAACCCTAAATTTGTTATTTATTTTTACTAGTGCTTTGACTGTGTAACATCTGTTTTACGTGTGTTTTTACTACAAAGTCTGACATCCAAACTCTCCCAAATATTGATAGCAGCTCCTTGACACCCGTAAATGTGATCGAATCTCCTAGAATCTGGGGCGTGCAAGCAAGAGTGCATGTATGTGTGTGTGTGTTCCTGTAATTTATAGATGGATATGTCATTGCAACTACAAATAAATAAATGAATGAATAAATGACGGGGTCAACCTGCTCAATGAGGCGTCTATGTGTATATGTCTATGGTTTAACTGCCCTGAGAAGTTTTCATTTATAGGGGGCGCTGTTGACCCCACCAGCGGGAGCTCTCGGGAAAGAAAGTAAATACTGTACACCAATTTAAACTGTAACTACAATGTTAGTAATACAGTTACTAATGTTTTTTATTTTAAATACGTAACGCCGTTACATCTAATCTGTTACTCCCCAACCATAAAAAAAAATGATTGCAACAATACAAATAAGCCTATAGTCTGACTCGTATTATATTAAAGGCTTTTATGTGTACACAATAACCTTATAACATTGTAATGACGTTTATTTGTGCTCGTTTGCATATGTGTGTGTGGTGCTCTGTGTGTGCACTACTATCTTGATAATGCGCCCAGTGGAATACTGCGCCATTTACTTAACGTCTCTAATTAATAGGCCCATCCAAAATGGCTCTGGTTCACCCGAAATTGAGATCCTGCCGCCATGCCTGCTCCAAACACCCGTTTGGTTTTGGATGAAATTAACAAAATATAATAAATTTATTAATAAAAAGTAGGCCTACATTTGGCTAAAGTGGGGTTGCTTACCTTTCCAAACGTAGAGAACACAAAGACTCTAAAGGGAACACAAGAAAAAGATGTTGTGTTATGCTGCTGCATTTCTTTAAGTGTTTCCTTAGGCCCGACTGCGCATAGACGGCTGCGCGTGCTGTAGCCTATAAACTTAGAAAATCAGAAAATAAATAAATTCCCTAATAATAACCACAGTAATCGTTATAAACTATAAACTAGCGGGGTCTGGCTGTCACCCCCATATGTCTCTGTCAATCACTGGCCTGCAGGTACCGACTGAATTTCTGCGTGCAGTAGGCTACGCATCAAGCTGCGGATGAGCTATGTAGACCTAACTACTGGAAAATAGTAAAATATCATATATGATTTCCCCATGCAGTAACATAATCGCAATTAGGCTTCATTTGACATACTATAGTTTATTTGCCATTTGCACTGCTAGAAATGTATACAACATAGCCTATTGTGCATACTTTGCATATATTACTTGGTGTGCTAGTTACATGAGCATGTTAATTGGCTAATGTTAGACTAGCCATGTTCGGTGTAGATGCCACAAATATTTATTACAAATGTTATATTTATTCATAGAAAAGTATAGGATGGCGCTACCTGGATACTAATACTGTCAACATCCAATGTCACTTTATCCCAAGTAGCCTTGAGAAATATTTGCAAGGGCAACTCACCCTCGTGTAGGCGCCATTCTTCCACATCTGACGAGAAGAAGTCGTTGGAAGAGGAAATTTGGTGTTATACCGCGCATGCGCTTATTCAGTGTAAAATTACCAACTCAGGAAATAAAAAAATGCATAATTAAATATATATAAATGAATAAATACATACATATTAAATTAATGAATGAATAGAGGTTATACTACTATTTTTTTCACTTTTTTTATTGGTTTTCAAAAATTGAAAATGACACATCATACAACATACATACAGAAGTATATGAACAAATGTTTCTCCCACCTCCACCCCCTTGCAAACCTTGAGAGAGAGAACACACGAAATTAGCAAGGGAAATGGGAATTTTTATTTACTCAAAAATGAACGAAAGAAATACACACAATATTGCATGTAAGTTACGTACGTATGGGTTAATAGAGTGAGGAACAGCCAAAGTGTATCAGCCTTTGTCAGATATTATGGATCAAAGAGATTTTAAAGTAGAGTAAATACTGTACATAATGTCTTTTTCCATTCAAAATAATAAACTTTGAAGCTGAATTTCTCCAAAATGATACAGTAAATATGCTTGATACTGAGTGAGTGAGCAGTCAAGATGGTCCTGAGTTCAAGTGTATCAGCCTTTGTCAGAAATTATGGATCAAAGAGATTTTAAAGTGACGTAATATGTTTGTCCGTATCGTGGACTACATGCATTTGCCATACATTCTGTAATACGGGCGCACTTGAAATCAGGAAAAGACCGAACGTCTGCTCACTTGACCACGAAAAGACGAACGTCTGCTCACTTGACCGCAGTGCAGAACCGCCCGATCCAATATGGCGGCGACGTCAACGTACGATTCAGCTCTCAATGCGGCGTCTATGTATATATGTCTATGAGCGCCGCCATATCCAATCCATACTGGAAGTCCAAAGCGGAAGTAGTTTCAAAATAAAACAAAAAACAAACAAAATAAAAGCTTAAAAACACGCACGTTTACACCACAGACTGTATAGTTTACACATAACACAATCCCGTGCATTTTGTGCAGTTGCATGTTTATCGTAACATATAATTGACTAGTTAATTGTCCCGCCAGCCGCCTATATCCAATCCATACCGGAAGTATGTTTACACCATGGACTGTATGCGTTACACAACATAATTCTATCTATTTTTGTGAAGTTACATGTTTATCATAGCTTTATAATTGACTTACAACGTTAATGTTTCATGGATTTCATGAATTCAGACAAAACTGAAGTTCTTGTAATTGGACCCAAACACCTCAGAAACTCTCTTTCTAGAGACTTAGTCACTTTAGATGGGATCACCCTGACCTCCAGCTCCATTGTAAAGAATCTTGGAGTTTTTTTTTAATCAGGATTTGTCCTTTAATGTCCATATAAAACAAATTTCTAGGACTGCATTCTTCCACTAACGTAACATGACTAAAATCAAAAGCATTGTCTCTCAAGGATGCAGAAAAACTAGTCCACACATTTGTTACTTCAAGGTTGGACTATTGTAACTCTTTGTTATCAGGCTGCTCTAATAAGTCTCTGAGGACTTTGCAGTTAATTCAGAATGCTGCTGCACGTGTTCTGACAGGAACCAAGATCAGAGATCACATCTCTCCCATTTTGGCTTCCTTGCATTGGCTACCTATTAAATCTAGAATAGAATTTAAAATTCTTCTCCTTACTTACAAATCTCTTCATGGTCAGGCACCAATATATCTAAAAGAGCTCATAATACCTTACTACCCCTCTAGAACACTGCACTCTCAGGACGCTGGGTTCCTTGTGGTTTCTATAGTCTCCAAAAGTAGATTGGGAGCCAGAGCTTTCAGCTATCAGGCTCCCTTCTGTGGAACAAACTACCATTCTGGGTGGAGGCAGACACGGTCAACACTACGACTTTGCTTC
The DNA here is from genome assembly GCA_004119915.2 of Collichthys lucidus. Lineage (NCBI taxonomy): Eukaryota > Metazoa > Chordata > Actinopteri > Sciaenidae > Collichthys > Collichthys lucidus. The sequence continues at coordinate 31,569,124 of CM014096.1, forward strand.
TTGATAAAGCCTATAGTTAGGGCTGGCTCAGGTCATCCCTTAGTTAGAGAGGGATCCCTCCTCTGTGGCTCTTCCTGGGGTTTCTTCCACCTTTTTTCCCTGTTAAAAGAGTTTTTTGTGGGCAAGTTTTTCCTCACTCGAACCGAGGGTCTAAGGACAGAGGGTGTCACTCCCTGTACAGATTGTAAAGCCCTCTGAGCCAAATGTACTTTGTGACTTTGGGCTATACAAATAAAATTGATTTGATTTGATTTGATTTACCTTCAATATCAACATTATGAATACAAATATGAATTATGTTTGTGTGGTAATGGAATTCTCAAATTAAATAGATACTATCATATTAGTAGCCTATATGGTAAATATTAATTTATGTTCATGTTTAATCGATTTACAAACATTGATTCAATATCAACGTTATGAATACAAATGTGAATATTAATAGGACTGAAGAATAACTGAATTCAAATTAAATAGAGAATTAATGAAACAGTCACAACAAATGTCATACTTACTATCATTAGTTTCTGGTAAAAATTCATTCATTTATTCATTTTCTACCCCTTATCCTGCACAAGGGTTAGGGTGCGCTGAGCCTGTCTCAGCTGACTTTGGGCAAGATATAGTAAATATTAATTTATGTAAATGTTTTATCGACTTATTATCGACAATTAATGTTGACTGTAAATATTATTATTATAGTTATTAGGCTAAACGTAAATACAATGTTTCTGTGTGTTTGTAGGCGATACTGACACATCATTCACACTAGAACTGAAAAATCATAATCATTGGTGGTAATATAGCGTAAGGACTGTATTGCCCTGATCTTGTTTGCAGGAGGCTGGCATGATCTCCCTGTCTTTCCTGTCTATGGCCCAGCCTGCCCACTAGAGGATGCCTTTATTAATCACAGTACAGTACAGACTACCCACACATTGTTTGCTCAAAAGCATAGTAGAGAAGCTTAGCTAAAAGACATCAGTCCTGCTGGTCGTTTCCTCACCCACCAGGGTTCTTCAGGGATGAGAGGGCCATCGTGAGAAACATAGTTAAACAAAACATTACACTATCATGCTGGCAACATTAATAACTGCCTTGGACTTTTTTGTAAGAAAATGTTTTTTTATGTTCTTTAGGTAGAAACAACGAAATACAACGAGGAAAATACACTAAACACGCAGAAATAATAAATTAAACTGAATCACACTTTTGGCCTTGATGATCTGTAGGGGGGGTTCTAAAACAGGGTCTTACTGGCCATCATGATTTCTGCCAGCAGCGGGTCAGGACAAAAAATATTTTCCAGTCCGACAACCTGGCTAGATTACATCCTAAGGGGTCAAATATTAATATTTTATATATTGTCAGCTCCTACTCTGAGATGTCCGCATCAGTTACAATGTCAGCTTTGGCCCCCTAACTGACTGTCTACACGTAACTTAAGCACCTTCAGAATGAGAAATACCTAAAAAATCCCAGGGGGAAATTATCATACATTTTATTTTTTAGATTTATTATTATAAATTCTGCAGCAGACCGCTCACAGTACACTTATTGCACGAGAACTTCATCGTTATGTTGACGTCACTGCTGCCGGTTCCTGCTCCATTCAATCGTACCCGGGTGGATTTTACGTTAGGCCTGTCCGGTTTACGGCCTCCCGCCATTTTATTTTTGAGGAACACTCGCTGCTCGCACACACACACTGTGGATACCCTGCGACGGTAGCCCACTGTTTAAACCTTCTTTGGTAGTCTGGTCCGGGAGGCCTGCACACATCGCCCGCTCTTTTCTCTGGTGCATGGTCTGACGTTGGAGGAGACATCGGAGGAGAGAAGGTGAGGAGAGAAGGAGAGGAGCAGGCGAGAGGTTTCCTCGCTCCTTGTTAGCATAACGTTGTTAGCTTGGTGGCTAATGTAAGTCTCTGCGCAAAGCTGACGCTCCGCTGCTGGGATACATGAAGTGATAATATTGATATAATGTGTGACATGTGTCTGCCAGTACACTTAGCCTGTTTGTGCTGAGCTCAGTGAATAGAACAGTTAGCACGTCGAGCTAACTGTGCTGCGAGTTCCCGTACTCCATGTTGGCCTGTGTTACTCAACCCCCAGCGTGCTCGGTCATCTTACTGATAATATTCACTTTCTGATAATAACGATAGGTCATACTGTTTGTGTAGGTGAAAGATGACGCAGTTTTTACCCCCGAATCTGCTGGCCCTCTTCGCACCGCGGGACCCGATCCCCTTCCTGCCTCAGCTTGAGAAGTTGCCCCACGAGAAGCATCACAACCAGCCGTACAGCGGCATCGCGCCGTTTATCCGGCACTTCGAGGTCAGTCTGATTCTACTATCACATTCGTTTTCCTTTGATTGAAGCACGTTTAGTTGTTCACTGCCACATTCCCCGTGTGTTCATGTATTTCTGTCCTCCCTTTGTGATCAGGATCCTAGAGACGCCCCTCCACCAACAAGGGCAGAGACCCGTGATGAGCGGCTGGAGAGAAAGGTGAGAGATGCAATTTCCCCTTCACAGCCCAGAGAGATGCTGCATCAACAACAAAACACCTCATTAGTCACTATACATAAGAATAATAATTATGCATAAGAATAAATTCTTTTTTTTGCTTGATGCCATATCATAACAAAAGTTATCTTATGACTTTTCATACAAAGCATGTCTAGACTGTACTCTTCATAATATTAACAGAGACCAACAATTCCACCATGAGCATGCACTTGGTGACAGTGGCAAGGAAAAAAAATCTTTAACAGGCAGAAACTTTGAGCAGACCCAAGCTCATTGGACACAGTCATCCACCACGACTGGTTGAGTTGATGTGAGATGAGTGAAATATTTGGTCATAACATAAGGGGCTGAACAAAACTGCGACCCAAAGTCAGCACTGGTTCTTTATGAGCATTGCTGTGAGTTCTCCCACAGTAATTGTTGCGTGTTGGCCATTTCCGCCAACCTTTTGCTTTAACAGAGGCGAGAGAAGATTGAGAGGAGACAAGCCGTAGTGGAGACAGAACTCAAGCTTTGTAAGTATTAACAGTAAAGCACAGTATGAGTATGAGCTCTTTTCGCTGTACTTAAACTAATTCCTCTTTTTTGACTGTGTTATATCAGGGGATCCCCACAATGACCCCAATGCACAAGGAGATGCATTCAAGACATTGTTTGTTGCACGAGTGGTGAGTTGAAGTACACATTCATGTTTCATGAATAAGGCAATGTGTTCTCTTAACATTCATGTCTAATGGTGTTCTGTGCTTGCTGCAGAACTATGATACGACAGAGTCCAAGCTTCGCCGTGAGTTTGAAGTGTATGGCCCCATCAAACGGGTATGTTATGTTGCTGTTTCTCACTTGGCTAGACATATTTACATGTTTGCACAACTATATTTGAATTGTATCCTCTGTAATTCCATATTGTGAACCTCCCAACAAAACCTGGGGTTAAAAAACATCATTCCTGACCAATAACGTGACATCCATTCATGTTCCATCCATCTTCTCAATTATTTCTAATTGTACAACTTTGAAATGTTAAAAACTTGATCTGAAATCCATGAGTAGTAAAAGATACAAATATGTAGAAATATCTAAACTGACACATTACCCTTTGCACACATTGATTTATTTAAAAAATGGAACAGCTTACCTGCAATGATGCATTTTTTTAAGCTTTATTTTTTGTTTACTGCAGACAGACTATGATTCAACCCTGTCTTATAGTTTGTTTGCATGGCAGTGATAAGCATATGAACTCTGTGTGTAATTATTATCCCGCAGCCAACCAATATCTCCACGCCTGTTTCTTCCAGATTTACATAGTCTACAACAAGAGGACGGGGAAACCTCGGGGCTATGCATTCATCGAATACGAGCATGAGCGGGACATGCACTGTGAGTATCAAAGCAGAGCACTGAGCTCAAACCTCATGAAGAGTGATCCCTGATCAGTCACTGATCACCCCTTTACTTTATTCTATATAGATATTTTTGTAATGATATTGGGATGGCAGCTTTCTCTAACATGTAGTGAAGTTCAGGGCTCTACACTAACCTTTTTTAAAAGTGGTTGCCAGGCTGGCAACCAGGAATCAGCTTGTGGTTGCCCAAATAGATTGGCTGCCATTTTGAATCACCTTTTTATTATATTTTGAGTAATTAAGATGCTGTACAGTTCTACTTCAACTTAAAAATTAAATTATAAGCTTCATTAAAATAACAAAACTAAAGTATTTGAATCTGAAGTTATGATAACTGATAGACATTTACTGATAGTAACTGATCTGTTAATCTGTCCACCCTTAATTTCTGGTATATGAACTATCAGCAGTCAGGTTAGTCGAACTTTTCGCTCCAGTCAAACAATTTAGTTTGCTTCGCCAAGTTTCCAAAACAGATTGGTGAGTAAACGTGCATTGTCTGGTGCAATACAATTAATCCAACAAATATTAAAAATGTAGTTACATTTCCGGTGCATGCATTCTGTTTACCGTCTATTTTTTATTATATGATTAAAGTGGTTGCCACCATTGGCAACCATCGGCCAAGAATTGGTTGCCAGTTTCTCTGAATGGTTTGCCAAAGAAAAACCTGACAACAGTTACTGTCGAGCCCTAATGAGCAAATTGATGGTTATGGCATCAGAATACTCGGACAGACATGTTCTACAATTTGCATGTTGAAATTCGAGTCAGATGTTTGTGTGATGTGTGTATGTGTGTGATGTGTGTTATCAGTTGACCAAGTCTGGTTAAGGTGGGGAACTGCTGCATTCAGTGGGGCATCATGGGAAAAGTGGGAGTACCAAGAGATAGATGTGTTTCATCTGTGAAGTTGAACATCTTTGCCTGTCAAAGGGCACATTGTCTTTTAACTGTTAGGCGTTGTAGCTCTGTGGAAGAGCAGCTCTCCTGGTTGGACTCTAATGGTAAGCATAAGGTGGTCACGAAGCTGTAAATGGGTTTTTTTGTTTTTTACCAGACATGTGTTAAGGACTGTACGGTGACCCGTCTTTTGTATGACTAGGTATTGAGCTTGTTTGTCAAAGTTTTTATAGGTGGTCTTCAACCCTGGTCATGCTGAGATTAGTTAAACTTCACCACACTAGTGAGATCTTTAAAGCTGGTGGTGACGCCACAGTGAATAATGGAGTACTGTCTCATTAGACAAGTGAATGGTGCCATCTAACACTGACACCATTCTGGGATTTTAGTGTGATCAACTCTTCAAGACCAGAGTTGCTGAATCACAGCAAGCATGTAGTCACAGAAAGGGGTGAACTGAGGGGGGATGTGGGGCTAAATGGTATATTAACTGTGTGTTGTTCTCATTGCCACTGCAGCCGCCAATCTGTGATGGCTATTGGCCAGAGCTGGCTGGCAGATGATGATGGTTATGATACATCTACACCCTACTACCACAGCTCAGTATATGGTTGGTATAATGGGTTTGTATGATGGGTAAGATTTCTTTCCACCCTCCATCTCCTAAATAGGGAAGAGGAGTTGCGTTCAATGGGTAAAGCGTCTTCCTTTGCAAGCCTAAAAGAGCTTTGAGTGCAATTACTACTACTTGGATCTTAGGCTTTGACCATTGAACGCAACCCTGACAACTAGTGTATTAAATGTTGCCCAATGATTCTGCCCTTTTTGTAAAAGCCACCTCGGGTCACTGAAGGCTCATATACTGAGGGATTAGCTATATTGAGGGATTCAAGGGTGGTGATCGAGAGAGAAACCTAAAGCTGCTGTGTTCTGACTCTGCCTAAACATTCCGCTCTAAAGGGTCTTGCCAATAGGTGACGATGTGTCTGACAGAAAATAAAAAGTCCCAGTTTATGTAACTTTACTACTACTCATAGCTTGGAGTTGCATCAGACCGAAAAGGTAGCTGACAGAGGTAAATATATATATATTTTTTTTCCCTGTGGAGGAAAAGAAATCAAAAACAAAACAAAGCCTGCTCTCTCCATGTCCCACAGAATGTTTGTAGTTTTAGTTTTTATTGAGTTGCTGTTCATTCACAAGTTGATAAATTTAGTAAAAATATGATGCATTGTTGTAGATCACCCAACAGCAACTAAACAAAAATAACACTGTACACTTTTTAAACAGTGCAAATATAAGATCTGTAACAATTTTTCTTTTGCTAGTCTTACATTGCAGCATAGCCCAAATGCTGTTTGTCGTGCATAGTCACAAATGCCCACTCTGAAAACTGCGCCATTATTCAGGGTTTGTCCTGGCTCAGTCTTTATTGCAGAAATGTGTAAATAGAGGTCATTGGATATATATGTAGTTTTCAATACAAATATAAATGACACTCATGAACTTTCATAAGGAGTTTTACTTTTTTGGCTGGTGGGTTGACAGTGTCATAGCCTGTCCATAGCTTGTGCTCTGAGCTGATGAGATTCATGTGAAAATTAAATACCTCAAGTCTATTAGGCTCAGGTTTTCTGCGAATTATCAGTGCTGATTCATCTTTCTCTCCAAACTGCTAGTATTCTCAGCATCTCCCTGAGTGGCTGGTCGCTTGTAGAGCCTTAAGTTTAAATACAGTTCACAACAAGTGTTGTTTGACTGTAGAAAATGTTCAAATCTCACCTAGGTTAATTCACAATTCATCCAAATGATTTAAATCTAAGCTGGCTTTAATAGAAAAGGCAGATGAGGGGAATGTTGTTGGTAATTCTGCTAAATGGGCTATTCATACATTATTTATCCACTACATAAGTAAAGCTACTAGTTGTTATAGTTTTACAGATGATTTCCTAAGAATAGTAAGGTCAAGACATGGCTTCCATAGTTTCAGCTTATCACATGTAAGTAAATAAGTTTAGACACTGGACGCCCTAAACCACTTTGATATTTCAAGCCACTTAAATTGAAGAAATGTCAGCATTAGGAACATGACTTATTCTCAGTTTAAAAGATCTTTGATTAGTTGGTTGGGGTTGTGATAAGGCAACTCCTGTAAGGCAGGTTTCCCCGTCTTCTGTTATCTGTTTGTTTTTTTGTTTTCCTTTTTTAGTTAGTCAGTTTTGGTAGGACTGGTGGGGGTTTGGTAAGGCCCTGTCATTGGCTGGGATGTTGTCATCCTTTAGTAAATACAGGAAGTGGAGGGGTTCTGGTAAGGCCCCTGATAGTTGTTGTGATCGTATGTGTATTCTGGCGCGGAGGGATTTCGGAGGGTCCTATGACTAGGGACTTAAGGTCCATGAGTGAGGGGTAATGGTAAGATGATCAACTGTACAGTATGAGTGAGGGAGTTTGGTAAGGCCCTCAGAATGTATATGTGAGGATTTGGTAAGGCCCTCAGAGTGTATGCTGTAACTGATGGGTTTTGGTAAGGCCCTCTTGGTAAATTACCCTCAGGGATCATCATCACATCAGACCGTTGTGGCAGCCAGGATAAGCTGCCTGGACTTCACCAAGTCCTTCCATCATACAAGATAGATTGAAAGACTGTTATGTGGTATAATGGGATGACTGTGAATGTACATGAGATTGAAATATGTCAAATGTTGGAGCCCCTGTGTCGATTAAATGTTGCCCCTAAATCTCATCTTGCCGGGCACAGCTACACTGCAGCCGCCGGAGCTGATCGTGCCCATTCTAGATAACTGACAATGCAGTACGCCTCAGATTCTGATGCTGTGAGCAGCTGCATCAGGCTGGCTGGAAGTCAGAAACAGAAATGACAGAATCTGGTCAATGTTAAAAAAAAACAGCCAGTGCAGGCTGCCTGTTGTAAAAACAAACTAAGGGAAGCGATTACATAGCAAGTACATAGCCATTCACTCATGATGGAAGCACCCAAATTTGTAATATAATCATCCTTAAGACTACCTGAACAACTTCAAGTGAAGACATAGGCTTTTCAACACCACTGTTTGTAAACATAGTAAACACAAGACCGTCAACGAAGTGAATGTTGGGTAACTCAGTGATGCAGTTAAAACTGTAACATATCAATCACTCATCGGGTGGAAGGAAGTCTACTCCCATTATCCTTCAGCTTTTACCCAGAGAGCAGCCATCTCGGCTTCGCCTGCTCCTGGTCAGTATAATGATGCACTGTTTGTTTCCTTGGCCACATTGATGCAGTCATACTCCTGTCTCACCTCTGCCTTCCCTCTTCCCATTCCTCTTCTCCAGCCGCCTACAAGCATGCCGATGGGAAGAAGATTGATGGTAGAAGGGTGCTGGTGGATGTGGAACGAGGACGCACTGTCAAAGGATGGCATCCACGACGGCTAGGTCAGCTGCCATATTTCATTTCTTGTTTTTAATTGAGCAACAGGCCCTTAAGCAAAAGACTGAAGCAGAGGTGTCTAAAAAGGACTGACACCATCATGAACATTATTCAAGTTTTTTTTATTCTACACATGCTCATCAGTGCTGGTGTTTTTTATTCTTCTATAAAACACTATTATCCACAGCCTTCACTTTGTCATCAGTACAATGAAATGCACCTCCTAACTTTTTAAGCATGAGCACTGCAGTCAGAGAGGGACCGGCAAGATGTTCTGTATCTGCACTTTCAGTGATCCTTACTCCACTAGTGGATTGGAGTGGAGTAAATAACTAGATGTCACTTGTATTGCATTAGATGACAGTGTAGTGTTGCTGGGAGGCTTTAGGCTCTCCATAAGGTGCTGAGCTTGTTAAAACAGCTATAATATTTGTGTGTAGCATTATGCACATGTTACAGTCTAGCTTAGTGTTAAGACCGATGAGCAAAATGTTTGCTGCCATTTTGGCTTTCCAGATGTCTGAGCGGTTAACACATTTGACTCCTGTTGGATTTCTTAACCAGGTGGAGGATTGGGTGGCACTAGAAGAGGTGGAGCCGATGTCAATATCAAGCACTCTGGCCGAGATGATGCCTCACGTTATGATGACCGGCCCCTGGGGGGGTGAGTATTTTCAGGCAATACCTGTTACGTTGTCTTACATTGTGTACTGCTGTGTCTAACAGTCTTTGCTTTGTCCTGACTGCTCATAGTGATCGGGATCGTGGAGAACGGAGGGAGCGCAGTCGGGAGCGTGACAGGGAGAAGGACAGAGGAGAGCGCCGGAGGTCCCGATCTCGTGAACGCCGTCGACGTACCCGTTCCCGGGAGAGAGAGAGGGAGAGAGAGAGACCGGTTGCAGGAGGAGATGATTCCACTGGTAGTAGCAGGCGTCGAGAGCGAGAAAGGGAACGTGTGGGGGCAGCGGGAGGAGACAGCAGGAGTAGGGAGAGGAGTAGAGAACGTAAGAGAAGGAGCAGGAGTCGGGATCGCAAAAGGGACAGAGAGAGGGGCAAGGGACTTGATGGAGAGGAAATTTCCCAGGGAGATGGAGCCCCCGAGGGTGGTGAGCGGATGCTGGAGGACCATGAAGGAGAAGTTGGTGAGGGCATGGAGGAGCGTAGGGATCGAGACCGAGAAAGGGACAGGGACCGCAGGCGTAGCCACAGGGACAGAGACAGGCGCAGGGGAGACCGGGACAGAGACAGGGAGCACAAGAAGGATCGGGGGGAGAGAGACAGGGGGGAGCGCAGAGAGGAGCGCCATGGTTCTCTACGAGATGACATGGGTCCCCAGGATGACATGGGTAATGAGGATGAGGCAGGAGCACCACCACACATGGAGGAGTACAGTCAGGATGGGATCATGATGGACCAGCAGTCAGTGCCGTCGGCTGATGGCTATGTCTCCAGTGAGAACGGCTACAAGATGGAGGCACCAGGAGATGAGTACTAAGCCGCTCCCTCTCCCAGCAGGCTTCCACCTCTAAATAAGTTGTTTCATACTTTCCTGTCAGGTACTGAAGCCCTGACATCACTCAGGCTTCCTGTGCCGTTTGCAGACGCCATGCTAGCTTTCTCTGATCTGTCAAGAATCTGAAATATTCCACTTTGTTTCACACAGTTGACTCATAACTGATTTGATCTCACCAAAGTTGCAGTTTTCCTGCATTGCCCAACTAATCCGTGCCACTAAATGTTTTCAGATTACCTTATTGATTGAAGCTACGTTTCTTTACTTTTTTTTTCTACTCTTGTTTGGCATGGACTTGATGAACGTTTTTAGCTGGGTAGATTGTGTTGTCTCTTATTTCCAGTTTAATTAAGACTGTATTCTTATTTGGACCCAGTGACCAATTTCTGCTCAATGTATGTGAAACTGAAGGAAATGTAGTGTTGTGACATTGAGGGCTGTTTTGTTTATTCATTCTGGAATAAAACATTTTTAAAATATGTCTGTGTTAGATTGAATATGTCAACTCCAGGGTCTCCGCGGATCCTTAAAAAGTCTTAAAAAGTCTTATTTTTAAAATGTGTCTTAAAAAGTCTTAAGAAGCATTATATTTCACCATTTTCTGAAGTATGGCATTAAATTTTACAAGGTAGGTATTATTTTTCATCCCGGTAGCCTATGGTTAATAAAAAAACATTTCGCTGATTTTTTTCTGCGCTAACGTGATTTACTTAGCCAGCGATGTTTGTTATCAAGATGCTGAAAACTCATGGAGCCGTTGTTTGCAGTGTGTCGCTTTAGCCATGAAATGGAACAGACGAAGAAGTGGTTGGAATAAGCAGCATACGTTCAACCTCTCTGGCATACATGAACATGAACCGAGATGGGGAAATGCAAGTTCAGCGACAAGTGGCTCGAGGAGCCGAAATACAATAGTTGGCTAACAAAAACAGTGTCGGAATATGATGCGCGATGTAAATTATGTCGGATTCATCAAGTTGGGAACAATGGGCTGTAGTGCCCTTGACGCTCACATGAAAGGGGAAAAGCACACACGCTATGCTGCTAGTCAGGAATCAACAGTCCCCCTGCGAATGTTCGCCACTACAGGCACTAACGCAAGTGCAAGGCCAGCTGTGCCTTTCATATCTCCGGGCCCCAGCACAAATGCTTTCGCTGCATTCGCTCCAACCGCTACGTTAAAGGCAGAAATACTTTGGGTTCTGCAGGAGTGCAGGAGAAATCCGATGCACTGAGTTAGATAAGTTAGATAAGTAGTAAAACTGTATTTATTTCCTGACTGTTTATGTGTACATCAGTGCCCTACTATTAAAATATTGAGAAGGCAAAAACTAAACTAAAACTATAAACTGAAGATGCACTGATTTATAAAAAAATAAATATGCTTTGAGTTTGAACTTATCTTTGACTGCGCCTTTTTACTGTATGAATATTTGTTTCGCGGTAATGGTCTTATTTTTTATTCTCAAAGGTCTTAAAAGGGTCTTAAAAAGCATTATATTTGCTTGTCAGAAATGTGCAGAGACCCTGAACTCTCTACAGTCTGATTTATACTGCATGAATGGAACCAGTGCATGTCCAAAAAGTCCAAACAGAATGAATTGATGAGCAGCTAAAAACGGTATTAGTTTGTTAATGTTTAATAATGGGTTTCATTAATGAATTTAATGCATTCAGGTTCACGTGGCTTATTTACCTGAACAGAAACCTCTTCATGTGTAGATCATATTTCAAATAAAAAGTGTTCTTTGTCTTTAGTGTGGAGCGCTTTAAACACACGTAGATGCTCATCGTGTAGTCACGCAGTGAAGCCGGAGCTGTACACCAGCTGTGTGCTCCATCTCTGCCCTCACTCCCTCATCTCATGTTCAGTCTGTTCACCGTGTCATAAGGATGGAGCACGCCTTGCTGTGAGCCAGCTCATCCACGCAGCGTTAAGAAGGATCAGCCTGGACGCGGAGGAGCTCATGATGATGTCCTCTTACTACCACCCCGCCAAGGAAGCAGACATGGCGGCGATGACGGAGCCGCTCTGCCTGGAAAGAGGTAACGTTACGAGCCAGAGCTCACCGTGACCTACCGGCGAATTGAACGGAGGTACTGTAAACAGATCTCCGTATTACCTGACTGACACATGCACAGATAAATATGAATTTACCCAAAAGACGGTGAGTGTTCACAAATAATCACAAAGTGTGTGTGTGTCGCAATTACACAGCTCGGCCCGTCTTCGTTGTAAACGTCATTAGCTGTCGAACCCACTGACAGACTGATCCGGATCATTGTTGACTTCCTCCTGGACACAATCCCACAACCTGAAATCCGTGAGGCTGGGACGGCTGCCTGCTATCTCAGATCTGTTTCTAACCTAACTATAGAGCATTTACGATCAATCGCCGTGTGTGTGTGTGAGAGAGAGAAGGTGTGTAATAAGCACTTCTATATAAATGTCATTTGAATGAAATACTAGCTGTACATTGATGTACATGATGATGAAGGCGATGATGAAGGTCCGGGTGTGATGGAGGTATCGACCTCTGGACAAAAAGTGCGGGTGCGGCCTGCAGACTGGGGGGCGGCATGAGCCTCCAGTTAAACCCATTAAACCCACAATGGACCAATGCAGGGCTCTGACGTCATTATTGAATCTGTGTAAGTTGAAACGCCACAGGACACGGTGATGACGTCATCATGTTCATACAACTGACAGAAAAGATGGACATGGTTTCCGAAGTGCTGTTTTGAAACTCTGGCTGTGTCCGAAATCACTCCCTAACCACTATGTAGTGCACTATATAGTGACCACGCCATTTTGTAGTGGTGTCCGAATGTTTAGTGTCCACTATATAGTGCACTGAATGTATCCCACAATTCACCGCGAAATGTAGTGAACATCCGATGGTCCCTAACCGAAGCAAGATATCCCATCATGCATTGCCAGAAGTTCTCTGGGCGCGGAAAGGAACATAAATATGGCAGATGGACGGGAGTCAGCAGGGGGTGTAGTTTGACGGAGGATGGTTTATTAAATTAATTAAAGAAAATGATATCTACTCTAATTAAAAAGGTGCTAATTTGATGACGTCTTGCTAGTCTTAGAAGAGCAGCGCATCTTCTCCTTTCTCTCTCTCATTATTCTAGTTCTCCTGATCATGAATAATTGAATTATTGATAAAACACAAACTATTTTATTTTATTTTTTATTGTTTATTTTATTACACATTTCAAAACTAGGCAAAATTGCTTTCTACGTTCATTTAAAAAAAGTGTAAAACGAACAGCATATAATTAAACATTGCAGTAGATTACACTGTAACTTTCTGTTACTAAAGAGCCAAAATATAAAAATATGCAAAAATAGAAAACAAAACACAAAAATAAAACGTACAGGACAGTAATCAAAAGACTGTAATTTAATAACAATGCAGTAGTAAATGGACAAGTATTACGTGAGACGACATTAATGTGGTACGTTTTAATTATGCGACAGCAATGACGTAATTACCGGTGCCAAGAGAAGTGTCCGAACATTTCTTCTGTTAAGCTCACTATATAGTCCACTACATTTAGTTTCCTATGTAGGGAGTAGGGAGTAGGGAATGAGTGAGTGATTTCGGACACAGCCTCTGTGTGTCCTAGAAGAGGCAACCTCTGCTCATTCCTTGAGCGTCCACTTGAGGCTGGCTCCAGAAGTGAGTCAGTCTCCATAAGTCCCCATGTCCAAATGTCCAACTTCACAGCAGAAATAAACATGTTTACAGCCTGGTACAAAAAACAGTTTTGGTCCCTGTAGCTAATTTCCCCGTTAATGACAACTGCACTGAGGGTGATTTTATATACAACTCACCTGTTCACATTTTATTAAGGTTTAAAGTTATGCAGGGTTAAGAGCGTGGGTGCTTTGATTGACAGGTAAGTGTCATCACAGGTGGCTTGTTTGAGCAAACCAGGCAACATTTAGCTCCACCCATACTTCAACTCTATGCTCATTTACTCAGTAGCTGTTGGGGGCAGCACACCAAGCATGTGAATGCAGATGACTTTAAAAAAAAATCTAAATGGTCAGATGATTAAGTGGATTAGGACCTGCCATATCTGTGTTGATAGCTTACCTATGCATTTAAAGTTGGTTTATTATGGCTAAAAAAATGATGTCAACTTTATTTTATATTTTAGTTAATTGTCAGTGCATGCACTGAACTTAATGCCTTGACGAAAGTCTCGATTGTTCTCTGCATGCACACTAACGTGCGCACAGATCAACTAAACTGTAGGAATGAACTGTATGAAATATCTCATGCAATAGCATTTTAGCGCCCAATGTAATATAATGTGTATCCTTATATCTATATGATATAAATAAACAACTTTAATTTTTCTACTTTATTTCCATTGAAAGCTACAAATATTTCTAGAATTTTTTTAATGTGACAGTCAGGCCATGTTTCTATAGCGCATGTTTTCCACATATTGTCATGTAACTTGCCACCAGCAGAACCTTCAAGGTGTGGTTGCATTTGATTATCAGCTGAGGGAAAATTAAAATGATAATGTTATATTAAAAAATATTATTTGTAGTTAATTACATTACTTATTACTAGTATTTGCATAACACATGAATCATATTTAGCCTGTGGAGTCCCAGCTAAGGATCTGCTCTTTACAGTGACAGCTGCCTGTGACACCTTGTTGGTAATCCAGCCTTGTGTGTGTTTTTGTGTGTTAGATGTGTGCAGGGTGATTGAGCTACTGGACCGGCTGCAGCGGAGCGGTGAACTGCCTCCTCCTAAACTGCAGGCCCTGCAGAGAGTCCTCCAGAGCAAGTTCTGTGCCACTATCAGAGAGGTATGCACGTAGAGGGGAAGTCTAATATTCATAATCTAATTTTTCCTTCCATCTAGCATATTGAGGGTATGCTTTCAGGTGTCACCACATTTACTCCTGCACACACGCTAAGCATCTGCTCTTTCGGACTGTAAAAACAAACATACGTAATGATCCTTGAACTGCATCTCATGGCTTTCATCAGCAAATAGCTGTTTCCCCTGCCTCCATTCTTTATGATAAGCTAGGCTAACCCTTATTCCAGCTCTGTGCTGACACACTGACATGAGGCTGATGTTCTATGAAGGTAGATTAGTGCCATATATCTGAAGAAGAGCAGACTATGATTTGCACTTGTAAAACCCGTAATTCGCAACTTGTAAACGCGCATCTCAGAGTTTGTAAGTGTAACTTCAGATCCACACATCTGCAAAAAGCAAACTGCAAGCATATTTCACAACTTGTGAAAGCGCGTCTTCGAATTTGCACTTGTAACTTCAGATCTGCAAAGCTGCACAACATGATTTGCATTCGCAGGTTCCTATTTGCTCGCTCAGTTGCGTCATCGGATGGATTTGAAGGAAACGATTTGCGCGCAGAGACCAGGAATGCCTGTTTTACCACTCTTGTCCAAGAGGTGGCAGTGTGGTTATTGGATAATATATCAATAAACGGCTCCGTTTTTTATTTATTTTTTATTTTATTATTGCAATAAGACAGAGTATTACAATGACACGTGACAGGTAGAACAGAAATTGCTGATCATTACATCAAGATAAAGTCAGTAAAAAAAAAACAAGAGATAAAAAACATACATAGACATACAAGAGGAATATATCTTAAAGAACATTTAGAAGCTTTGTGTTTTTCTTATTATGTACAAGTTTAAGAGATTTGAGAAGAGAGGAAATTTCTAAAATAAAAATATCAAAGAGAGGTTGATTCTCTTGCCATTTCTGTTTATGAATGAAAAATTTGGCTTGTAGAACATAAAAGTTAATTAAAAATTCAAATGATGAATCTGTAGAGTTCTCATAATAAAAGAAGATGTCTTTGAGAGTGAAGACATAATGGCCCTGTTGTGCAAAAAGGTGAAAACTAAGGTCTATTAGAAATTTCTTAACAGTATCGCACTCAAAAAATAAATGTACAAGTGTTTCATCTTCCTTATTACAAAAAGAGCAATGTAAATCTAGGTCTATGTCAGTATATTTTGAAATATTAACATTTGTAGGGTAAATCTTGTGGAGAATCTTAAAATGGACTTAATAAACGGCTCAGTGGTGGTGGTGGGTGGCTGGCCATGACTCTTGGTCTACGACACGGCGCCATGAGAACATGGAGAGAAGTGTTCAACAACGTGTAAGTAACATTATGGTTTACACGTTGTTGAACACTTCTCTCCATGTTCTCGTGGCGCCGTGTGTCGCAGACCATGATTCATGGACAGCCGTTTATTGAGATAATCCCTGACTTTTGCATGGCCAATAACCACACTGCCACCTCTTGGACAAGAGTGGTAAAACAGGCATTCCTGGTCTCTGCGCGCAAATCGTTTCCTTCAAATCCATCCGAGAGAATCGTGCCAAAATTCACGTGAGAAGGATGACGCAACTGAGCGAGCAAATAGGAACCTGCGCATGCAAATCATGTTGTGCAGCTTTGCAGATCTGAAGTTACAAGTGCAAATTCGAAGACGCGCTTTCACAAGTTGTGAAATATGCTTGCAGTTTGCTTTTTGCAGATGTGTGGATCTGAAGTTACACTTACAAACTCTAAGATGCGCGTTTACAAGTTGCGAATTACGGGTTTTACAAGTGCAATGCATAGTCTGCTCTTCTTCAGATATATGGCACTAATCTACCTTCATAATGTTCATCCCTCCTCCCTCACGAGTGAAGGTGTTTCCTCACAATGTTAAACTATTCTTTTAACTGTTCTTTGAACTGTTTTAGCCTCATTCATCATATCAAAGCCCTGATCATTGGACAAACATGTGGTTCATAGTCACAGAAGTGTTATCATTCTCTTACTTAATGGTTCAACCTTTTTGTTTGTAATGCTGTATATCACTCATGTGACCTGTGTGCTCTCTCTGTTGTCCTTCAGGTATATGAGCAGTTATATGACACTCTAGACATTGTTGGAGGACCAGAGGTGCGAGCACAGGCAACAGCCAAGGTACAGGCAAACTATTGACTAAAGAGTTCATGGTCATCTCGAGCATAAACAGGCAGAACACTGTTATACAGTTATACTGAGATACAATATAACGTGTGTAGAGGTGTGTGCGCCTGATTTCATGATTTAAATGCGATTTAATCAACACAGTGGACAACTGTATTAAACGGCACTGCACTCTGGTGCAGCAATTTCTTAAGTCAGAGGCTGCAGATCAACATGTCAACATACATTATCTGTCTGCTGCCTTTAGACAGCTGCAGAGACCTAATGAACTAAAGGAGACTGTAACTTCTGGAGATCTCCACTTGATCTGTAGAAGTCCATTATTAACATCAGCCAAGTAAAGACTATAGCAAACTAAAGGGTGTTTTAAGACAGACTACTGTGCCCCAAAGTACTACACAGACAGGTGAAGTTCATTTCAAAGTCAGGAAAATAGACTGCCACTTGTGATGCGTCACTGCACTGAAAAACAGGTCTGCTGTACAGTCCACAGCCAACAGCTGTTTGTGGTACACTCAGTTATGTAACTCATTTTATACAATTTCATGTGGAATATTTTTTTGCTGATCCTATGCTTGCCGTCCTGACCAGGCTACAGTGGCAGCCTTTGCAGCCAGTGAGGGCCATGCTCACCCAAGGGTGGTGGAGCTGCCCAAAACAGAAGAGGGTCTGGGCTTTAACATCATGGGGGGCAAAGAGCAGAATTCCCCCATCTACATCTCCAGAGTGATCCCCGGGGGAGTGGCCGACCGCCAAGGAGGGCTGAAGAGAGGAGACCAGCTGCTGTCCGTCAACGGAGTGGTAAGAAGCTCAGTCCCATTGTGAACTACAAAAGACCAGCTTGAGAGGAGCAGCACACACCCAAACAAGTTTATTTTAAAAACAGTTTTAAAACTGCAATATGTAAGATTGGACACCGCAGCTCAAATTCAAAACACTGGAGAGACTGCAGATGACACTGAACCTTCATGAGGGCAAAACGAGCATGACAATTGTATTGTATATTATTTATAGAGAGAGAGAAATACAACGTTACTTTCTAATTGTACCTTAAAGGTTTCAAAGTATTCAAAGTCATGCTGTAAACAATGACAATACTTATTGTCTTCTCATGACAAAACATTTATAGATATTGTGTGTTGATGCCAATGCAGAGTGTTGAAGGGGAGCACCATGAGAAGGCTGTGGAGCTGCTGAAAGCTGCCCAGGGTTCAGTCAAACTGGTAGTCCGCTACACCCCAAAGGTCTTGGAGGAAATGGAGGCTCGCTTTGAGAAGATGAGGAGCGCCCGGAGACGACAGCAGCACACCAGTTACTCGTGAGGCTGCACCCAGTCACCACTGTTAATTAAGTACAGGCAAACACTGTACCCCAATCCAGACTACATATTTACTCTCTACATCATGTACTGCATACTCACCATCACAGTATACATTCATTATTTGGTTTATAGAAAATCAACAAACTTCAATTTCATACTAACAGGAAATGATGCGAAAAAAAGTGACTCAATCAAAGACAGCAAAATGTTTTTTTTCTCTCTCTGGACCTGTGTGGGGTTTTCTCTGCTCACTGTCTCTGCCAGTGTCACTGATCAGAGATCACATTAATATTAGGTGGAAATGGTAATGTGTGTTAACCCTCTAAGAGCTGTCTCACACTGGCATGAGACAGTGATTTCTTCAGTAGATGGATGAATATTCTTCTAATTGCATCCTCAGGGAAGTCTTACACAAGCCAGTGTAGTAGTAAGCTCATGTGTAGCGATCATTATTGTGGTCATATGTCCATCATGCAGCACAATTCTCTGTCTCCCTGCAGATCTCTGGAGTCCAGGGGCTAGCGAACCCAATGCTTCCATCCACCTCATCGTCTAGCCCTTCTCACTCTTCTGTTCCAGTGGGAGGAAAGACCGTAGACGTGAAGCAAAAAACCAAAGTAGCCTACCAACACTTGTTACCTGAATTTCTTCATGAAGCCATCGCTGCAGTTTAGGATTTTTCTCCCTCCCTCCTTCCTGTTTCCTAGAGAAATAGAGTAAGCTTGTTGTCAGACCACGCCTGTAATTCCACCTGCCCAGTGTGAGCCCATCCTCAGTATCCATCCTCTTTAGTGTGACTTAACTAGAACTAGTATTTATATTCTCATGTAATTTTACTTTTGCATTCTCACGTCGTGCATTGCACTCCTCAGCAGTGTCTGCAGTTAGACCTCACCGCCATTTCTCCATCACATGTCCCAGCCAGAGGGCTAAACATTAGCATAGTGAAGAACTACACTTAAATCAGTGGCTGGCAAGAGTCATCTCAGTCAGAGGTTTGAGATTTTTTTGTATTCATTTATTTGTGTATTCATTTAACTGTATAATTAATTGTGAAATAAAGTCTGTGTAGAATGAATGCTGTCCTTTTTAGAAATATATTTTTACATACATTTTGACACTTTTGTGAAATAATTATTTCTATTTTATTTCATCATCATATATATATAATATGTATCTGTAAATTATGTAGAATATTTTAGAATAGCTAATATGACTGAGAAGAGCTTGTTTTTATGTAAATACAGTACATTGTGGTTCACACTCCAGACCAGTTGCGGGCGCTGATGCAGCTATTCGTATAAATAAAGCTCGAAAGAAGAACTGCATGAAGAAGGAGAAAATGATTGGTGTGGAGGGAGATTCAAATAAAAATGGATGATATAATAAATATGATATATTATAATCGTGCAGCTTATTTTCAGACAGAGACAGTGTGAGTGTGTTCTGTAGGGAGGACCTAACGCTGCTGAGGATCGTTTCTGACCGGACAGAATCAGGTAACACACACGTTAATGACGCGCTAACGTTAGCGGCTAACTGTACTCCCATTACTCTGACAACAGACCAGAGAGCAGCTGTCAGACTGCAGGGACGGAGCTAACGTTCCCTTAACGTTACACGGGGTTGTGTCAGGGTTAGCCAGTCACCGGAAACTCCGTTAACCACCACAAAATACAATGATAGCGTTAGCTACAGTGATTCATGAACGTTACCATGGTAACTGGCCGGTAAACGGTCAGTGTTAGAAAGTGACGAACTGTGAGACGTAGAGTTGTAATATGTAATATATAAGAGTAATAACATGCTGGCGGGATAGTTAGTCGGCTAACATATCTGTTTTCAAGTTGTGGTAAGACCAGAGAAGAAGAAAGTTCAGTTATTAACATGTGTTCATGAGAGAGGGAGGGAAGAGCAGTCCTACAGCAGCATAACTAAGCCAGCCCTAACTATAAGCTTTATCAAAAAGGAAAGTCTTAAGTCTACTCTTAAAAGTGTTGACCGTGTTTGCCTCCCGAACCAAGAATGGTTGTTCCACAGAAGAGGAGCCTGATAGCTGAAAGCTCTGGCTCCCTATTTACTTTTGAAGACTATAGGAACCACAAGGAACCCAGCGTCCTGAGAGCGCAGTGTTCTAGAGGGGTAGTAAGGTACTATGAGCTCTTTTAGATATGATGGTGTCTGACCATGAAGAAATTTCTAAGTAAGGAGAAGAATTTAAATTCTATTCTAGATTTAATAGGGAGCCAATGCAAGGAAGCCAAAATGGGAGAGATGTGATCTCTGATCTTGGTTTCTGTCAGAACATATGCAGCAGCATTCTGAATTAACTGCAAAGTCCTAAGAGACTTATTAGAGCAGACTGATGACAAAGTTACAATAGTCCAGCCTAGAGAATGTAGATAATATGATAAAGAGTGCAGTATAGACCTGCTTTATATGGAAAGTGTCCATACTGCATGATATAACTTTTTTGTTTGGCACTGTATTGAATTGAACTGAACAGAGTAACAAATGTGTGGACTAGTTTTTCCACATCTGTTTGAGACAGTTTGCGCCTGATTGTTGCGATGTTACGTAGGTGACAAAAGGCAGTCTTTGAAATTAGTTTTATGTGGACGTTAAAGGACAAATCCTGATCAAAAACAACTCCAAGATTCTTCACAGTGGAGCTGGAGGCCAGGGTGATCCCATAATAATAATAATAATAATAATAATAATTAAAGCTGCAAGCAGCAATGGGCGGGCCCTCGCACGTGCGCGCACGTTGAAATGTGCGCACATTGAAACGTGCATGACATAACCTTCATAACCGCAAGAAGTTTCAGACAGCTCTGTGAATGTGCTTCCTGCCGATTACTTCTTTCAATATTTTTGTGCATCGCCACGCCCACACCGTTTCCCCAAAATTCATCAATTTGATAACTTTTACTCAGGAAGTCTATGTGAACACACCTACCAAGTTTGAAGTGAATTGGACACAATTCCTAGGAGGAGTTTGTCAACCAGGCCGAAACACCGGAAATGGCAATTTTCATTCTTAAATATCTCGCTTTCTGTTCATTGTGGCTTATTGCTCCAAGAGACTTTTTTGTAGGTCTTGCCATGTTCTACAATTCGGCTGAGTTTCACAATTCTGTGTCCAAAACTGTGGCGGGGCTGTCCCAAAAAAAAATTCCAGGGGGCGCTATAGAGCGCTTTTGCCCCGCCCCCTCATTAATTATGCAGCCGAATCGTGCGTAATATTGCTCTTAACAATCCCAAGAAGTTTCAGACAGCTCTGACAAAGACATCAAATTTGGTTCCGTTTCGCCAAAGCGTTCCTGAGATATGAGTTGAAAAAGGATTCCAGGGGGAGCTATAGAGCGCTTTTTCCCCGCCCCCTCATTAATTATGCAGCCGAATTGTGCATAATATTGCTCTTAACAATCCCAAGAAGTTTCAGACAGCTCTGACAAAGTATATGATAGCCGCATAGGTTTGTCCGAAAATGAGCAAAAAAGTAAATGGAGTCTGGGATTTTGTGGGAAAAATCGTCAGCGTCGACTTTGACGCACCGTCACGGCCACGCCCTATGAAAAAAAGTTGTGATTTTCATAACTTTTCATTGTCGAGGCCTTGAGAACACACTAGAGTTGTCACGATACTAAAATGAGTAACCACGATACTATACCAGACAAAGTATCACGGTTCCGGGTAATACCGCGATACTGCGGCCTTTTTTATTATTATTATCTTTATAAACTGCAATGTATTTGTACAAGTTAGTTTGAAACAACAACGTTTTTTAAGCAAAATTAGTGTTGCCACTGACAAAGACGCCACAGCAGACTCGCTGCTCGGGCCCGGTGCTTCTGCCACGGTGAGTGTGTTGTCTCGTGTCTGGGCGAGACAGAACTTTAGCTCGTTGTTTGTTTTGAAGCGAGTTTCTATCGAAGCGGAGCTGTCTTCATGGAGTTCATGCTTGCCGGCAGAAACACGCGAACAGCCAATCAGATAACAGACGGGCGGACCCAGCGTGCAACAGCCTATCACATCCCTGGACGTCACCAGTAACAGGCAAACAGCCAATCATTCAGCAGCTGTGTAGTTCGGTTGCAGCGCATGCCATGTTTTTTTTTACGAGTGAGTAGCATGCAGTGAGAAGCCGGGAGGAGAGCAGAGGCGGCCGCTATGTAGCGGAGACTGGCACCGGTAGTATAGTAATCCACGGTAGTACCGTCGTGTAAAATTTCTAGTATAGTAGCGACGGGTATGATTTGGTACCGCGGGGTACCGGGTATACCGTGGGTATCGTGCAACTCTAGAACACACACGCCAAGTTTCAAGCACATCGGATGAAATCCCTAGGAGGAGTTCGTTCAAATGCGACCCCTTGAAATGACCGAAAATCCAGAAAAGTCCAAAATTTACAAAAATTGGACACCGTACGGTTCACTGTAGCCCGGGGCACCAAGAGACTTTTTATTGTGCGTCTGGGCATGTTACATACTCCCACCAAGTTTCGTACACATGGGCGAAACCGTGGCGAGGGGCCTCCAAAAACGTGCACGTAGGTGGCGCTGTGGAGGCATATGCGTACGTCCATGTGTGAGACCCCCAAAATACGTAATTTTACACCTGACATTGGGGGGGTAGGCAAATTTTCGTGAGTTTTTTTTTTTTTTTGGGGGGGGGGGGGGGGGGTATGGGCTGTCAAAAATGCGATTTACTTTTAGGAAGAAAAAAAATAAAAATAAAATAAAAACAAAAAAAATAATAAACATTAGAAATTCAATAGGGTCTCGCACAGCGTGCTCGGGCCCTAAAAAAATATTTAAAAACAAAAAACAATAATAAACACGAGTACGTGCCCGGGCCCTAATAATGTTGCTAAAGCAAGCATATATAAGCCAAATAGAATTGGTCTGAGCACAAAACCTTGTGTGCATTTATAATGTCATCATTAACACGAAGAAACTGAGATTGATCTAAGAAATAAGACTGACTTAACCAGCTTAGTGCGGTTCCTTTAATGCCAAATGGATGTTCAAGTCTTTGTAAAAGAATCTGATGGACATTCTTTTTAAAGGCATATTCCCTGAAAGTCACCAGCATGTCTCACCCTGTCGTTTCCTGCCAGGATGAGGAGTTCCTCCTTTCTCCTCTCTCCTCCCTCCTCTCCTCCCCCTGCCCCCTTTCCCCTCTCTGTCCCTTCCTCCTCTCTGACTTGCTGTCCTGAACTCGACCTGTCCGTCACACTCAGCCCCGCCCCCAAGACCTGCCACACAAAAATAAAGCCTCGCCCACTGAAGAAGAGTCATCAGAGTGACCAATCAGAGTTGAAGTCCTGGCCCCGAGAACAGACAGGAAGAAAGGTGATCAATAACAGGCCTTTTCCCAACATCCTGGGAGCTTCTGTGAGAGTATTAAAAGAAAACATGCTAGTTAATGAGTCACAGAAACATGAAGGCAAAATGTTTTTTTGTTTTTTAAAGAATATTTTTTTGGCCTTTTCAAGCTTTATTTGATAGAGACAGCTGAAGAGTGACAGGAATATGGGGAGAGAGATGGGGAATGACATGTGTGAAAGAACCACAGGTCGGATTCAGACCCTGGGATCCGCAGCAAGGACTGAGCCTTCACACATGGAGCGGCTGCTCTACCAACTGAGCTAAACACCACCAGGCAAAATGTTTTTTTAACCAATGATATGACACATACAGTGGTGCACTTTCTGTGGTCGTTTGGAATGTGTTCATACTAGAAATGAACCACTCCTGAGATTGACAGTGGTCTGAGATCAGCCCTAGGAGGCAGGCCAGAGACTGGCTGATTGGTCTGCACCACAGTTCAGGTTTGGTGTTCATGCTAACCCAAACGAAGCACACTAATGGGGTAACTGCTTCGGGGTTCAGTTGAACCACAGTTGGTCTTGGTGTGAACCAGTGATGTTCACAAGTCATTTTTTCCAAGTCCAAGTCAAGTCTCAAGTCTTTGTAGTCAAGTCCAAGTCAAGTCCAAGTCTTTGACGGCAATGCCAAGTCAAGTCTGAAGTCAAGTCTCAAGTCTTTTGTCCCAAGTCAAGTCTCAAGTCTTTGACGGCAATGCCAAGTCAAGTCTCAAGTCAAGTCTCAAGTCTTTTGTCCCAAATCAAGTCTCAAATGACCGAAATAAACGTTATCATTATGGTACCATGTAAGGAAAGCACTATATAAATGCAGTCCATTTACAATAACCTATTAATTATTATTATTATTATATCAAAATGCAATATCAAAATGGGTCAGAGCATGTTCACTTAGCATCATATCACTTGGGGACTAGAATGTGGACACTTCCATTTATTTAATGCTATGATCTGTCTGTGTCGCTTTGTCAGTGCCCAACACAGTTACTTTTTCCACATTAATGAAATCTGCTAAAGCTCAGCTTCCCAGGGATATCAAACATTTGAAGAAGGTCAAAGTATGTGTGAACAGGAGCCTTGTTAAGAGGTAGGCTACTGTGCAATTCCAAACGAAACCTTAAAATACTAGGCACACATAATTAGGGCTATTCTAATGTGAAGAAACATCCTGAAAGCTTTGTTCAAACAAAGTTTTTTTAATGGTTATTGTTAGTTAGCATTTGATATTGATTAGTGTATTTTTTTTTTTTTATTTAACCAACCATGGCCAACCAAAGCCAACAAGATGACTCAGCTCCTTGAACTTGAACAGCAGCAAATAAAGAGGCTACTGTAGTGTGTCTAAATTGAACCTACAACAAAAAATCTTTGGCAACAAATATGACCATGTCCTGGTAGTAATATGCTTAAATTCAGCGGGTTGTCTCGTCTGATCTGAGGTCGTAGTCGAAAGGGGCTTCTCCGGAGAGAAGAGCGTGGCTCTCGTCCCCCCTCATTGGGAGCAAGTCTAAGTCAAGTCGGAAGTCTTTGTTTGCGCGACGTAAGTCCGACTCGAGTCCAAGTCGCTAACTCGAGTCCCCATCACTGGTGTGAACATCAGTGATCAATTAGGAAACAACATGATGTTTGTTTGTTGTTTAGGGGATGTTTGCTGTCAGCTGTCAGATTTAGAAACAGCCTGCTGAGCTACTGTTAAACCTTAATTAATATAAAAAGGTACAGATACAGATGAACAACAAACCTTAATTCTTGTTTGAAGGACGAGACAACAGCTGCACTGCTGGTATTTTGTGTATGAGGAGTTGAGACCGGACGCTGACTAATAAAACACAATAAAAATAAAAACTGTGATAAAACTGTCTGTGTGACATTGTTCTGTGTCTGGTCTCCTTCAGGTGTGTTTTGAAGAGCCAGTTGTTGTTACAGTAACACCGGAGCCTCACATGACTCTGAGCAGAGACAGCCAGCTTCAGCAGCCAGTCAGAGCTCAGAGGAGGAGCAGAGGACGTCACCAAGGTAACTAGAGTTGGACAGTGTCTGAATAAATTGGGGTTCATATTTATAAAAATAAAAAAATGCATAGATAAAAATATGTGTTCAGGATGACTCCACAATATTGCCCAAAATGTACTGATACTGTGAGATGCTAAATTTAAAATAATAAACTTGACAGGAGATTTTAAAAATAAACTTTTTGGACCTTCAGTCAAATAAAAATGTTCTGACAGTTCTGCTGGAGTTCAGGGCTCATCATGGCTGGAAAGAAATAATCTTGCATATGATGTGGACAACAATCAAAACATCTGCACTGTAAATTATGTGAAATAGAGGATTGCGAGAAAGGTTTAATCAAACATACAAATAACACTCAGAGCTTTATGTTTGATTGTGTCTAGGCTTCTCTTTATTGTTGTTGGGTTTTTTTTAACCAGAGAACCTGCTCCACTAACAATTCCGCAGTGATTCAATAAAATAAAATACATCTGGGTATTCAGAAACTCACAAGATTCAAATATTTCTGGCAGTTATTTGCATCAATAGGCTGTAAAGGCTTGTGCATATTTCACTGATATTGTTTACACTGTTTATTAATTGTCTCAGTGATCAGTGGAGTAGTGGAATAATCAATAAAATAGTTTATTTCATTATCTCTTCTGATTGGTGGAGCGCCCAAACAGCAGGTTCCTGCTGCAGCATCCAATCAAGATCCAGGCTGTATGGAGAGGGTGGAGCTAAACAACACTTTGGCTCTGAAGGCGGAGCTTCAGTCACTGCAGGTTCATACTGTTTTTCAGCAGGATTCAAGAAATCATGACTGAGCTGACTAAGAGCTGTTTACCATGGTAACCCATTTGTTGTCCTGCAGGAGGCAGAGTTTAACTCCCAGAAGGCTGTTCAGGAGACTTTACAGAGGTCAGAGAGGACAAAAAACCTGATTAACACCAGAGCTACTGAAGGTAGGTGAAGTGCACACACAGGGTGTTATTTACCAAATCTCATGTATCCTCACCATCATGAATCATCATGAATGAATGAATGAACAGTTTAAATGACAGATAACTGATTGATCCCACAGTTATATCACTACCAATTATAGATTTTATAGTATTCTGATTTACCGTTGAATTAAAAATTGGACTTCTGATAAATAAATATATATATATATATATATATATATATATATATATATATATATATATATATATATATATATATATATATATATATATATATATATATATATATATATATATATATATAATATGATTACTGAAGGACATCGATGGATGGATTTAAACATGTCAAGCAGCCAGACTAATTATTGCCTCATTTATCCATTATCTTTATTTTGCTTTATTTATTGTCTGAACGTAACTGCTGGAAGGAAATAACTTCTTATTTGTCTGATTTACCAGGTTTATCAATGCCGGCACTCACTTGCTCTCATTCACTCTGACCTGTGTAGTAGGCTTACATTAAAACAACATATATCACAGGAAAGACAGAACAGATTTTAAAGAAATTTCAGCAATATTATAATTATATGAATTTGAATTTTAGTAGTATTTCTATAGTTATATGGTTTAAAATGAATTTATTTCATTTAGAAACTAAAATTTTAATAAAAATGGTTGATTGCTCTGTGTACCACTGGAGGGAGTACCACAGTTTGAGAATCACTGCCTTAAAGGATTAATTTCTGTGGAAGCGGTCAATGGTGCATGAAACCAAAAGGTTTCCAAACATGAAATTACCTCCATGTTCTACATTTGCTTCTGCATTGTGGCACCCATAGAGCAAGCACATTAGAGACTTCCAAAGCTTCAGCTTTGCTATGATATCCAAAGAGGCTTCTTAGCCCGGTTCACTTCTTACAGGAGATCTCTTGCATTTTATTCAAGTGTTCAAGTGCCCCATCAAACTGATTCTACTCCTGTTAATTTAGGGTCAAATCGTTACATAATGTTTTTTTAATGTGGATTTTTCTTGAGCTCTCTCTCTCTCTGTCTCTCTGCCTGTCTGTAGTGGTAAATGTCTCTCGCTCTCAGCTTCTCTTCACCTCATTGGTCAGCGTTGATGTGCAGGAGGATGAGCTGATAAGCCAGGTGTTGCAGGATAGGCTGCTGCTTGCTCCTCCTATCCAATGCCATGGCAACAAGACAGTAGATGGCCCTTCCCCTGTCATCTTCATGACCCCTGATCTCCTCAGACAGAAGCCCCTCCCACCAGAGGAGGAGACAGAATATGCCCAGCCCCGCCCATTACATTACCATGCCCACTCTACCTTCGATCTCTACAGACAACAGAGATGCTGTGAGGCCACACCCTGACAGTCACGGTTGTGATTGGGTGGAGTTACTGATGCTCTTATTGGTTAGGCTGTGTGATGTTATTGATAATAATAATAATTATCTAATGATTTTGAAATTATCAATGTAAACTGAAAGCTGAAGCTACATTTTGTTTTTGTTTTTTACAATAAAATCTTTTTCAATATTCACTCTGGGATGATGTCATGATTGATGCTGTGCTACCTGTTGTCCATTCAGAAGGGTTGACAATTTTCATTCAATTCAATTTTATTTATATAGCACCAAATCATTACAAAAGTTATCTTATGACACTTTCCAGAGCAGTTTGCTATAAACTTTAATGGAGATATGACTAAACAAACAAGCCAAAATGGTATAAATATCTTATCCTGGTTCCTGTCAATATATGGTTGCAGCATTCTGGATCAACTGCACAGTTCTAAAGACAGTCTGATAAAGAGTTACAATAATCCAGTCTAGAAGTGCCTCTAAAGGAGCAAATGCACGGACTAGTTTTTCTGCAGCTGTTTGAGACAGGACAGTCCTTGAAAATTGTTTTAAGATCTCCAAGACTCTTTATGGTGGAGCGGCAGGCCAGGGTGATCCCATCGATAGTAACTAATTTATATTCCCCCCCGCTGGAAATAGCGTGGCCTGGCCAAGTGTGCACAAAAGTGAGATAGAAAAACTCCTGCTTTCCACCCCCTGGTGGGGCCCAGCTGCTCCAGCAGCTTCCATCCAGTTTCCAGAGGCAAGCAGTAGGTCCGACCAGCCAAGACCAGACTGGAGGCCTCTATAGCGAGCCCAGAATTCCCCAATATCAAATGCGGAAGGACATTGAGAAGTTTTTGCTACGCTTTGAGCGTATTGTAAAAACATGGGAGAGAATGAGTTGGCCTGCTGCCTAGTTCCATTGCTGGCAGGGAAGGCATTGGAGGCCTACACAGCGATGGACGAGGAGAGGGCCCACTGGTATCCAGACCTGAAGACGGCACTTCTGGCCAAGTTCGACATCTCCCCAGAAACCTACCAGCAGCAGTTCAGATCCATGATGATACCACCGCCTGAAGGGCCTCTACTGGCGCTGGATACGGCCAGAGCAGCACACCAAGGAGCAGATCAGTGAGACCATCATTTTCGAGCAGCTACTGCAGGTACTGCCTCACAGCTGCCAATCTAGTGCTGCAGTATCTCAACGCTTGGAGAGGGGGCCCAGCTTCATGCTCCACCAGTGCAGCACCCCAACAAACATTCCAGCTACCACAGCCCTGGCCCGGGAGAGGAGAATATAGGCAGGACGTTGTAGCCCGGCCTAAACTAACAAGCCTCTGGTAAAAGGTAATTTTGTGTTTTTATTGCCAGCAGCCAGGCCATAAAGTGTCTGTTTGTCCCATACAGAAGGCAAAGGTCACTGGTGCCTGCTATGCCCCATATCCAGAGGTGGGGCCCATGGGGGAAAAAAACGGTCGGATCCAACAGCATAAAACTGTCAGTATAAATAGCAGCAGGTTACCGCTCTCTTGGACACTGGTAGCTTTACATCCCTAATTAAGCACAGCTTGGTGCCAGTGGGCTATGTGGACTACAGCCGTCAGACAGACATTGTGTGTGTGCATAGCGATAAGCATCCTTATCCCAAAGCTGAAGTGACAGTTACCATTGAGGAACAGCCTTACCTGTTGACTGTTGGGGTGGTTGGGAAATAATTCTTGGATGGGACTTACCTGGTTGATAAACTTGCTGCATGAAAGAGAAGTGCCGGCAAAAACAGACTGTGGGGAGGGAAATGTAAATGTTTCATGTCCTGTGATCACCCGAGTCCAACCACTGCCAGACTCAGACAGTAGTACTGTGCGAAGGTACACACTGGTGAATGCGCACTAGCACACGCACTTCCATGGGCTGGACACCATGGCCGTAACAAAACATACATGCACATCAGTTCACGGTTTTATTGGCCACATACATGTACACAGACATCTAGAGATATTGCACCACATGCCCCACATGTCAGAAAACATGCCCTGGCTGCAAGTCTGACAGAGCGTTACATCCACTTCCGGTCATCTCCACTCCATTCCGCAGGATTGCTATGGACATTGTAGGGCCTTTGATGAAAAGTAGTGGGGGTCACCATTATGTCCTGGTGGTGTGTGACTATGCCACGCGTTTCCCTGAGGCCGTTCCCCTGCGGACCATCACTGCTCCCACAGTACTGCGGGCGTTAGTATAACTATTCTCCAGGGTGGGGATACCAGACTAGATCCTAACAAACTAAGGAACCAACTTCACGTCACGGTTGATGCAGCTTTTCCAGAAGCAACTGGGCATCACAGCCATTAAACCATACCATCCACAGACGAATGGTCTGGTCGAAAGATTCAACCAGACACTAAAAAAAAATGCTGCAGAAATTTGTGGAGGATACGGGCAAAGACCGGGACCGCTGGTTGCCCTTCCTGTTTTTTTTCTACTGGGAAGTTCCCCAGCCCCTAACCGGTTTCTCACCATTCGAACTGTTGTATGCTGGGAGGTACAGGGACCCTTGGACGTGCTCTGAAAGAATTGGGAAGGCCCTTCCACCATGGCAACAGAGAGGTGGTGCAGTTTGTGCTGGAGATGAGGGACCAGCTGGAGAGATATCAGGAGGAGGGCAAGGTCAACCTTCAGGAGACCCAGAAAAACCAGAAGGCCTGGTATGGGAGGAGTCACGTGACGTGGTGAAGAAGATGTCTGCTTACCTGAGTAGCCTGAGTAGTACCTGAGTAGCTTCGCCGTGGTAGCTTAACATTTAGCCGTCAATACATAAATAGTAGGCATTTCTGTACTAGACCACATCCTTGAGACTTTAGACAAAGCGCTTGGAAAACAATGTTGAGCAAGCCAAAAAGCTCCGGGCGACAGAATCCTAAAAACACCACTGGCATGCCAGCTGCCCGTGTCAGCAGCAATGTGCATTCACCAGTGTGCCAGGAAGACGGTGGCCAGCCACTTACGCAAAGCCACTTCATCGATGGATGAGAAGCTAACAACTCTAGTGGTCAGTGAGGTGGAGGGGCGACTCGGCTTTCTGGAGAAGTCCGACCACCGGCTAAAGGCTAACCCCCCAGCCACCAAAACCAAAGTGGCGGCTCTCGCTGAGAGGCTTGGTGACATGGAGGATTGGAGCACATAATTTGCGCTTTGTTGGCTTTCCTAAAAGCTGTGGGTCAAGTAACCCGATTATGTTTTTGGAGAAGGTTTTGCCCGAAATGCTGGAGATACCCACACCCGAGTAGGGATGGTTTATTGAGCAAGCCCGAAGCCTCGGCCCCCAAGTTTCGGAATACAGGCACAGTGGCTGAACCCTGATTGCCAGGTTTATGCGGTTAGGGGACAGAGATACCGTTCTGCGCGTGTCCCAGGGGAAAGGAGAGCTTCGTTGGAACGGGAAGCGAGTCATGATTTTTCCAGACTTCTCCAGGGGCACTGTAGCCAAGCGAGATGCATTCAGAGAGTGCAAGAAAGTCCTGCATCAGCGTGGAGTGAAGTTTGCCCTGCAGTATCCAGCCACACTCTGCGTCAACACAAAAGAGGGATCCCACGGCTTTGACAATTCCAAGGCAGCTATGAACTTGATTAGAACTGAACTATCCCAGTTGGCCGGGGACATGGAGTAACGCGGCACCTTCCTGCTTCATCTCTGTGGTAATTGATGTTCACGTTTTCTCCCTTTCCCTCTCCATTCACGGGTAAATGTGAGTTAAATGACCACTTAATCACTGATCTCCCCTGCAGTCTGCAGATGCTGCTGAGAGTTGAAAAGAATTTGAAGTAGTATTTTTTTTTTCTACACGTTTAGTATAGTGCACATTTATGCACTCACCAGATATGGTACCGTCTGTATTTAGAATGGTTAGCTGTTCAGTTCACACTCAAGGTGCCTGCATAGTTCAGTGACATTACTTTTGGTAGGCTGCTACGGTTGGACTTGGTTTTGTCAGCAACTTTACTGACAGTTACAGACTATTAAGATTGCTGTGCGCAGTGTTTAGGTCTGCGCAGTTTGTTAATGGTTATGCATTTCAGTTTTATTTGTGATCATTGCTATTATGATTTTTTTCTGGTTTTTACTTATTTCTTTTTTGTTCATTCAAGACAGTCCCAACTCCAAGAACAAGACAGGGAACCCACTTTCTACCACATTTATACATTTCTGTGAAATATAACAATGTATACTCATAATAATTTGCGTCTGGAATGTAAATGGTTTAGGAAGTCCCATCAAGAGGAATAAGGTCCTTTTCAGTTTGAAATCAATGAGGTATGATGTAGTCTTTTTGCAAGAATGCCATATGTCTGTGAAGGACTCCAAAAAGTTACGGAGAGGACGGGTGGGAAATTTTTCTATAGTCCTAGGAACGAGCCGAAGCAGAGGTGTTATCACATTAGTGAATAAGCATTTACAGTTTAAATGTATAAAAGAGGTAAAGGATGAGGAGGGGCGATGTCTTATTATTTTAGCTGAAGTTCAAGGGAGAAAAATAATACTGGCTAATTCTTATGCTTACCCTTTGTTTTTTGCTAACCTTGAATGTAAACTGACTGACATGGGAAGTTATCCAATTATCTGGGCTGGGGACATGAATATTTTGAAGGGACGCAATTTTAGACAGAAGTGTCCCTAGTAGGGGGACTTCTGGTTTGACAATGTAGTGGACGGTGTGCCTCTGTACATTTTTAGTATAACTTTGTTAAATACTTCCTTTTTTCAAAAGTTAGTCTCGGCGGAACTACTTATTCAAGTTAATGTCGCGCTGAACTCCACAAGAATGAGCTTACACTCATCATCGAACTGGAAAAATCTAGGAAAAGCACCACTGCGGAGCTCAAAGCCCCTCTGAGTGAAGCCCTCGCCCCGATTAATTCAGCTCTTGAGTCCATCTCCACCACTGTGGCTAAACACACCTCTACAATCTCGGAGATGGAAACGGCCCTCTCGTCTCACTCGGATAACATCACTAGCTTGGAGCAAGAGGTAGTGGAGTTACGCTCCAAGCTAACCTCGATGAGAAAAGAGCATGGTGTTCTGCGGGCTGCTGTGGAGGACTTGGTGTCCCGCTTAAAGTGTCAGAACCTAAGAGTGATTGGGTTACCTGAAGAAATTAAAGGTAACAACCCGAGACAATTCATGGCAGATTTATTGAAGGAAGTGGCTGCTGAGGCATTAGCGAACTCCACACCTGAATTAGACCTAGCCCATCGCAATCTCGGACCGAAACCTTGTCAAGGATCCCGCCTGGTGATAGTGCGCTTCCTATGCTACACTAATGAGGAGAGAGTGTTATCATGGGCAAAGGAACGCCGCAATATGATTTACCGGGGTCACAACATCAAGTTTTACGAAGATTTCAGTGCTGGTGTGTCTAAGAGGCGAGCTGCTTTCAACCACGTGAAATCGTTGCTTTTCAAGAGAGGAATACGATTCAGCATGATCTACCGTGCCCGGCTGCGCATCACTGTCCTCAGGCGGCAGGAGTGCTGGAGGTGTGGACAACCTGGACACTTCTGCAGTGAGTGACCATTCATGGAGGTTGGCCAAGTAGTTGTCGGCTCTTCAGCACCCTCCCCCAGTCCAGGAGGGACGTACAGTGTTCCGGTAAGGATTCAGGGGGGGTACACATCAGGCGATGGTGGACTCGGGCTGCATGCAGTCTATAGTTCACCAGAATCTGATTCTGAGGCTTTAATATAGGCAGGATGGGTGGATATTAGGTGCATGCATGGTGTAGCATACCCATTTGTATAAATGTAATAATTTGTGTTGAACAGGTAAGTCTATTTTATATATATATTTGCCTGTTTTGAACGTTCTGTTTTTATATAGTGACATTTTATTTTGAAGCGCACCGTTTTCCATTTCCGGCGTTGTGTTGCTACGAGACGAACAAGCCAGCGGTAAAAAACGGTAAACGTTTACAGTGAAAAAAGGAAAATAAGGAAACAAAGTTTGTGTGTTTTAGCAACCCCTCCGAGGAGGTACAATGTTGGTTTGTGTTTAATTAATTTATGATTTGTGTCTGTAAATTATATTAACTCTTGCCGCCTGTTAATTGCTTGTTATGATGAAACGGAAATTGGTGATTGGTGGAAAACAGTGATTGTTATCGTTCTCTTTGTTTTTATTATTTCTCATATTGGTTTACGGAGCTGAATAAATACTCAAAAACCATCGAGTCTATTACTATCTGTTGGAGGGTATGCTACACATGGGGATACACGTGACATCCGTTGCACGTCTGTCCGTCCTGGGAGAGGGATCCCTCCTCTGTGGCTCTTGCTGAGGTTTCTTCCACATTTTTTTCCCTGTTAAAAGGGTTTTTTGTGGGCAAGTTTTTCCTCACTCGAACCGAGGGTCTAAGGACAGAGGGTGTCACTCCCTGTACAGATTGTAAAGCCCTCCGAGGCAAATGTACTTTGTGACTTTGGGCTATACAAATAAAATTGATTTGATTTGATTTGATATTCACAGATACCCTGTAGTACCAGTGGAAATTCGGTTTAAAGGGAAAAAGCATAGTGTGAAGACTGCGGTTAGCTCCCATCTGACGCACCCTCTGATTCTGGGTACTGATTGGCCAGGGTTTGATACAGTAAGCTAGTGGGGCAGTGTGTAGGGGTGCAATGATACTCTACGCTTTGCCTTCGATAAAAATTGATGGTCACATGGTGCGCCCTGTCGCAGCGTTAACATATCCACACTTTTCATTACGCAGGGACAGATTATACAGAGTGAGCCGTGACACTCAGACAGGTGAGATAATTACCCAGTTGCTGGTACCAAAATGTCCAGCCATCGGGTTATAATGAGCCGCCTGGAAGACTATTTCCCGGCGGCTCATTATAACCCGACGGCTGGACATATGGGGTGTGAAAAGACACTGAACCGTGTAATGGCCCGATTCTATTGGCCTAGCATTTAGGCAGACGTGCGTTGCTGGTGTGCGTCTTGTCCTGAGTGCCCCACCAAACATCGGACATCGGAGAGACGTGCAGATCATGTCAGTATTGGGTCGGTCCGTCGGAGACCACACCTACACATCGGTACGACGAAATGTTCACATTTGAACCTCATCTGGACGTCTGTTAAGGACCAGATCTAGACGTCTTCAGAGCATGCAAAATAGATCCAAGATGTAGACATCATTATCGGACCTGTTTTAGACGTTAATATGACGTCCACATTTGTACCTTATCTGGACGTCTGTTAAGGACCTCATCTAGACGTTATTATGACGTCCACATTTAAACCATATCTGGACGTCTGTTAAGGACCACATCTAGACGTTATTATGACGTCCACATTTGAACCATATCTGGACGTCTGTTAAGGTCCTCATCTAGACGTTAATATGACGTCCACATTTGTACCTCATCTGGACATCTGTTAATAGAATGTAATTTTGACACCTGAAACGCACATATATATCTAATCAACATGGGTACAGGCTAGTATTAACTAAAATATGTTTAATGATCACCATATAATCAATTTTGTAAAAGTTTGTATTTGATTTTGTATGGATTCCAAAAAAGGAGATGAAAGACACATGATATAAATAAACATGGACACAAAAGGTGATGCCTTGGGAGTATTGTGTTATATATTATAATAGTTAGGAAAAAATATATTTTTTTTTTACTGGTTTTCTCCAGAAAATATACATTGCCCTGCTGTAATAAAATCGTGTACTACTTTTAACAGTAAAATACTAATAACAATAACAATTATTTATTTGGTTTAATAAAAGTCACGTCAGTCACATTCAGGTTTTCTGCCTGTAAGTAGACCTGACAGAGTTGAGAAGTGCATACTGCTGTGGCTCCCTGCACCTAGTCTGCTTGCACATGCGCAGTAGAAATCTGCCGGTACTTCGGAGGCGGCAGATTTGAACGGGCCAATCAGCACGCTGCATCTGAGGACCCGCCGGACTCTGAGTTTGTGCAGAGACTTCTCATCCACCCTTGTCCATCAGAGGTGCTCTCTCTCTCAGGTATGGAAATATTGCAGAACATTTTAGAAAGCTAATAGTTTAAATTGCACTCAGTTAATTGAAAGGAGATTTAAGGTGAAAAAAAGAGAGAAAAAAACGTTGTATTTGCTGTATGCAAACCGTGGCGTTAGGCTATTTAAGATGTATTCATGTAACGTATGTGCAGAAACAGTTAAATCTGTTAAAGCATTTGTTCTTCATTGCAAACTGCATAGCAATGAACCGAGGTGTATGTTCAAGTGTGTTGCAGCTAGTTGCAAGCAGGTGTGTACTGGTTATGCAGCATTAAAAGCGGTGGAACAAACTACCAATCTGGGTTCGGGAGGCAGACACGGTCAACACTTTTAAGAGTAGACTTAAAACTTTCCTTTTTGATAAAGCGTATAGTTAGGGCTGGCACAGGTCATCCCTTAGTTATGCTGCTATAGGATTAGACTGCCGGGGGACTCCCCAGGGTTATGCCTAGCCAGGCACGGTATTGGTTAAAGATGTAGTCACATCTCCCTTACCGAAAACCCTCCCTCCTACTCTGCCTCTCTCTCTCTGTCTCTCTCTCTCTGTCTGTCTGTCTGTCTGTCTGTCTGTCTGTCTGTCTGTCTGTCTGTCTGTCTGTCTGTCTGTCTGTCTGTCTGTCTGTCTGTCTCTGTCTCTCTCTCTCTCTGGACATGTCTCATTAATGCATGCTACTAACCAAACTTCCCCGGAGTTTCTGTGCTCTGTCGTCCAGCAGGTTTTTCGTGGATCGTGGCTGCTGCTGTGATCCTGGACGACGCCCACTACACATATTACTACTGTCATTAATACTACTATATCTGCTACTGTGGTCACTTTATCATTCATTGTCATTCTGTCAGTCATTGTAACTGTACAAAATGTTTATGTTGATTGTCCTGTACACGTGACATCCATTGCACGTCTGTCCGTCCTGGGAGAGGGATCCCTCCTCTGTCTCTCTTCCTGAGGTTTCTTCCACATTTTTTCCCTGTTAAAAGGTTTTTTGTGGGCAAGTTTTTCCTCACTCGAACCAAGGGTCTAAGGACAGAGGGTGTCATTCTCTGTACAGATTGTAAAGCCCTCCGAGGCAAATGTACTTTGTGACTTTGGGCTATACAAATAAAATTGAATTGAAAAAAATTGAACTTCTATTGTCATCATGCCAACAGTTACTCTGGACAGAACTTGAACGAGATTAAAATGCACAGTTTCACTTTGTGAACAGCAGTGTGAGGGGAAAAAAGCTTTGGGTGTTCACTTGAAGGAGCATATAGTAGAGGGGCGGCAAGTAACTTGCCCTGTGAGAGGGTGCACCCGTGTGTTGAGTGTAAAATCTGTCTTTACCTCTCACATGTCGAGAAAACATAAAAATTGTTTGTAAAATGTGATTTGTGAAACAGGTAATGAAGATGCTCAGAGTGCTGCAAGTGCTACCACAGAATCCAGTGTGCCAGATGCAGAAGACACAGTCACAGATGGACCAAAAGAGGTTGAGATGGAGGCTGTGCCAGCAACACCCTGCCTTATTGTGTGTGGTATGTCTGAGCCAACTTTACAATGTAGTGAAATGGTTGACACAGATGCACAGATCTGTAATATATATTTGTTCATGTTGTTTTTTCTCAGGGTCCTCTTGCTTCACTGCTGACTGCTTCATGTTGAGCATTGATCAGAAGATTGTCAACGACCACATCACTGCCTCCCCCTGTGCCATCTGCCTGATGTTTGGCAGTTACTATTTCTTCAATATACTGGAACACTGGAGTTCCTCCGGTGGTAATTCTTAGATACATACATACATACATACATACATACATACATACATACATACATACATACATACATACATACATACATACTATATTTACCAGCAAGATAAAGAAAATATTCACCATATAGATTCTAATGTTATTAGATACAGAAATAGAATAAATACAAAAGACAATTGAAATCGAAATAAAAACTGTGCCAAATATAAATGTACATAATTGAAACAGTGCCAATACAAACTGCAAATGTTTTGTGTTATTGTTTCTATGCTGTCGCTGAGCAGTGTTATAGTGTATATTTTTTATGGTCATGGGGACAGAAGAGTTCTTCAGTCTGTTTGTGCAGCAGGATAGGGACATAAGCCTGTCACTGAACACACTCCTCTGTCTAATGAACGTTCTGTGTAAAGTGTCATCCTCTCTGCCACAGAGTCCAGCTCTGTGTCCACCACGAAGCTGGATCTTGTGGTATCTTTCTGTTAAGATATTTAAAAACATAACATATTAGACACCGTAATATTTATCCTTACTTCTTTGCTTCAAGGTGTTTCTTTTTAATAAATCCGGAGAGAGGAACAAAAGTTGAGCACAGCAAAAGGAGGATGTCTTTGCTGTGAACCCAGGAGTCCTCACACTCATCGCTGACCTTGCAGACCATGAGTGGACTTGAGTGGACCATACTTTGTGAGCCATGTGATGTGAGGTGTAATGTTATTGTAATGTTGCAGTATGTATGAGTGTACACAGTGTAAGATGTGTACATTTTTTCTATCTTCATGTACAGCCTTGCAAATGAGGTGAGGTGGTTGTTTATGTTGGAGACTTTTTTATATGTGTGTATATATAAATAGCAGATAACTTTGATAACACAAACAAAAAGCAGGGTTCTGGTTTTATGCTGCACCACTGTCACGACTTAATGAACCTGTGGTGATTTTACTGTTACAAGTTAAAAGATCTGAACAGCAAGAACAGTCAGTAGCATTTTAGCTTTTACTTGCTATTTCAGAAAAGATAGAGTGCTGCCCACATTCGTTAGAAAGTTCTTATTACTGTGCATTTATGTAAATTTCATGTAGCATCTTCTGTGTATTCGGTGTGTACACAGTGTTGTGATAAGTTTGTACAGCCTCACAAGCGTTCATTAAATAAAAAATTACAATGAAAAAGTTTGGTTTTCGGATGTTTTATGTACAACGTGCTTATAGTTTTTTTTCTTTTATGTTTTCACCATTAGACAAAAATAGTAACTTATTGTTTCTCTGCTTTAATCGATTGACAGTTTTACCAAGTAAATTTGCACTTTTAAATTTAGAGTTAATCCTTTCGTATTTCATGACACAAACTGTAATTTTCTTTAATGTTTTAATGTTAATTTTTAAGCAAAACAAGTTTTTTTTCCAGGGGTAAAAACCTGTAGTTTTACAGAACATTATGGATTCTGGTTGCTCTGGTTGTACGTCAGGTGAACGTCCAAACTGGAGGTCGGCAGGACGTCCGAAAAAGACGTAAAAAAACCTTTCATTCTGCACCTTCAGGCGACCTGATTTGAACGTGCAATTTAGACTGAATTAGTACGTCAGGTGAACGTCCAAACTGGAGGTCGACAGGACGTCAGAATTGGACCCTTTATATGACGTCCAAAAAAGACGTTAAAAAAAACTTTCATTCTGCACCTCCAGGCGACCTGATTTCGACATGCAATTTAGACTAAATTTGTACGTCAGATGAACGTCCAAACTGGACGTTGATATGACGTCCGAAAAAGACATAAAAAAAACTTTCATTCTGCACCTTCAGGCGACCTAATTTCGACGTCCAATTTAGACTGAATTTGTACGTCAGGTGAACGTCCAAACTGGAGGTCGGCCCGATGTCAGAATCGGACGTCTATATATGTCGTCCAAAAAAGACGTAAAAAACCCTGACCTGATTTCGACGTCGAGAAATGACGTTAAATATACATCGTTTCAACTTCTCATTGCGCAGTGGGGCCAGTTGGTTAACCAACCGGCCATCCAGAGAACGGCTTTGTGCCCATTCCCATTAATCGAGGTCCCATTTGAACGTATTGGGTGACCTCATCGGGGCATTTCAATGGAGTGCACGTGGATATCGCTTTGTGTTAGTTCTTGTGGATTATGCAACACGATATCCAGAGGCAGTGCCGCTGTGCACCATCTTTGCAAAGTGTGGCGCAGGCGCTGTTTCAAGTTATCTCCCGAGTCGGAATCCCGAAAGAGATCCTGACTGACTAATGTCACTTCTTCACTGGCTGGTACCAGCTCGACTCGGTTTGGTTCTGCTCGACTCGACGCGGTTTGGTTTGGGAGCTACCGTTCTCCACTACAAAATAGTTGAGGTACCAGTTGCTATGGTGACCGGAACATTCTCAGAAAGTATTCAATTTTCAATTAAATTCAATTCAATTTTATTTGTATAGCCCAAAGTCACAAAGTACATTTGCCTCGGAGGGCTTTACAATCTGTACAGAGAATGACACCCTCTGTCCTTAGACCCTCGGTTCGAGTGAGGAAAAACTTGCCCACAAAAAACCTTTTAACAGGGAAAAAATGTGGAAGAAACCTCAGGAAGAGCCACAGAGGAGGGATCCCTTTCCCAGGACGGACAGACGTGCAATGGATGTCACGTGTACAGGAGAATCAACATAAACATTTTGTACATTTACAATGACTGACAGAATGACAATGAATGATAAAGTGACCACAGTAGCAGATATAGTAGTAATTAAAGCTGCAAGCAGCGATGGTCGGGCCCTCGCATATGCGCGCACGTCGAAATGTGCGCACGTCGAAATGTGCATAATATCGTTCTTTATAATATCGGTCTTAATAACCACAAGAAGTTTCAGACAGCTCTCATAGACTCAGATCTGGCCTTCAGGAGTCATGTGCGACAATGTACAACTTTATTTCACTGATATAATGTACAGTTACTATTACATGTCATATTCTGTCCACATTATGCTGTTTGAGAACACATTGCAGCATGGCTACAGTCAACATGTGCGACAATGTACAACTTTATTTCACTGATATAATGTACAGTTACTATTGCATGTCATATTCTGTCCACATTATGCTATTTGAGAACACATTGCAGCATGGCGACAGTCAACATGTGCGACAATGTACTTTGAGTTTTGCTTTATTTTACACAACATTTTTTCCAATTGCAGCGCCCCCAACAGGCCCCATGGGGCGCTATAGAGCTTTTTTGTCCAGCCGCCTCATTACTTACTGCAGTGTTGTTTTGGTACTGCTTTGAGTTTTGCTTTATTTTACACAACATTTTTTCTAATTGCAGCGCCCCCAACATGCACCATGGGGCGCTATAGAGCTTTTTTGTGCTTATTGGTCCAAGATAGTTTTTTGTAGGTACTGCCCTGTTCTACAATTCAGCTGAGTTTCGTGAGTCTGTGGGCAAAACTGTGGCGGGGCTGTTCCACTGAAAAATCAAGGGGGCGCTATAGAGCAAATTTGCCCCAAGTCCAAGGCCTTGACAACATCCACACGTAGTTTGAGGTGGATATGATGAATATTGTCCGAGCTGCACGCCATCTCGTAAAAGTGGTCTTTTTTGTCGTCACTAGGAGGCGCTATGAAAATCAGCGAATATTTTTGTGGAAATGTATTTTAGGCCAGACTGCCATTATATATTCAAAGTTTGGTGAAGATTGGAGAATTTTTCACAAAGTTATAGCACTTTGAAATTTTATGGCAAAATGGAGAATTTCGTGGCCCCGTCCCTCTGACATAGTACATCAAAAAGTTATGATTTTGATAACTTTTCATCGTCAAAGCCTCATGAACCCATGTGCCAAGTTTCAAAAGGATTGGACGAAAGCTCGTTCAAATACGACCCCTTCTCAAAAGTTCGAAACACAAAAAATGGTGATTTTCATGCTTAAATATCTCACTTCCTGTTAATTTTACAAATTGCTCCAAGAGACTTTTTTGTAGGTCTTGTGATGCCCCATAACTCAGCTGAGTTTCATAACTCTGTGTTCAAAACTGTGGCGGGGCTGTCCCAAAGAAAAATTCAAGGGGGCGCTATAGAGCGCTTTGCCCCGCCCCCTCATTAATTATGCAGCCGAATTGTGCATCACATTGGTCTTAACAACCCCAACAAGTTTCAGACAGCTGTGACAAAGTATATGATAGCCGAACAGTTTTGCCTGAAAATCAGAGGAGTTCGTTCAAATACGACCCCTGGAAATGACCAAAAAATCACAAAAACGTGAACTTTGACCCAAAATGGCCGCCGTACCCTTTACCGAAACCCGGGTCACCAAGAGACTTTTTGGTGCGTCTCGGTATGTTTCATACACCCTCCAAATCTCATCCGCGTGGATGAAACCGTGTCCGGGGGCTCCTCCGACAACCGAAACCTAGGTGGCGCCGTAGAGCCATTTCTGTACGCGCGTGCGCGAGACCCCCAAAATACGAAATTTTACGCCTGACTTTGGGGGGGTACGCACATTTTCATGAGTTTTTGGGGATATTAAAGCCTTAAAAAAGGCAATTCATTGGGCTGAATAAATATAAAAATAAAAAAATAACAAAAATAATAATAATAAACATTCGAAATACAATAGGGCTTCGCACGGTTTCCGTGCTCGGGCCCTAATAAACATTTGAAATACAATAGGGCTTCGCACGGTTTCCGTGCTCGGGCCCTAATAATGACAGTGGTAATATGTGTAGTGGGCGTCGTCCAGGATCACAGCAGCAGCCACGATCCACGAAAAACCTGCTGGACGACAGAGCACAGAAACTCCGGGGAAGTTTGGTTAGTAACATGCATTAATGAGACATGTCCAGAGAGAGAGAGAGAGAGACAGAGACAGAGACAGACAGACAGACAGACAGACAGACAGACAGACAGACAGACAGACAGAGAGACAGAGAGAGAGAGACAGAGAGAGAGAGGCAGAGTAGGAGGGAGGGTTTTCGGTAAGGGAGATGTGACTACATCTTTAACCAATACCGTGCCTGGCTAGACATAACCCTGGGGAGTCCCCCGGCAGTCTAATCCTATAGCAGCATAACTAAGGGATGGCCTGAGCCAGCCCTAACTATA
Source organism: Collichthys lucidus (assembly GCA_004119915.2). Classification (NCBI taxonomy): domain Eukaryota; kingdom Metazoa; phylum Chordata; class Actinopteri; family Sciaenidae; genus Collichthys; species Collichthys lucidus. The sequence goes on from CM014096.1 coordinate 31,611,846, forward strand.
CGCTTTATCAAAAAGGAAAGTTTTAAGTCTACTCTTAAAAGTGTTGACCGTGTCTGCCTCCCGAACCCAGATTGGTAGTTTGTTCCACAGAAGAGGAGCCTGATAGCTGAAAGCTCTGGCTCCCAATCTACTTTTGGAGACTATAGGAACCACAAGGAACCCAGCATCCTGAGAGCGCAGTGTGTCATTCTCTGTACAGATTGTAAAGCCCACCGAGGCAAATGTACTTTGTGACTTTGGGCTATACAAATAAAATTGAATTGAATTGAATTGAATTCTAGAGGGATAGTTAGGTACTATGAGCTCTTTTAGATATGATGGTGCCTGACCATGAAGAGCTTTGTAAGTAAGGAGGATAATTTTAAATTCTATTCTAGATTTAACAGGGAGCCAATGCAAGGAAGCCAAAATGGGAGAGATGTGATCTCTGATCTTGGTTCCTGTCAGAACACGTGCAGCAGCATTCTGAATTAACTGTAAAGTCCTAAGAGACTTATTAGAGCAGCCTGATAACAAAGAGTTACAATAATCCAGCCTTGAAGTAACAAATGCGTGGACTAGTTTTTCTGCATCTGCTTGAGAAACAGTGCGTCTGATTTTAGCGATGTTACGTAAGTGGAAGAATGCAGTCCTCGAAATTTGTTTTATGTGGACATTAAAGGACAGATCCTGATCAAAAACAACTCCAAGATTCTTTACAGTGGAGCTGGAGGCCAGGTTGATACCGTCTAAAGTAACTAAGTCTCTAGAAAGAGAGTTTCTGAGGTGCTTGGGTCCAATTACAAGAACTTCAGTTTTGTCTGAATTTAACATCAGAAAATTATAGGTCATCCAATTTTTTATATCCCTAAGGCATGCTTGGAGTTTAGTTAACTGATTGGTTGCATCAGGCTTGATCGATAAATATAATTGGGTGTCGTCAGCATAACAATGAAAATTGATAGAGTGATTCCTAATAATGTTCCCTAAAGGTAGCATATATAAACTAAATAAAAGTGGTCCTAGTACAGAACCTTGTGGGACTCCATGACAAACTTTGGTATGCATGGAGGATTCATCATTGACGTGAACAAACTGAGATCGATCTAAAAAATACGATTTAAACCAGCTTAGGGCGGTTCCTTTGATGCCAATTTGATGTTCCATTCTCTGTAAAAGAATTTGGTGGTCAATGGTGTCAAATGCAGCACTAAGATCTAACAGGACAAGTACAGAGATTAGTCCTTTGTCTGATGCCATTAGGAGGTCATTTGTAACCTTGACTAATGCGGTCTCTGTGCTATGATGCACTCTAAATCCTGACTGAAAATCCTCACATAGACTATTGTTATAGAGAAAGTCACACAGTTGATTAGCTACAGCTTTCTCAAGTATCTTAGACACAAAGGGAAGGTTTGATATCGGTCTATAGTTGGCTAAAACCTCTGGGTCTAGAGTGGGCTTTTTAAGAAGAGGTTTAATTACAGCTACCTTAAAGGACTTCGGTACATGTCCTGATAATAAAGACAGATTAATTGTATACAATAACGAATGACTAACTAGAGGTAAAACATCCTTGAGCAGCCTGGTTGGGATGGGGTCTAAGAGACAGGTTGAAGGCTTAGCTGCAGAAATGATTAAAGTTATTTGATGAAGGTCGATGGGAGAAAAACAGTCTAAATACATATCAGGTTTTACAGCTGTTTCCAAACTTGCTGTATCAGAATGCAGATCAATGCCTGTTGAGGGCAGAAGGTGATGGATTTTGTCTCTAATAGTTATAAACTTATCATTAAAGAAGCTCATGAAATCATTGCTACTTAGACCTAAAGGAATAGATGGTTCAGTAGAGCTGTGATTCTCTGTTAGCCTGGCTACAGTGCTGAAGAGAAACCTGGGGTTGTTCTTATTCTCCTCAATTAAAGAAGAGTAGTAGGCTGCTCTGGCATTACGGAGAGCCTTCCTGTATGTTCTGAGATTATCTTGCCAGACTAGATGAGATTCTTCCAGTTTAGTGGCACGCCATTTGCGTTCAGATTTACGTGCCTCTTGTTTTAATTTGCGAGTCTGCTGGCTATACCATGGTGCTAGCCTTCTTTGTTTAATTATCTTCTTTTTCAGAGGTGCAATATAGTCTAGAGTTGTCCGTAATGAACCTGTAATACTATCAACAAGATGATCTATTTGTGAGGGGCTAAAGGAAGCAGACAAGTCCTCTGTTACAGTTAGACATGGCATTGAATTCAATACTGAAGGAATCGTTTCCTTAAATTTGGCTACAGCACTATCAGATAAACATCTGCTGTAGAAGTTTCTACACAAAGGCTTATAGTCCAATAGTATGAACTCAAAGGTTATTAAAAAATGGTCAGATAGAAGAGGAAAGACTATTAGATGATCAATTTCAACGCCATATGAAAGAACAAGATCAAAAGTGTGGTTTAGACAATGAGTCGGTTTATTTACACTCTGACAAAAGCCAATTGAGTCTAATAGAGAGATAAACGCAGTACTAAAACTATCATTGTGATTGTCCACATGAATGTTAAAATCACCTACAATAATTACTTTATCTGTTTTAAGGATCAAGCCTGATGCATATTCTGCAAATTCAGATAAAAATTCAGAATAAGGACCTGGAGCTCGATATACTGTAACAAATAGAATTGCCTGCAAAGTTTTCCAGGTTGGGTGAGTGAGGCTAAGAACAAGACTTTCAAATGAGTTATAATTTAGTTTAGGTTTAGGATTTATTAATAGACTTGAGTCAAATATGAGTATCTGACTTTAACACTGACGTAACGGCAATAATGACTACGTCACCATTTAGTATCGGCTCAGCCCGTTTGGAACCTCGGCAAAGGTGGTACTAGAAATGGTACCGGGTATCGGGTACCAGGTACCAAGTTTTAGTAATGGAAAAGCAAAAAAGCAGAGTAGAGTCGAACCGAGTCGAGCTGGTACCAGCCAGTGGAGAAGCGACTTATGGCACCCAATTTATGTCACAAACACTGAGAAAACTGTACAGATTATTGGGCATCAAGTCAATTCGAACCAGTGTTTACCACCCTCAAACTGATGGCCTCGTTGTGCGTCTGAATAAGACTTTGACGTCCATGATCTGTAAGTCTGTTTACAATGATAGTCGCAAATGGGATAAGTGGCTAGATCCTCTGTTGTTTGCAGTGCGCGAGGTACCCCAGGTGCCCCCTGGGCACTGCTCATTTTTTCACGACGCTGGATTTGACCAAAGGCTGCTGGCAGATTTCCTTGTGTCCAGAGTTTAGGGAGAAAACAGCCTTCTCCACTCCATACGGTTTTTGTTACACTTCCGTTCGGGTTGTTCGGTACCCCAGCCACATTTCAACGCCTCATGGACCAGGTGCTGCGTTCACATGCTGCATATGCTGTCGCCTACTTGGGTGATGTTATCATCCATAGTAACACTTGGGCGGTGGGCAGGTGCATCCACAGGTAGATAAGACAGCAGCAATTGCAGCCTGCCCAAGGCCCAAGACCAAAAAAGAGGTGCGGCGGTTTTTGGGGCTGGCCGGTTATTACCAGCGATTTATTCCCAACTTCCCGGAGCTAACCAGCCCCCTGACCGACCTCACTCGAAAGGGTGCCTCAGATCCGGTCCAGTGGACGAAGCAGTGCCGGGTGTCGCTTGAGAGAGGCAGGCCCTCTGTAGGGAGCCTCTTCTCCATACGCCTAACTTCTGTCTTTTATTTTGGGACCATTACGTTACCTCTATTATTTTTATCTTTTATCACATATTACGCTATTCCATCTCCAGTTGAATGTGAACAGTGTCTAAGTGGCATGGCCAGCTGTGACTTGTTTTACTTTATTTCATGCAAGTTTTTGTTTTGTTTTGTTTATATATAAAACTTTCATCTATTCAAGAAAATTTACTATAGCTCCCTGACATGTGAGTGTTAGGCTAAACATCTTCACCAGTATATGGCCTGAATATTTTTTATTAATTTTTTTCTCTCTGTTTATCTTTGCCTGCACATTTCAGCTGGAAAAAGTTTTACTTAAAGTTGTTTTCATTAATAACTGTTCTAATAACTTTTTTTATATGGCGTATATTTTAGTTTACAAGGGAGCAGAACTCACTGCATGGTAAACTAGTTGTGTTTACTCTAGTACTGCAACTCGTCTTGTTCTGTTGTGACGAGCTTAGGAAGTAACCCATTTGTTAGCTTACGGTTCAAACACTGGCCAATTTATTTTTGGAGAAATGTTTTTTCTTTATCTTCTGGGAGGTTCTTTGTGTTTTCTTTTTTGAAGTTCATCTAAATGCTACCATAATGTCTATTTGGTTTGCAACCAAGATGCTCATTTATTTTCTACTATTCCTATTAATATTTACCAATCTCAAATAATTAATAGCTAACCCGAATATCTCCCAGAGAGGGCTGAGTGGGTCTGGTATTCGATTTGTGAGTTGGAACGTCCGTGGACTTGGTGGCCAAATAAAGCGATCCTTAAGGGTCTTAACACTTACATAGCTTTTCTTCAGGAGACCCACTTGCGTATAAATGATCATTGCAGAATGCACAAACCATGGGTTAGGCAAATATTTAATTCAGCCTTCAATAGCAGATCCAGGGGTGCTGCTATCCTTAACAAACAAATTTTGTTCTCCCCTGATCAGATCATATCTGATCCCCATGGACATTACATTATACACTGTAAATTGTAACATGTCGTTTCAACTTAAAAATATGAGTGAAAGGGCTGCCTTAAAAATCTAAGTCAAGTGAAAAAGTATTATTTGTCATCTTCAATAAATATTCCTTGTTGTGTAAACATCTGCATTAGTTTCGTTGATTTAGATTTCGGAATTGACTTAACTCCTTCAGGTAGTTGTTTGAACCTGCAAATCTATCTCAGTTCACTTAAAATGGTCAGTTGTGTAAACCTTTTGTTTTGGTTAAGTTGAATTGGATTTGTTAGTTGGTTGAACTACTTAAGGTAGTTGTCTGAACTTGTAAATGTATTTCAGCTTAATTAAAGTATTGCGTTAAGTAAGCTTTTTTTTTTCAGTTAAGTTGACTTGGACTTAATTAACTGAACTGTTTAGGGTTGTTATTCTAATTTGCAAATCAATTTTTATCTTAATCAAAAGTGACAGGTCATTTAAATTAAATTAATCTATTTAACATATCCAAGATTTCTTGGAACTTACATGTCCATTTCAACATAACTAATGTTGCCTGTTGGAAAAACTTTTTAGTACAATAGATGTCATTGACTTAAGAGAAATATGACAAATAACAATTAACATGCAACAAGATGAGCATTTATTGTTGCATTGCATGACATTGCCAACCCAAGAACAGGCATTATGGATAAACGAGAAGTGAACACTTATAATCAAGTTTGTTCGTCCAACCCCCTGCCCCCCTCTGCCTTGACATCAAGGGCAGGGAACGGATGTGGATGATACATTTCAAGACAACAAAGTGTGAAGTGACAATACACAGCTGGAGAACTGGGCATTTACTCAGAGGGGCAGTGAATGAGGAAGCAAAGGACTTCGGATTTTCCTCTTTCTCCCACGCTCCTCCCGAAAAACCTCGGGACACAGACAGGACACTTAATTAAATGTTGGAGGTCCAACAGTTTCAGAACAGATCTGAAATGTGGAATTTTCATTTTCTGTTCATCTGTCCCCATTGTAACCTCATATTCCGCACTGGTAAATGGAACAGCATGCCATTAAAGTGTCCTCTGCGGCCTGACAAGGTCTAAATAGTAAACATGTCTAAACAGAACATCTGCGACATGGAAGAAATGTCCGAGTGTGTGGACGGAGTACAGGTAAACAAAAGGAGAGTCTCCTTTGAGCGCTAAATAATTACAATTACTACAATGTGAATTTAAGTGAAAAATTGAAAAATGTGCATTAGCAAAACCTATGATAGACAAAATAAGAACTTGACATGAAGAACTAAGTTTTAACACTCTGAGATGAGATCAAGTGAGGAACACTGTCCCCCACCTATGTTCATCAGGACCTTTTGAATCACTTCGAACGTGTACTTTAGTTCTTTTGGATAGTCTATGTTCAGAGAAAAAAGAAGACCCATCAGCAAGGCAATGGCACGTGGGAGGTCATGCTGATTGGTCATGATCACTGCTTCCTCAAGGACCACTGCTGTGTCAATGATGTCTTCTCCATTCTTCACCATGACCACACCAACTTTCATCCCCCGTGTGAACGTCTCCTCATCATCTGTGGCCTACACAAGATTTCAAAGAAGGCAGAAAATTACCATATTTACTTGTTCTGTTAGCAATGTATGTTGATATCTACAAAAAACAAACAAGGTTACCATTTAAGACATGTTAATAACAATCATCACCCAACTAAAAAGGGCCACTGAACAAAATGTTCCATTTGCTGATTTAGGACAAACTTGGTGAATAAACTTGAATTTGACGATCTAAGCTGGACAGATCATTTTTAGGCATTTTTGTAAAGGAATGGAGTGTGGTGTTTGTCACTGATTTTCAGGAAAATTCATTTAAATTTTTTCATTGGCTCAGGAGTCAGTGTTTTTCTTTTTGCTTTTTTAAAAGCAAAGCATGCTTATTTTTGTCTAACACCTACAGAAAGCACATGTTTATTACAAATATTTTAGTAGGTATCACTATGCAGGCACAACAACACATTTTAACTCAACTTATCCTTTACCACTGCAATAAAGAAATTAAACATGCTTACCTCGACAGTCTTGAAAAAACTGGAGGGATCCTCCTTGAGAAAGTAAGGAAGGCCCAGCAGAAGAACTGTCCTCTTGTGGTGTATGGAGCTCTGTTCAAAAAGAAAACTGTACTCCTCAACAACTGCTATTTGTATCTGCTTGTAAACAGTTATTTAAGACCTCACAAGTAAAAACAGGACATCAATACATTTTATGGCCTCATATTTTTAAAATCTAAATTTATTACTGTAAGACTTTAATGATCCACTGTGCATATTAGTGTTTGCTTCATTCTTTGACATATGGGGCCTGCACTACGAAGCAGGTTCAACGCACCCAGGGTATCTTTCAGGTAGAAAGTTTCACAAATATGATGTGGAAGATGCTAACAAGTGTGAACACTTAACACTTACCTTATCATCGAAACATCTCATCAGCCTGGCTAGGTCCACTATTCCACTCTTTCCTTTGTACAGCTCCAGGAACCTTGTCATATACTGGTCCAGCCCAGCAAAGAGGGAGCCCTTCAGGTCAACTGATGTAAGACGAGCAAATTCTGCTTCAATCTGTGGATGTGAATAAAAACATAAAAAATTAAAAAATAGTTCTCAATCTAGACACTTTAAGTTTAAACTCTTTCAGGACCTTTGACGAGTAACTTGTCACAGAGTACCCAACGTTTAGGACCGTTACGAGTTAACTTGTCAAAACTGTTTTTTTCCTTCAGATAATAATACAATAAGACAATAATAGAGACTATCAAGTACCTTCTTCTGTGTGAATGTGAGGTCCTGAAAGGAGTTCAAAAGTAACACCATTAAACACACACACTTCTCCTTGCCACCAGACGGCCTTTTCTGATGGGCAAACACACAAGTCACACAAAGGTAAAGTGGCTTCTGATACTAGCACAGTATGCAACACAGCGACTATGGATACATATTTCATACAACCACACTTCAAATAATCCATCTATCCCTTTAAGAGCAAAAATTGAGAAAACCACTCAAAAACACTTTACCTGCCGTTCAGAGAACAAGGCTGGCCACCTGTCTTTGACTTGTGCCACTAGAGGTTCATCTTTAACAATCTCCTTCCTTCGTAGAGCGAATGTGTCACTCATCATTTCACCAATTTGCTTCCAGTCAACCTTTCTTTTCTTCATCTCACTGACCATGGCCAATCTCTCTTTGTCAAGGACACTTTGGGTTTTCCCTTCTGGAAAATCTGGCAGGAAGTTCACTTCCGACTTCCTGGCCCTCTTCAGTCTTTTTGCACTTCCTGAGGCACGGGCATTGACTCTGAGCTCTGAGGAGGAAAGTTGGCCATTTTGAACTTTAAACTGAACTTCCAGCAATACCACCCACTGACAGACCCTGGTTCCTTCAAACAAGGATGTTTTTGGATGAGAGCTTGAGCCACATAATTATACTCATCACGTGATGGATAGGGATTGTGAGCATATATGTCTTCTGCCAACTTGTCCAAGATGTCTGATTTCATGTCTTTTGAAATGTCAAGAAGGGTCCCATCTCTGTGGAAGGCTTCATTTCCTTGCCTCAGTTTCAACTCAACATCAAATGAAAAGGCAGGAATGACAAATGGTTGAGGCAGCTGACGAGTTTGGGTACCACTGGGGGAGTCCTCAAGGGAAGATGACAGGCTTGCTGTGTCCAGCGTTGAATCTGTGTGGTATAATTCAGAAGACTTGGTGTGCACTTTCAAAGTTGCTTTATCTTATCTTTAGGAAGCTCTGACATGCTACTTAAATTACACAGCTCATTATCAAAATCGGGGTCTTTATACTGAATCACAAGGTCCCCCTCCAGTCCCAATTTCATCTTCAGGATTGAGCAGAAGTCATCAATAGTCTCGGGCAAGTTGTCGATGGTAAGCTTCCTAATGTCATTTTCACACAGGATGATACGCAGCAGCATGATGAAACTGTCTGAAAATGAAAAGATAAAAAATCCATGAGCAAGACTGTTTAGTCTGTCAAATAAAATATAATATAAATGTGGTCGTTTCGGGTAAACTCTGGGACTATATCGCTTCAGGACACCTGGGTCAGTATGGACAGCCATCTGGAGGTATTGTGTTTTGGTGTGTGCCCCAGGTGTATGTCATTTCATGAATGTCAATTACTGAACTGTAACAAACTCATACTTTTATCGTTAAAGATGAGATGCTGTAAGATGATGCTCCGGCTCCAAAACTGATGCTCCAAACCCGATGCTCAAAACTCCAACTGTGAAAAAAATAGAAATTACATTTTTAACAAACTAAAAACTTTGGTGCACAAGTGGCAAATGTGGTGCAAAAATACCTTAATGAATAAGAAACGCCTTTGGTGACACCACAACTCGGCCCTGGACAGTGTACACTGACAATCGAATGTAGTGGTTCAGGTCTTCAGGTTCGGCTACCTTCAGTTGAGCAGAGTTTCTCTTAACAACTTCGTAACATCTCAGGTGTTCCAAATACCAAGCTGAGAAAGGTTCAAGAACAAAGAATAGCTTGTTGCATACAAGCAACACATGGACAATTTTACAAAAATCAGGAAGTCCACTTGTGCTTCCCACTGACACGAACATTCCCTTGGTGTATCTTGTCCCATGTATGTATGCAGTTGTGGCCAGAGATACACTGCTCAGAGTTCTACATTTCTTCTCAATTACTTGCTTGACAGAGGCAGCCAAAATGTCAAAGGAAACATCTGAGGTTCCCTCTACTTCCACTGTTGGTTTGAAAAGGTTGGGCATGTCCAAGTAGTATGCCAACATACGCTCATGTCTGAGGGACAGAGTCAATAGAATGTTTTTGAAATTGTTAACATCACGAACCACTTTCTTGAAAAAGCTATGTTTAGCTTCAAAACGGAATGTCCAAAACTCAACCACTGGTCCAAAGCAGTGGATTAAATGTGCATAGTGTTCCAGAAAGTGGTGCTTTGGTTTCAGTTTCAGCCCCGGAAACACAGTCAGTAACCGTTTTCTGTGCTCACTTATTTTGGCATCAAGGTAACACAAACTTTCATCCGTAAAACTGGAAGATGCCAAAATTTCCACAATGTCTTTAAGTTCGAGAATTACAGACCATGCGTCATCATCTTCAGGAACAACATCACCTATGAGCAGAGGCAAAAACCTCAAAAGAGTCCATTTCTCATGGCCGTTGCCTCCTATAGTTTCACTCACAAGTGCTTTTTCTGGAATTCTCTGTGGACGGTTAACTCTGTCAGAAAATGTATAGGGGAAGCACTGTATGGCAGTGTTCAAATAATCCAATGTAAAGAAATTCTGTCCAATTAATTTTTTCAAACACAAACAGATATCAAAAGGAACAATGCCTTCCAGGAGGTCATGTAAAAAGTCAGGCGGAAATCCTGTTATACAATGAAAGTAAGATAATTTGTTCAATACACAGTCTCGTTTCACTCCTTCAACACTTTTCAAGTGCTCATTCTCCCTCAGCCTGGAAAGATTCTCATTGAAGGACTCTTTGGTTCTCAATAAAAATGAATTTCTTTGCACTGAACAACTCTGAATGTTGCTACGACTGGCTGAACAAAAACGACAAAACTTAACATTAAATGGTAAATGGACTGTACTTATATAGCGCCTTTCTAGTCTTCCGACCACTCAAAGCGCTCTACACTACATATCTCATTCACCCCATTCACACACATTCATACACTGATGGCCTTGGCTACCATGCAAGGTGCCAACTGCTCATCAGTTTTAGGACCTAGCCATTCATACACATTCACACACCGATGGCACAGCCTTCGGGAGCAATTTGGGGTTCAGTGTCTTGCCCAAGGACACTTCGACATGCAGACCAGAGGAGCCGGGGATCGAACCGCCGATCATCTGATTGGTGGACGACCCGCTCTGCCTCTAAGGCCAGAGCCGCCCCAAAGGACTCTTGAAAACCAGAAAACGCATGTGCTCCCAAATTATCAGATGATACATACAACACTGTACCTCTAATACTGGTTCCTAACCTGCTAATGTAGATCCCTTCATTTTCCAGCAGTTGAAGATCCCTCAAAAGTGGTTCTACAAGCCTGTCAAATCCAAATGTTTTAGTGTCAACACTTTTACACAAAAGAGCAAGATATATACTAGACAAGGATGATCTGTAATTAACAGGTAAATTTGCTATTACCCAGTATATTGCGCACAACTTGTGTTTTTTTCCTCGAGGTGCCTAAAGGGTTACAGACCTCAAAATCGTCAATATACAGACATAAAGAAATTGTCTGATCTTCCCCAGTCAGTAATGGGTTCTCTTTGAAATATGATCCATCAAATGTTGTCTTGTAATGACCAGGTAGTGATTCTGTATCTTCTAAAACTTTATCAATGACATCACCCCGATTTAACAATTTTTGCAGTGTTTTAAGAACTGGGACATAAACAAAGGTTTTCTTTAATGGCGAGTCTAAAACATACTCAACTGGGTCTATGACACCAAATTTTTCTGATCCTTTTTTGATCTGATCCTAGACACCCACTCTGGGAAATGGAGCTGAGTGGATTGATGCTGTGGAAAGCTTCTGTTACCAAAGTTACAGTGTTTTCATCAATGTTACAACTGTGCTACCTTAAGACCCTTTTTACTGTATACTCATTTAATTCAAAAATCAAAACACCAATGTCATGAAATTCACTGACTATTTCTTGAGTGGCAAATTTGGAAACATGAAGGACTGCTTGCATTCGCAGAAGTAACGATGCAAGCCTTTCCTGAATTTTTTCATGGTACTCTGGTTCATTACCAGAATTATTCAATTTTCAATTCAATTTTATTTGTATAGCCCAAAGTCACAAAGTACCTCGGAGGGCTTTACAATCTGTACAATTATCGTCAAACGGTACATGAAAATCGATTTCAGTGCCATGTGACTCTGATTTAGCTGTTTCACTTTCTGACAATTCACATTCTTGTACAGTGATCTCCTTCTTAAAGTCTTTTAAAGTACAATGCGGGTGACAACGAGATTTATGTGATGTAAAACTAGAGAAAACGTTCGATTTGAAAAGACAGTGATTAAAAGGACAGGTGACAGTCTCCCTATTCCTCAGTTGCTTCCCAAGATGAGCAATATATTGTTTTAGGCTGACAGCATCTTCAAAGTCACACAACAAGCATTTTACTTTAAAGCCAACTAGTCCACTACTCCGTTCTATGAGCCCATGATCTCTCAAGTGGACCTGCAAGGATTTTTTAGATCTGAAATACTGTGCACAGTCTTTGTATATGCAGGGTAATGGACAGTTTCTTCCGTAATGTCTGTGGCTACTTTGGTAATGTATAATGATTCTCTTACGATTTCTACAAAAAAAAAGTACAAAGTTTACAAGTCCACTTCATTCAACATAAAAAAAAAGGGTAGAAGAAAAAAGGCACAGTTGTCATCATTGTAGACCTACGGAAAAAAAAAAATTATACAAAAAAAAGTCAGTTATGAATTCCATTAGAATACTAAGCCCACCCCTGCCAAAATGTCCAGTTATTACTACTCATTATTACTCCTCAAAGAGAATTCAGATTGTCTGAAATGTGGTTGGATCAGTGTATTACCTTACATAGATGGCATGCAGCAGAGCTCGTTATGGAGAAGCAGCAGGAAAACTGGTACAGGAAGCTCCACAATGTACTGCTGTGGACAGTGTGCAACAAAATTTATTTAAAATCTAAAGAAATTAAATTTTATGTAAATAAGAAAAATAAGCAAAATAAATACAGATAAAATTCAACATGTTAACAGTAAAATATTAACAACTTCATACCTATGAAATATTCCTCACCACTTTTTTCTTTTCCTTTTTTTCCATTAGTGCATCCAAAGCACAGGCATGTAAACTTTATGTAGCAAGAAAAGAGGGCTGCTGACGCTATAGCATGCTAACCTTAGCCACACTCTGCAAAACACACAGTTTAAAACGACTTTTAAAAACACACAGCATTTTTTCCCCCGCCGGGCGCATTTCCTCTGCGGCGGTGCACCGCAACCGGCTCTGGGTCGGATTGGAAAGACTCGGAGGCGAATGTGGCTCACGGCTCCTGCCGCGACATCTACTACGCCCGCCCGCCTAGACCTCGCCGCTTCCCGGGGCCGTGGACTTAGTGTCGCTGCGCCCGCAACAAAAATGTAAAAAGCACCGCAACTTTCACCGCAATTTTTTTTGAAAACCTCATGCAACATCAGGCATTTTAGGCCGCAACTATTTCAAAAAAGGCCTGCAAAATTAAAAAAAGGCCCGCGAAATCCCGCGGGACTGGTTAGCTTGTGTGGGCTTAATATGCTGCTGGACGCTATTTATTTTATGACGCGTCGGTAGAGCCCAAATTGGGCTCCACTCGGGTTTAAGAAAAAAAAAAAAATCATACTTCAAGAAAAGTCTATTTTGAACAAACTCAGTGAGTTACAGAAATTATCACATGCGACTTGCCAACTTGCTAACATTGCCAACTTGCTTCCAAAACACACACGACGATGTCCATGGACTGAGTAGCACATGACCTCCTCCCGTGGCTACCCATAATGCATTTCACTCAAACGTGATGATGCAAGCGTTTTATCCCGACAGTCAGGTTGACATACATTATTCATTTAACTGGACTTGAATTTTTAATTTAGCATTTATTTTGTAGTTGAAACATTTTCAACTAGTAATTTCATGTTATTATAACAACCTTGGAAATCATTTGTTCTACTGACTTAGGATAATATGTTGAAATAACAAACATGCAAAAACACAATTTACAGTGTAGTGAGTGGCACGTTATATCAAACTTTAGTTGTACTAGTTAATGTTTATGCCCCTAATTGGGACAACCCAAATTTCATAACCTCTCTCTTTTCAAAAATTCCCAAACTTGACCGATTCCACCCGAAAGTACTTACACTCTCTGCAATGTCGAAGACACTATCTTCTATTATGAGTCAATTAGGCTGCATAGACGCTTGGCGCTTGCTCCATCCATTCTCAAAAGAATTTTTTTTATCTCTCTAAAGTACACCAAGCTTATTCCCGCATTGATTATTTTATAGACAGGGCTCTTCTACCTACTCTAAAATATTCAGAATATTCTGCTATCGTTATTTCTGACCACGCGCCTCATATTTTAGACGTAGCACTCATACTTCACAGCTCAAAACAATGGAAGTTTAATACCGGGCTGCCAGCTAAAGATGAGTTCTGTGATAATATTTTAAAAAAGATTAGGGTTTTCCTTGAGAATAATAAAAGGTCCACTTCACCCTCTCTCTTATGGGAAACATTAATAGCGGTAATTAGGGGAGATATTATCTCATACAGCACGCATCTGGCTAGTGTTGTGGTGATTCAAACCACCCCGAATTCTGTAGACCTGATGTAGAGAAGAGATGTTGAATTTAAAGAAGACAAAGACAAGTACTTCAGTTTCACCTGTTGGCTGGGGAGAACCCAGCTTTCAGTTCTTACAGACCCCGCGGTCTGCACACCACCACAGCCTGCTGAGTTCTAGGGCTCTCTGGCTCCAGCTAGTTTTTTTAATTCACACAAGCGGTTACATATTTGTTATTATCTTCGTACAGGTTTATCTGCTGGGTGCATCCTACGCCCGGGTGTGTGTGTGTGCGTGCTCCTTACTCAGGCCATCCTGACCTTGGCCTGAATTCCGATGCTTTACAGCAGTTTCTAATTGGGCTCACACACACAGACCTCAGGCTCAGGTTTGTCTCCAGACACAAACTGCAAAAACAGTCTGTTGGTTATACAACATTCTTAAAAGCAATAGTTCAACATAATCACACAGTTTAATATCTTTAAATGATTATTAGGCACTTCAGATAATATAATCCACAATTCCCCCTTTTGATCTCTACTCAGAGATCAATAAATTCACACACTATTAAGATCAAAAGCATAGTTAAAACCAACAACAAGGAGGGGGAAATGAGGAACATTTCGAAACTTCACACTTTATATAATTAGGTAAAACTAATATGCAAGCAAAACCTTCTGGTTGATAAGTCCTATTTTTCTTTCCTTTGTATCCTAAGCAGTACCACCCCTAGGAGAGTTTGTAACCTTAGTGGCTATATCAACACAACTCAGTAGCAATCTGCAACATTGAACAATGATTAAAATATGTGATGAGATAAAAAGTATATGATAAGTAACTTAAATCCTTACGCCTGGCGTGTTTCCTCAGATGTTGGTTCTGTCACGGGTGCTGATACTGGCAAGGAGAACCCAAAAGCACGACACTGAAGCAGACAAGTTCGAGGGAAGATCAGTTTACTAAGTCCAGAAACAGGCAGGGTCAAAACCAGGAGATCAGAAGACAGGCAAACAAATCCGACAGGGGGCAGGCAGGAATCCAAAACAGGCAAGAACAGGATCAGAACAGGTAGTCAAAAAACAGGAATTGCTGGAGAACTTGGCGAAACAAAACAAGACACTCTGGCAGGGATGAAATGAAACTGGACTAGTATATATACACACTGAGGGGCTACTGAGAAAATGGGCTGCAGGTGTGGAGATGGGCGGGGAAAACCAGGTGAGGGGAATGAGCTGATCAGGGAAGATGGGACCTGAAATGACAGGAGAGTAGTTAAAGAGACAAGGGACCAAATAAAGAGAAACAGGGTGTGACTATGTTACAGGTTCGTCCTGAGCAGATAAGAAAACACAGGACCCAAATGTCCTGCACCTTCTTATAATCATATATCTGTGTTCTGAGCATCACATGAACGTAATATTGTCTATGTGTTTTCCATGAGCCTGCATGGTGTGTGTGTGTGCTCGACTCCTTAATCCTGGTCAGACCATATGCGTCACGCAGAACACCACACTAGGAAAAACAAACAAAGACAACAAGAGCTTATTGATGCAATTCTCAGCATAGATGGAGAATACTCAAGCTCTCCCAGTCCAGAATTGTATGTCAAAAGGGTCAAATTACAGTCTGATTATGACCTTCTCTCTACCGATAAAGCAGAGTACCTTTTAGACGGACTAAAGGTACATACTAGAAATATGGCAATAAAGCCAGTCATCTCCTCCCTCTTCAACTTAAGCGTCAATCAGCCTCCAATTTTATATCGCAAATTTATGACTCCTCCTCCCTAACTACCAACCCAGCTGAAATAAATGCCACCTTTGCTTCCTTTTATTCCAACCTGTATAAATCTGAACCCCCTGCAAATAAGTAAATGGACTGTACTTATATAGCGCCTTTCTAGTCTTCCGACCACTCAAAGCGCTCTACACTACATTTCTCATTCACCCCATTCACACACATTCATACACTGATTGCATTAGCTACCGTGCAAGGTGCCAACTGCTCATTAGTTTAGGGATCTAAGCATTCATACACCAATGGCAGAGCCTTCGGGAGCAACTTGGGGTTCAGTATCTTGCCCAAGGACACACTGCCTGTGAGCCACAGCCGCCCCACAATAAGACCACAATGGATAACTTCTTGGATAGCATTGATACAGTATACCTGTCATAGATCCTCACGCTAAAGACGAGTCGGAAAAGCCTATACAGATGGAAGAATTAATTTCATGCCTTAAATTATTGCAAAATAACAAAGAAAATTCTAGCTAAAGTGCTAGCATGTCATTTGGAACCTTGTCTACCAGGCATCATTTCCTCAGATCAAACAGGGTTTGTTAGAGGTCAGCAACATTCAACTAACATTAGAAGACTTCTAAATGCTTTCTCCTAACACATCTCAAACTGCTGAAATGGTCATATCCTTAGATGCAGAGAAAGCCTTTGATCGTGATGAGTGGGATTATTTGTTTTTTGTTTTGGGGAAACATCTCTTTGGGTTCATCTCTTGGATACAACTTTTGAATTCTGCCCCCTCAGCTTGTGTGTCAACTAATTTTCAAAGGTCTGAATATTTCCCTCTATCAAGAGGGACACGCCAAGGTTGCCCTATCTGTTCCTAGCAACCGCGACGCTTTTCCGACAAAGTCTCCCAAAAAGGGTCTCCCTATGTGAGGTCTCCCAAACGACTCACCCTTATCTCTCATTTACAAGGACTATGGAGAAAGGTGTCTTGTATATTTAAGATTAACCCGTTTTTAAGCTTATCCTCCGGCGTATGGGACAACCCAAAACTCCTTATTGGTAAATCATCACCTGTATGGAAGGAGTGGGTGATTAAGGGGGTTAATACTCTAGGTGATTTGTATGAAGATGGTGTCCTTAAATCATTTGACAATGTGGTTGAACAGTTTAAGATAGTCAACAATCAATTTTGGAGATATCTTCAGCTGAGAAGCTGCTCCTCACCACTACTTTTGGCTCTATACACACACCACCCCAGGGCATTGACCTCATGAAAGAGATTTTGCGGATAGCAGGGATTAGGCATGGGGTCTCTAATGTTACTTTTACTATAACTATTCTATGCTTATGAATAATTCTGGTTATCCATCCAACTCATCTCTTAAAACCTTACGAGAAAATGATCTGAATATAACATTTACAGAAAATAATTGGGGTACAGTTGTTGGAATCATTAAACAAGTCTCCAGGGATATCAAAATAAGGTTAATTCAATTTAAAATCCTTCATCGAATAGGTTAGTCAGTCTAGGGATGAAGGAAACACCGGACAGCTGGAGATGTGTAGGTGAGATGGCTACAGTAATACATGCCCTAAGGTAATGCCCAAAGATTCCGGCATTTTGGAAAAGGGTTCATGAAATTATCACAGAGGTCATAAGAGTGGATTTTGAGTTCTGCCCCAGTCTTTACATATTAGGTGACCCTAAACCTGTGGCCCATATTGTGAAACCCTTAAACAACTGGATTCAGACAAGTATAATGATTGGTAAGCAGATGATAATGAGAAAGTGGAAAGATGCAAAGGGGTCCAGGATTTCAAGACTGGCTCACAGAGTTAGGTAAAGTAGCTGCTTTCGAAAGAATATTCTATAGTATAGCAAATCTTCTCTTCTCCTTTCGGCTTTTCCCTTCAGGGGTCGCCACAGTGAATCAGTTGCCTCCATCTAACCCTGTCTTCTGCATCCTCTTCTCTCACACCAACTACATTCATGTCCTCTTTCACTGCATCTATAAACCTCCTCTTTGGTCTTCCTCTAGGCTTCCTGTCTGGCAGTTCAAAACTCAGCATCCTTCTACCAATATATTCACTATCTCTCCTCTGGACATGTCCGAACCATCTCAGTCTGGCTTCTCTGACTTTATCTCCAAAATCTTTAACATGTGCTATCCCTCTGATGTACTCATTCCTCATCCTATCCATCTTGGTCACTCCCAAAGAGAAGCTCAGCATCTTCATCTCTGCTACCTCCAGCTCTGCCTCCTGTCTTTTCCTCAGTGGCACTGTCTTTAGACCAAACAACATCGCTGGTCTCACCACAGTTTTGTACACCTTTCCTTTAATTTTAGCTGAAACTCTTCTATCACACATCAAACCTGACACTTTTCTCCACCCGTTCCAACCTGCCTGCGCACGCTTCTTCACCTCTTTTCCACACTCTCCATTGCTCTGGACTGCTGACCCTAAATACTTAAAATCCTCCACCTTCTTTATCTCCTCTCCCTGTAACCTCACTCTTCCACTTGGGTCCCTCTCATTCACACACATGTACTCCGTCTTGCTGCGGCTAACCTTCATTCCTCTCCTTTCCAGGGCAAACCTCCACCTCTCTAGCTTCTCCTCCACCTGTTCCCTGCTCTCACTACAGATCACAATGTCATCTGCAAACATCATAGTCCATGGAGATTCCTGTCTTGCAAAATCTTCAACCCATGTACATTATGTACAGTAGAGGGTGACCACCATGGAGAGGTTACTAGCACATACGATGCATGGTGGCGTGGAATCCATCTTTGTAGAACTTTCCATGAACAGTTGATATCCATCAGTTGCATATCATCATAAAATAATTGTAACTTTGAACTTTTAAACATGTATTACATTACTGTGAAAACCATCATTGAAAATAGATTTTAGACTTCCGGCGGCGCCATGTTCAAGTAGGACGCAAAAGTTTGAGCTGTGCTGGCCTGCTAACTTAACAAATCGACATTTGAACAAAACTCAGCAAAAGTATGCCCAACGACACCGTAAAGATGAGCGCTAACGACAGACTCGCTAGATACCAGTTCAGAAACAGAGAAGGAGAGGAGAAATTATCGGAACCAAGTGATGCTAAGAAGGATGCTATTTCTGACGAAGCTAGCGCTCGCCCTAGCAAAGCCGCTGAAGCGGCAGATAGCTTGGAGGGGATGCTGCGGGCTATCGCCCAATCGAACCGAGAAATACGGGGGGACATTCTGCAGATGAGTATAGATGTAAGGGAATTTAAAGGCCAAAGTAAGGATTCATTCACAAAGCTTGAAACATCGGTCGGTGGTTTAAGTGCACAACTAACAAAGCTGGAAAAGAGGGTGGTTGACGCGGAGGAGCGTATAACAACCACAGAGGAGACCACCGCGGCCCACGGAAAAGCCATCGGCTTCCTACTGCAGCGTGAGGCGGAATTATTTGAACGGTGTGAAGATCTTCAAAACAGACACAGAAGGCAAAACCTGAGACTGTATCAGGTTCCCGAAGAGAGTGAAGGGAGAGACATGGTCGCCTTCATTAAAAAGCTACTGCCGACGGTGCTGACTGACCTGCCACTGACCGAGGCCGACATTAGGATTGACCGGGCGCACAGAGCACTCATGCCGAAACCGAAAGAAAACGGCCCGCCTCGCTCTATCGTCATTAAATTCGCGGAATACACAGTGAAGGAACAGATCCTGCAGCAAGCCTGGAGACAGCGCAAAGTGATGATGGGTGAAAAGCAGATCTATTTTGATAATGACTATTCACCGGAGCTACAGAGGAAACGCGCTCAAGTCAGATACGTGGTGAAACAGCTGAAAGAGAAAAACGTTAAAGCGAAGTGTATGTACCCGGCCCGGCTGCGGATGATGGTGGGATCCGAGGAAAAAACTTTCCAGAATGTGATGGACGCAGCACCGGTGCTGAAGGATTTAAATATCCAAGTCCGAGTTGACGAGCGGGATAAAGTGGAGCGAGAGCTGGCCAGACACAGGTGGGAGACACGGGACGCCAACCGAAGAGTACGGAACGTCAGCATATTCACAGAAAAAGACTGCAGGTTTTTTTTCCCTTGAAAAGATTGGAAATACTGAGCAAAAAGTAAGGTGTTTTTTTTCATTTTAATTAAACAGCTACGAGAATGCTGTGAATGGTTCAATGTTAGATGGGATACAGTTAATTACCCTCCAAATATAATGGTGTTGACAGGCTTTATTTTACTTATTTATATTTATTTACACTTTGCTGAGTCCAGAATGTAACAATAGCACATTATCTGGTCGTTTTGTTGGGTGGCAGCAGCTGCTATTGACTCATTATAAGTGATCTACACTCAGCCACTTTAGGGCCGCAGCAGTTAACCAGACAGAGTGGGTCTGCTGCACAATGTGACATTATCCCGGAGGGATCCCGCCACCCTCTGCCCAGCTCCACGCGGGGACTGGCCACCATTGGAGACAGGCCAGTTGAGGACTTGGAAGCCAGGTTGTTATGTTTGATTTCCGATGTTCGTTATTGGAAATTGTACGTAGTTCGTGTTCGTTTTTGGGTTACTTCCTTGACAACTGATAAGACTTTTACAACAGTAGATGGTGCACTTGGAATTTATAAGTTGACTACAAAGCATCATGACAGTAAGGATTGAAAGGAGTGTAATATGGATGGTTTGACTATAGTCAGCTACAACATAAAGGGCCTGGGAAATCCAATTAAGAGAAAGAAAATACTTAACCAACTTAAAGTTTTACACTGTTCGGCTGCAATGTTACAAGAGACACATCTCTCTGAGGCAGAACACCTTAAATTAAAGAGGGACTGGATGGAACAAATATACAGTGCATCTCATGAAGGAGGGAGGAAAAGGGGGGTCGCTATCTTATTTAGAAAGAATGTTTTTTTCAGCTGTGAAAAAGTTTTAAAAGACAAGGAAGGTAGATATATCATGGTGATTGGTACGATTGGGGAAAACAGATTTACATTTCTGAATCTGTATGCACCAAATGAAGACTGTCCCTTTTTTTTTAAGAAAATAGCTTCCATACTGGCAGATGAAGGGGAAGGGATCATAGTCGTGGGGGGGGACTATAACTGTGTATTAAATTTAAATATGGACCGACTACCTGCTCAGAAGGGGCCTCGAACTAGAAAGGCGGCCACGGTCATGGGAATGATGGACGGATTGGGCCTGATTGATGTTTGGCGATATCATCATCCTAGAGACAGAGACTACACATACAGGTCCCAAGTTCATGGGAGTTACTCTAGACTAGATATGTTTCTTGTTTCAAAGGCTGATGTGCATAGAGTGACAGAGTGTAAGATAGAATCCATAACTTTATCAGATCATAGTCCCATTAAAATGAAAATAAATTTAGATCAAGAAAAACAATTCAAATATTGGAGACTTAACGTCTCAATATTGAATGACCCCCTAATCCAACAAGAATTACGTGACAGACTAAAAGAATATATGGACATAAATGAAAATGGAGAGGTTACTCCATCTATTCTATGGGATGGGGCCAAAGCTGTTATGAGGGGTTATATTATTCAAATTACGTCTAGAATAAAAAAACAAAGAGAAGCCAGTAGACTTGAATTGGAGACTGAAATCAGCAGACTGGAAAGAGAACACAAAATATCAAGAAAAAGGAGCACTTTAGAATTATTGAAGCAGGAGAGGCAAAAATTAGATAATTTACTCACATATAAAGCTGAGGGAATGCTCAGATTTGTGAGAAGAAAATATTATGAAATGGGGAATAAGGCAAGTAGACTACTGGCCTTTCAGCTACGTAAAGCTCAATCGAACCGTGTGGTGCCTAAAATTAAACACCCTGACACAAATAGAATTACCTCTCAACCAAAAGAAGTAGCAGAGGCGTTTGCTGCATACTATAAAAAATTATATGAAGGCCAAGAATTAATAGGGAAGGAGGAGAAAACAATAAGACTCCTGGAATCGATCCAGCTGAACAGATTATCGCAGGACGAGGCAGAGATGCTATCTTCTCCCATAACAGTGCAGGAAATAATAGATACTATTAGTAAATTAAAGAACAGTAAATCACCGGGTGTCGATGGATACTCAGGGGAATATTATAAAGTTTTTGCTCAAGAGTTGGGCCCAATTTTATGTCGGGTATATAATTATGCGCTGGACGAAAGGGATCCCCCAAAAACATGGTCAGAGGCAATTATCACAGTTATTCACAAAGAGGGAAAGGACCCCACTCAATGTACAGGTTACCGGCCGATAAGTTTGCTTTGCCAGGATCTAAAAATTCTGACCTCTATCTTAGCGAACAGAATACAAAAACATATCCGGAAATTTGTTAAATCTCACCAAACGGGATTTATAACTGGACGGCACGGCACCAATAATGTCAGACGAGCTCTGAATCTACAATCTATTGCTTCTGGTAGAAAGACTTCAAAGACATCAATGCTTCTCAGCTTAGATGCTGAGAAGGCATTTGATAGACTGGACTGGACATTTCTGGAGCAAACAATGGCGCATATGGGCTTTAACGAAACCTTTTTGAGTTGGATTAAAGTGTTTTATGTAACATAGTCACACCCTGTTTTTCTTTATTTGGTCCCTTGTCTCTTTAACTACTCTCCTGTCATTTCAGGTCCCATCTTCCCTGATCAGCTCATTCCCCTCACCTGGTTTTCCCCGCCCATCTCCACACCTGCAGCCCATTTTCTCATTAGCCCCTCAGTGTGTATATATACTAGTCCATTTTCATTTCATCCCTGCCAGAGTGTCTTGTTTTGTTTCGCCAAGTTCTCCAGCAATTCCTGTTTTTTGACTACCTGTTCTGATCCTGTTCTTGCCTGTTTTGGATTCCTGCCTGCCCCCTGTCGGATTTGTTTGCCTGTCTTCTGATCTCCTGGTTTTGACCCTGCCTGTTTCTGGACTTAGTAAACTGATCTTCCCTCGAACTTGTCTGCTTCAGTGTCGTGCTTTTGGGTTCTCTTTGCCAGTATCAGCACCCGTGACAGAACACTCTGGCCAACATGAACCCAGCCGACTCTGACTCGGTTCGCAATGAGCTGAGAGCCCAGGCCAGCGCCCTCCAGCACCATGAGGAACAACTTACCTCCATTTCAAGCGGTTTGCAGGAAATGGCGGCTCGCCATGAGAGGAGCTTGGGCAGCATTCAGGAACTCCTCCAAAGGCTCTCCCTGTCAGCTCATGATCCGGACTCCACAACGTCCATCAGCCCTCCTGCCAAGACTCCTGTGGTGTCGGATGCTCGTTTGCCTCCCCCAGAACGTTATTCCGGTACTCCAGGTTCCTGCCGGCCTTTCCTTGTTCAGTGTTCCCTCGCCTTTGAACTCCAGCCGTCCGCCTTTCCCACCGAAAGGTCTCGGGTGGCGTACATCATATCTCTGCTTGCTGGTAGAGCCAGAGATTGGGGAACTGCTGAGTGGGAGAAGCAATCCGCCATTTGCTCGTCTGTCAAGCTGTTCTCCAATGAGCTGCGGAAGGTCTTCGACCATGTCACACCCGGAAGAGAGGTCGCTCGGGGTTTGTTTAACCTGACGCAGGGAGGCAGGTCTGTACCCGATTACTCTATTGAGTTCCGTACGGTTGCTGCTGAGAGCAACTGGAACGCCGCCTCGCTCTTTGATGCCTTCTACAATGGTCTCTCAGACGATATAAAGGACGAGCTGGCGGCTCGGGACCTTCCTGCTGATCTGGATGCGCTGGTCTCCCTCTCGATCCGCATAGATGGTCGTCTGCGGGAGCGGCAAAAAGAGAGAGTTGGGTCCACCGCTTGGTCGTTGCAGGCTAACCAGCCCTCTCATTCCCCGGGTCGTCCTTCTGAGTTGCACCCCAATGTTCCACTGCAATGTGACGCTCCAGAGCCTATGCAGCTGGGCAGGACACGCCTGTCCACAGCTGAGAGACAGCGTCGCATTAAGGAGAACAGGTGTCTGTACTGTGGTCAGGGCGGCCATTTTGCCTCGTCGTGTCCAGTAAAGAGACATGGCCCACCAGTCTTGCAGAGGGCGCTGGTGAGCCGGACAATGAAATCTGAGAAGCCCTCCCGGTCCCTGATCCCGGCTCAACTGTTCTGCTGTGGAAATTATCTAACTGTCTCAGCCTTTGTTGACTCAGGTGCAGATGAGAACTTTTTGGACATGACTCTTGCTTCTCAGCTGGGTCTTGGTCAGGTGGTTCTGGAAGAACCTATCGATGCCTCAGCCTTGGATGGTAGTCTCCTCTTCCGGGTTACACATCGATCTACTCCTCTGCAAATGACCATCTCAGGTAATCACACCGAGACACTTTCTTTTCACCTGATCAGTGCACCACAACAACCGCTCATTTTGGGCTTTCCTTGGCTTAAGAGACACAACCCACACATTGACTGGTCTACAGGAACCATACTGCAGTGGAATACTCGTTGTCATGCTGTCTGTTTGAAGTCTGCCCTGTCATCTGCCTCTGGTTTGACTGTTCCCTCTGAGTTTCCAGACCTGTCAGAAGTTCCTAGGGAATACCTGGATCTGAAAGAGGTGTTTAATAAAGCCCGGGCCACCTCTTTGCCGCCGCATCGCCCTTATGATTGTGCCATTGACCTCCTCCCAGGTACATCCCCCCCTAGAGGACGACTCTTTTCTTTGTCAGCTCCTGAGACCAAGACAATGGAGAAATACATCAATGACTCCTTGGCAGCAGGTATAATACGACCATCATCGTCTCCCGCTGGAGCAGGATTTTTTTTTTGTTGATAAGAAGGACAAGACCCTGCGCTCTTGCATTGACTACAGAGGACTTAACAACATTACCATCAAGAACAGGTACCCTCTTCCATTAATCTCCTCTGCTTTTGAGCTGCTACAGGGGGCTACCATTTTCTCCAAACTCGACCTTCGTAATGCTTACCATTTGGTGAGAATCAAGGAGGGCGATGAGTGGAAGACAGCGTTCAATACTCCTAGTGGTCATTACGAATATTTAGTCATGCCATTTGGCCTCACTAATGCTCCTGCAGTCTTCCAGAGTTTGGTCAATGATGTTCTGCGGGATCTGCTCAATGTGTCCGTCTTTGTCTACCTGGATGACATTCTCATCTTTTCTAAGTCCAAGCAGGAGCATGTGGTGCATGTACGGCAAGTCCTCCAGAGGCTCTTGGAGAACCAGCTCTTTGTTAAAGCAGAGAAATGTGAGTTTCACGTCTCAGAAGTATCCTTCCTGGGTTTCATCATCAACGCTGGCAACATCCGGATGGACCCAGCAAAGACCAAGGCAGTTACTGACTGGCCAACTCCGTCCACACGTAAGGAGCTTCAACGTTTCCTGGGATTTGCCAACTTCTACCGTAGGTTCATCAGAAACTACAGTTCAGTGGCAGCTTCACTCACTGCTCTCACCTCCCTCAAGAAGCCCTTCCAGTGGACCTCCATGGCTGAAGCAGCCTTTGGTGAGTTAAAGGCACGTTTCACCTCTGCTCCTATTCTCGTCTTCCCAGATCCTGCTCGCCAGTTTATCGTGGAGGTTGATGCCTCAGACACCGGTGTTGGAGCAGTGCTTTCTCAGCGGTCAGCCGAGGACCAAAAGGTCCACCCATGTGCTTTCTTCTCCCGGAAACTGACCCCAGCCGAGAAGAATTATGACATCGGAAACCGGGAGCTGTTGGCAGTCAAGCTCGCGCTGGAGGAATGGAGGCACTGGCTGGAGGGGGCTGAGCAACCATTTGTGGTCTGGACAGACCACAAAAACCTCGAATACATCCGGTCAGCCAAGAGGCTGAACTCTCGTCAAGCTAGGTGGGCCCTTTTCTTCAACCGTTTCATGTTCTCTCTCTCATATAGACCAGGCTCAAGAAATGTCAAGCCCGATGCACTGTCCCGCCAGTTCCAGTCAGAGGATTCCCCATCCCAGCCTGAGGGTATTCTCTCACCTGCATGCATCATTGGGGCAGTAACCTGGGAGGTGGAGGATAAGGTAAAACGCTCCCACACTGAACACCCTGCTCCTAGTGCTTGTCCAGACAGTCGATTGTTTGTCCCAGACAGTCTCCGCTCTGAGGTCCTTCAGTGGGGGCACTCTTCTCGTCTGGCTTGCCACCCTGGGGTGAGACGCACTTTAGCTCTGCTTCAGCAGCGTTTCTGGTGGCCTTCCATGGAAAGGGACACCCGGGAGTTCGTTGGTGCTTGCCGCGTCTGCTCTCAACATAAGAGCTCTAATCAAGCCCCATCTGGTCTCCTTCATCCCCTGCCCACCCCTCGCCGTCCCTGGTCTCACATTTCTTTGGACTTTGTCACCGGGCTACCACCTTCAAACGGTAACACAGTCATACTCACTGTTGTTGATCGCTTTTCCAAAACAGCCATACTCATCCCATTACCCAAATTGCCCACAGCCAAGGAGATGGCTGAGATTTTATTGCAACATGTTTTTCGCCTGCATGGTCTCCCATCTGATGTGGTCTCTGACCGGGGACCTCAATTCACCTCTCACTTTTGGTCCGAGTTTTGCAGGCTGTTGGGGGCGACCGTCAGTCTGTCATCTGGTTTCCACCCACAGTCCAATGGTCAAGCGGAGCGGATGAATCAAGAGATGGAAACGGCTCTGCGCTGCCTTGCCTCCCGCAATCCCTCCTCCTGGTCTGAGCAGCTCCTTTGGATCGAGTACGCTCATAATACACTGCCCAGTTCAGCCACCGGTCTTTCACCCTTCCAATGCTCCCGGGGGTACCAGCCACCACTCTTCCCAGAACAGGAACGGGAAGCCAGTGTTCCCTCAGTTCAGGCGTACATCAGACGGTGCCGGCGCACTTGGATGCAGGCCCGCTCTACATTGCTGCGCTCTTCTGACCGCTACTAACGATCGGCCAATAGACGTCGCAATCCTGCACCCCGTTACTCCCCAGGACAACGTGTCTGGTTGTCGACGCGGGATCTTCCCCTCAGAGTGGACTCTAAGAAGTTGGCTCCCCGTTTTGTGGGCCCATTCCCGATCTCCAAAGTGATCAATCCCGTTGCTGTCCGTCTTCGTCTTCCCTCATCCATGAAGATTAACCCTACATTCCATGTTTCCAAGGTCAAACCTGTTTTGGAAAGTCCACTTTTGCCCTCCTCCAAACCCCCACCACCCCCCCGGCTCATTGACGGGGCACCTGCGTACACAGTCCGTCGCCTCATCAAGTCCCGGCGACGTGGTAGAGGGGTGCAATATCTGGTAGACTGGGAGGGTTATGGTCCCGAAGAACGCTCATGGGTCCCCGCTCGCAGTATCCTGGATCCAGATCTCATTTCTGACTTCCACCAGGCTCATCCTGATCAACCGGGTGGGACGGCAGGAGCCGTCCCTAGAGGGGGGGGTTCTGTAACATAGTCACACCCTGTTTTTCTTTATTTGGTCCCTTGTCTCTTTAACTACTCTCCTGTCATTTCAGGTCCCATCTTCCCTGATCAGCTCATTCCCCTCACCTGGTTTTCCCCGCCCATCTCCACACCTGCAGCCCATTTTCTCATTAGCCCCTCAGTGTGTATATATACTAGTCCATTTTCATTTCATCCCTGCCAGAGTGTCTTGTTTTGTTTCGCCAAGTTCTCCAGCAATTCCTGTTTTTTGACTACCTGTTCTGATCCTGTTGCCTGTTTTGGATTCCTGCCTGCCCCCTGTCGGATTTGTTTGCCTGTCTTCTGATCTCCTGGTTTTGACCCTGCCTGTTTCTGGACTTAGTAAACTGATCTTCCCTCGAACTTGTCTGCTTCAGTGTCGTGCTTTTGGGTTCTCTTTGCCAGTATCAGCACCCGTGACAGTTTTATATGAACCCGAGGTCAAGAGTCAGAGTTAACGGTCAATGCTCGGATTTCTTCGATCTGGGACGGGGGACTAGGCAGGGGGACGCACTCTCACCAGCCCTGTTCGCTCTTAGCATTGAACCTCTCGCAGAATTGATTAGAAGTAACACTCTTATACAAGGAATAAGGGATGAGAGTGGAAGTCAGCATAAAATAGCCCTATACGCGGACGACATATTATTATTTATTGAAAACCCTGCCCACTCAGTCCCGGCTCTTTTACATACTCTTAACGAATATGGTCTAGTATCCGGTTATAAAGTTAACCAGAGTAAATCAGAAGCGATGATGGTGTCGGGGACATGGCCTAGCCAGCTTGAAGATATAGTGTCTTTTCGAAGAGCTAAAAAGGGTTTTAGATACTTCGGGGTCACGCTCACTCCCCAGGCAACGCAACTATATCAGGCGAATTATAAAAAAATATTTGGAATATTTAGAAATGAAATGGCAAGATGGGATGTGCTGCCGCTGTCCCTTTTGGGAAGGGTAGAAGCGGTTAAAATGAATCTGCTCCCCAAAATTCTGTTCCTGTTTCAGTCTCTTCCAGTCGGGATCCCGACATCAGCTTTCAATATGCTGGACAAGCTTATATCTAAATTCATATGGCAAAATAAGAGGCCAAGAGTGAGACTTAAAACACTCGTTCTTGGAAGGGACAGGGGCGGACTCAGCCTCCTCAATTTAAAATTTTATTTTTGGGCAGCACAACTAACAGCAGTGGTAGCTTGGATTAATAATGACATAGAATCAGGATGGGTGAACATAGAGCAGAATACAGTCCCAGCAATACCTTTATCCACCTTAGTGTTTCTGAACAAGCAGTCCCAGAAGAAATTCGAAATCAAAAATGTGTGGGTGAAACATACTTTAAAAGTTTGGTCAACAGTCCAAAAGAGAATTAGGGGGACAGCTGCCCTCTCAAGGGCTATGCAAATTGCTGGAAATCCGGATTTGCCCCCCTCAATAACATATATCACATTTAAGAGATGGGCAGGCAGAGGTCTGAGGGTTGTAGACCAGTTGCTTTGTAACACTGGTGTGCGGCCATTCTCACGTCTCCAAGACGAATTCCTTCTACCCCAAAGTGATATGTTCCGGTATTTTCAGATAAGGAGCTACATTACAAACCACACAGATTGGAATGTAATTAGAAGAGCCCCAACAAACACAGAAACTTATTTTATTAATACAATTAAGCAGCGAGTACCGAAGAAAGGGTATGTTTCCCATATATATAGAAATCTGTTATTAGATATTCCAGACAATACTTTTTATATCAAAAACAAATGGGAGCTAGAGTTAAATATTATATTTGAGGATGGGGACTGGGAAACAGTGTGTACTGGATGTCATAAAGGTATTAATAGTGGCACGTGGAGGGAGTTTGATTGGAAGACAAAGACAAGGTTTTTTAGGACACCTTATGTGGTCTCTAAATTTGTAAATAATCCAGCTGCAATGTACTGTTGGAGAGGATGTGGACTGGTGGGCGACCACTCACACATATTCTGTGATTGCCCAGTGTTGCTTCCATTTTGGAAAGGGGTAAAGAGCGAGATAGATAATGTTCTCAGAATTAATATAGTGTTCGCCCCAAGTCTGTTTCTTTTCGATTTGGCTCCTGAAGGCGTGTACACTAGAGATCAAAAATTCCTGTTACATATACTCCTGATGACTGCTAGGAAAATGGTGACAATAAAATGGATGAATCCACAGCCACCTACAGTGGCACAATGGAAACAGAAGCTGAGGGAGGTGTATGGAATGGAAGCGTTCACTGCTAAATTACAATTAAGATCGGATGTTTTCATGAGGAGGTGGCTACCTATAACAAGTTATTTCGCTAACTAAGGGGGATCCCACAGTATGCCGGAATGCCTTAACTGTCTAGGTATTTATTCATTATATTTCACCTACTTGTATTACTCAGGTTTTTTTTTTTTTTTTTTTTTTTCTTTTCTTGGGCCCCAGTGTCTTTTATCCTTTTTGTTTCTCTCTCTGTTATTGGTTGTTTAGTTTTCTGTCTTAAGCGCTATCATACATAATTTGTGATGTTGTCAAGGAATGTTGGTGTTGTGTTCTGTATTAATAAATAAATAAAGTTCAAAAAAAAGAAAATAGATTTTAAAACTGATTCATAAAATAGGAATTCCTAAATGATTAAAAATCACATCTTTTAGAACACCAAACAACCAGTAAAGCCAGAATCACCACATAAAGTTAACCTGCTCAAGGGCACCTCGGCAGTGCCCAGGAGGTGAACTGGCACCTCTCCAGCTACCAGCCCACCTTCCATATTTTGGTCCATGTGGGACTTGAACAGGCCACCCTCCGGTTCCCAAGCCAAGTCCCAAGCCGGTTCCCAAGCCAAGTCCCTATGGACTGAGCTACTGCCGCCCCCTCTCTTTGATACCTTGGGCTGTGTCATGCGCCATGTCATGCGCTGTGTCATGCGCCATATCCATGACCTCAGCAGTCGTGTCGGAGATGTAGGAGCAACATTCAGTACCTATAACTTTACAAGTTCCTCCCTGTGCTGCCAACAGGAGATCAAGCGCCATACGATTCTGTAAAGCTACAGTTTTAACTTCCTGCAGCTCCCTATGTTCAGCTAACATGGCTCTACTGGAGGCATTGAGATGATTCTCCAGGACTTTAGACAGAAATTCAAGCTCCTGTTGAGTTATATACATACCGTACCAAGGCAAGAGGAAGCTGGCTATCTTTTGAGATGTTGAGATTTCTCTTTTATATTTATGTAGAGGTGGGTATAATGAAGCAATCTCAGTGGATTTCACTTCCCTGATCAAGGGAATTAGGTACGCCAAATAGCAGACACCATGAAACAACTCATAGGGCATGCAGCAATAAGCTTTATCTCCACAGACTAGATACACTCTCTCAGGTAACGACGACTGTCTCAGAGTGACATTTACTACTGTTTTACAGCTGCTTTGTCCTAAATTATCAGGTCCATCTCCTACTCCCTGAAAACACAAAGAAACATTTTGCAGTTCATGGGTGAACACCGAAAGAACATAAGTTGAGCAATCACGTTGTGGAGTTCACTCCGTCTGTTGTGGCACTGAGCAGTTACGTTTCTGTATCTGAACTGACTCCATGGACCTCACACCGGACCACGGCTGCACAGAAACTAGGGCCCCCACCATCAAAGATACAATACATGGTTGGGGAACACACACCTGATCTCCAAGAGGTTTTGAACAGTTTGTTTGGGCCAAAACTATTTGAACTCTATATTCAAAACCTAATTTCACATACATCTGTATATGAATAGTGCAAAAAAGTGTAGTATAATTGAAACTGCTCGGTAGGTACTGTTTATTAACTGTTTTAGCAACGTATAAGGCAATTTCAGCATTACGTGAATATTTTGCAGAATCTACAGGGTAGACAGGAGTATAGCACTCATCTGTTTCATCTTCAAACCTCATGGCCAAATCATTCCAGTTTAACACTTTATAATCCACTCTAGTGAATGGAATTAGATGAGACATTGGTGAGTATATGGACGAAGGCATATTTTGACATACCCAACAGTAACTGAGATTACAATCGCAAGCATAATTATTCATTAGACTGAAGGCCGAGTTTGTTTTTTGCACTAGAGTTTGAGAAACTTCACCTGTACCTCCATCACGCCTTGTTGATTTAGGTTTGGCTACCTCAAGTGTATTTATGGAAGAAATTGACCAATATATAGAAAACTGTCACCCTTCTCAGTTTTCACCATAGTACAGATCTTACCGCTCTGCACCTTCCCTGGAACATCTCAGTAATTAACAGCCCACAGTTTATAATTGGGATAAATTTTCAATGGCTGTTGAGTGAAACACCACAGCTCCAGAGGTTCAGTCAAAGGTACAGCAGCTGTGAATGTTACCTTCATTACCTGGGTGCACTCAGCACTGTCTTAATCAGAGCTTTGTCATGTGTTGTCCATGACCATTTACCTTGAGAGAAAGTCAGGGGGTAAACAATATAACAGTCATCACATCTGTCAATTGGACAGTCAAACATAACAGGGTTAACAGTTTGGTTAGTTTGGTTAGAGCACAGGAAATACAAGTCCTCATTGTCACCAACACCTGGTTCCATCTGGAAGACAAAAACATTGTTTTAAAATAATTTGATTAATACAAAATTTCCGTCATTAAAAGGATGTATTGGTTCCTCCGATGGTTTCGTGAGCCGTTCAGACACCTGTAATGATAAAATTCAAAACATTAGTTAATCTTTTTACATATTCAGCCACAAACTCAACCGTCCAAAGCAGAGAAGTTTTGTTTGGTGTCAGAGGCTACCTTGTCCCTGTGGACATTAGTCTCCCCATTAACATCTCATGAGGACTCAGTCCTGTTGTTGCACTTAGTGCACTTTAGATGGAGTACAGCACAATAGGCAGTGCATCAGGTCATTCCAGACCTTTTGTTAGTACTGTTTTGGTCAACCGTTCTTTGATAGTTGTTTTTATTCTTTTCACTAGACCAGAACTTTGTGGGTGATACGAAACATGCAACTGCAACTTGAACCCTAAAATTCCATATCCTGCATGATTTTTTATACAAAAACTAAATTTTGTCGCTATCTATATTCTGTGACTTTTCTTAGAGCAGACACTTAACAACAGTTTTTTGTGTCTTCTTTTCTTGTTGTGAAACCCTCATCTCACTTTGAGAATCGCTCAGTTATGACTAACAAATATTTATTGCCTTAACATATTTTTCATTTTTCGTTTTCACATTTCACATTTTCATATGTACATTTATTATTCTATTTGCAAAGATAACCTGACAGAGGTTCCAGATGGTCATACCTCACTGTGTTCTTCTTCTATCTGGTCTGTTGACACGTCATACAACTGTCTACAAGTGTTTGTGAGACTTGTGTAATGCCTGGTGCAAACCATTGTGAACGAATAACATCATCTATCAACCCTCTTCCGACATGTGTTGGTCCATGTGCCACACGTGCCAAGACATGTAGGAGAGATCAAACTAGTCGCCCATCCGGGTGGAGCCAAAAGCCAGACTCCGAATCAACTGCACGACCTTTACGCAACCAAAGAATTCTCTCCCTGTTATCAGCGAGATTTTGCATTTTCACGACATCATTAGCGGAAGGTACTGGAATTGGATTGACCGGTTGTGTGGTGGTATATTGATGGACCATGGAGGAGGAGGAAAGTGCGGCTTGTTTGGCTGCAGTATCAGCCATTGCATTTCCTCGTGAAACGGGACCATTTCCTTTAGTGTGGGCTGCACATTTTACAATCGCAAGCTGGGACTGACGCAAAATAGCCTCTAATAGATCATTTACCAACGCGTGATGCTGTAATGGCTTACCAGAGGATGAGACAAAACCTCTCATTCTCCATAATTGTCCAAAGTCATGCGCAGCGCAGAATGCGTATCGCGAGTCAGTGTAGATAGTGGCAACTTTACCTGAAGCAAGTATGCAGGCTCTATTAAGAGCATACAGCTCAGCTACTTGGGCTGAAGTTCCATGAAAGTCATCAAAGTCATTTACTACTGCATAACCAGCCAAATATACGTTGTCACATGGTCTACTAGCCGAACCATCAGTATAAAGAACCATATCAGAATTTGGTATCGGTGTTTGCAGCAGATCTAGTCTCGGAGATGTGCACATTTAAATAAAGCGATACAGTCATGCTCATCATCTGTATCGATCAATGGTAGCAGAGTAGCTGGATTTATTGGAGGTGAGCGCTTTAAAGTTATGTGGGGACTTGAAAGAATTATTGCCTCGTAACCTGAGCGACGTGCTGCTGTCATGTGTTGTGTTGCACATGTGTTCAAAATGTGTAATACTGCATGTGGAACGTGCACGACACAGTCATGAGCCAGTTACAATGGGATTTGTCGATCAAAATGGCAACAGCGGCCACTGCTCTTAGACAACCTGGCATACCGAGAACTACAGGGGTCAGTCAAAAGGAGTAGTATGCAACGGGACGATAATGAAAACCATGTTTCTGTACCAGAATGCCAGTGGCGAAGCCATCTCTCTCATGCACATGTAGATGGAACGGCTGATGATAGTCAGGCAAACCCAACGCTGGAGCCATTGTGAGAGCATTTTTCAGATCTTGAAAGGCTTTGTGCATTTCCTCAGTCCACTGTACCATGGGTGGAGCTGATTGCAGTGTGGCAGCTCGCAAAACCCATAGTTGCATATTCAAAAATCCAGTGTCTGCAGTAATTAGCCATCCCCAGAAAAGAGAGCATCTGTTTCTTGGTTGTGGGGGGAAGCATGCTTACTAGCAGTTTCACCCTCTCCGGTGACAAAAGGCGTTGTCCATCCTTCAGAACACGACCCAAATATGTCACCTCATGTCAACATAATTGCAACTTTGCCAGGCGACACTCTGTGACCACACTCGGCCAGTCTCTGTAGCAGCAAGATAGAGTCTGTGTGGCAAGCTTCTTTTGATGGAGAAGCTATTAGGAGGTCATCAGCGTACTGCAAGAGAGTGGAGCCACCTGGCAGGTGGAGCCCATCTAGATCTCTTTTTACCGCCGCTGCATACACCGTGGGACTCTCGACAAAACCCTGCAGCAACCGTCGCCAAGTGTATTGCTTACCTTTGAATGTGAATGCAAACAGATACTGGCTATCTGGATGCAACGGTATCGAGAAAAATGCAGAACTCAGATCAACGACTGTGTAGTGCGTGGAGTTAGGTGGTAAAGAAGCTAAAATCGAATTGGTGTCAAGCACAATTGGAGCTGCAGGTACCACTATATCATTAATAGCTGCAGGTCCTGCACGAACCGCCATTCATCAGGGCGATTTGCTTTAGGCTGGTGGTTTGAACTAGCACGTCTTGATCCAATAGAGACTGAATGACACTTTCAATTCCTACTACAGCTCTGTGGCAAATTATATTGTCTAATCATAGGTAGCTTAGCATTAGGCTTAAGTGTGACTATTTGTGGTGGAGCCGAATTTACAAAACCCAGATGATTTTTATGTTTAGCCCAAAAAATAGGTGAAACCTCAGACAATTCAGAAGGAGGTCCATACTGTGCGGGAAGAGGCGGCTGATGAGTAACAAATGTAGACATCAGTAATTGCATATGTTCATCTAAAGACAACATATACAGTTCCTCCCCTAAATATGTTACTGTTTGGTGTTGAGAAGCTGGTACAGCTTCTCTCAATGCCTGGCACTGAGCCACCATGTGTCCAAGGTGTTTCAGCTCACAGCCAGGTGTGACGGCCACAACCATATGTAAGTATGAACTTTCAACATTAAACAACCTCTGCTGTTCACTAGATAGTTGGGCTGGTATGGCACATCCCTGCGGACCAACAAACAAACATTGTTCACATTTTAACCCCTCTTGTTTATTTAAAATCCTGGAAACCAATTGTTTATACTGCTCAGAAGGGTTAAATGCTGCAGTACAATGACAATGCAAAAGAGGCCTCATTGTAGACATCAATGTTGCACATGCTGGAGATGATTTGGCAATTTTCTGAATATCTGAAACAGTCAAACTGGGAAACATATTAAAACCTATCAACTCCCAGCAATACAAACTGTCTTCCGTACTCTGCAAAAACTAAAATGCTAGAGCGGCTTTTTCATCAAGAAGGGTCAAAAACAATCCATCCGGGGTGCACTGAATAGTAGTATGCAGTTTACAAAGCAGATCCCTCCCCATGAGATTAATTGGGCTTTTATCAGATATCAGAAAAGAATGCATCACTTCAGAGCCTTTAACAGTTATTTTAGTTCTCTGAAATAACGGTTCCGCAATGGGAACCCCGGAAACGCCTACAGTGGTGATAAAGTTGGATGTAGGTGTGCATACATGCTCTGCAGTTTTTTACAGTAGAAATAGTTGCCCCACTATCTACCAAAATTTCATCGGTAGTTCCATTAAATTGAACGGGCATTATCGGGTCTTCGGCGGGATTACTAGAAAGTTGAATAGTTGCAGCTTGAATATGAAATGGTTATTCTGATCCCGCCCCTCCATGGCCATATGCTTGATTGTAATATGTTGGCTGCGTGTAAGCAGCTTGTGTGGGTGGGGCTGGAAGAGCAGGAAATGACGTAATAGCTTGTGGAGCGGGTAGAGCCGGAAATGATGTAGCGGCTTGTTGTTGGTTCTGGTTACTGGATTTATTCCGACGACGACGACGACCGCTCTTACACTCTTTAGCCCAATGTTCCGCTGCACCGCATTTGTGACAATTTCCACGTTTCGGATTATCCCTGTTTTTGTTATGGTTTTGACCACCCTGCTGTTGTACATACTGCATCATTTGTTTTGAGCTGGGAGCATTATTACCAGCGGAGAAAACATCGTTCCTATGCATAGCCATTATTTTGTTTATAGTTGACTTCGAGTCAAGGACTGATAGTTTGTAAGCGGCTTGAACATTCGGTCTTAGATTTTGCACAAAAATTTGCACCATGAGACATTCATGTTCATCTCGCTTTATTCCAGCTTTAATATCCCATATTTGTATGAATCTCTGGATAAATTCTGGCGCTGACCCTCCTGCTTCTTAAACGCAGTAAATTACCTTTGAAAAGTCAGCACGCTTTCGTGCACATTTGGTTATTGCATTTTTTGCTTCCACATTTAACCAATAAATCAAAGTTTTGGGTGAGGCCATTACCCACCCTCAGCTGCTCAGGAAAAACAAACTCATTTTTTTTTGGTATTCTTCCATGAACTCAGAAGTCCATGGTTTTCAAACTGCTATGTTGTCATTATTTTTACAAGCATTTATTGAAGATGTCAGTGACACTTCAAAGGCAGGGGAAAAGTTGTTTTCCTATGTGCCTCTGTGTTTCTGGTCTGCCTAATCGAGTGTAACATCAGATTTAGGCATTTATGTAGTAGCGTAAACAAAGTGTGCTTTTAAAGAATTGTGTAAAAAAAATTTTTTTTTAGCTTGACATTGCAGTTATTTCTATTATTATTTGAGCACAAACCGCACAATTACCGATTCATAATGAGCACCATGATTGGAGTTGAAGTTGATTCTGAGTTGATTTAAAGTGTGTGAAAATCAAGTTGAAACATGTGTTAATCAAGTTTAAAGAAGATTGTACTACACCAAAATAGTATGCAATGATTGTTACAATACTTAACTTAAAACACTTGAAACATTTTTTTCTTTGCAGTAGAAATAACGCATATCCCATGACAATTTAAGTAAAAAGGTTACTTTTGAAATGAAGTTGAACAGAGCTTTAAGAGTATAATCCTTAAAGAGGGAGAGCAGAGATGTTGTTTTGTTTTGGCTTTACAATCTGCACTTCCTCGTCACTAAAGTCTGTGTAAGGCTCCTCCTCTCTGGGTCTGGCTGCTTCTCCTGTCTAAATCTGACTCATTAGACTGTCTGCTGTCTTCCTTCTCCTGTCTGTGCATCATCTTGACTTTCCTTTCTAACTCACTACTGTAGCTGTTAGTAGAAAAAGTTCATCCTCTGCCTTAGATGTGCTTTGTTTGGTTGTTCATCTAAAGTATCATTGCATTGCAAGATTGCATTGTATTTAAAAGTTGCAGAAAGACGGACAGCACTTCTCCATTGTTTTTTGTTCCGACAGTGTTATCCCGACCTCGGCTAAAATATTCAACAAATCACGAGGAGCAGGAATCTTAGCTTGGAGCTTTGCCCAGCCATACATCATAGCTTTTGCACAATTTTCCAAATCATCAACATGTCGCTGCTTTATCTTAGTCATTTCTAAAGCTCTAGTTTACAACTCAGCTTCTAGAACTTGCATTGACACATTTGGCACTTAGATCAGTTACCTTTTTAAGTCACTGGATTCAAACTTTGCAGCTTTTGTCATTCACTCTCACACCACCACTACATCTTTTTACAGACCAGTCAACCACACTTGCATAAATTATTGGATGCATCTGGACTCACAAGATGGATTTCCACCATTAAGGTTAACATTTATCTCAGCCATTAGCAGCTTTTCTTTCTCAAATATTCCCTCATACAGTCACATGGCATTCATCCATTCACACAAAAGAGAAGTGAACGGAGACACGAAATCCAATCCTTCCAGTCTACCGACAAGTCCAACAGAAAACATCGCCTTAAACTGGGATGCCTGGTCAGATGTGTGTGTGTGTGTGTGTGTGTGTGTTTGCTTTTAGCACACTGCTTATCAATGACAGGTTGACCATCTAATTTCACATTGGTTGTTTTTTTTTTACAGAAACATATTTTGTCTTTGACTTAGCTTTTGCTGAGTCAGTTTGCATATTTTCAGGTTTGTGTACTGCTTTGGACAGATCATTACCCATTTTCGCTTGCGCAGTAGGACATAACACATACAGACAAACAGATTTCAATCCACAATACAGCAGCATCAGTCTCCACACGTTTCTAACTGCAGTAACTCTGAGGTGAAAGGAGGAAAAATTTACTTTTTCTCTCCCAGTGTATACACATTTAAAACCAACGTTTCCCAAAGGACACAGAGCAGATCCCCGATCTTGATTCAAACGAGGGTGTATTTAAACTCCCCGAAAATGTCTTTTCTATAGTTTAAACCTCAGGTGGGTCTCTCTCTCTCACTCTGCCGAGTGCAGCCTGAAACTGCCCCGGAAACAAACAGCCACGTAGTGGCAACGCAGTGGGTTATAAACCCAACCTGCCCCCCTTCAGATCCACACACTGTACACTGCTCTGTTATCCATTATTGTTACAGCTCCATTATTTTTTAAAGTCGTTTTTTTTACACCATTGTCAGCTTTCTTGATTTCTCACTTTAAATTAATATGCCGAATTGAACATCTAACTGCGATGTTTGTATGACACATACGTTCCAAACAACGCCAGAGGTTTCAGCCAGGACATTGTCCCCAAGACCTGAAGCTCCTGACCCCCTGGTGGGTCTTAGATGGTTTTATATTCCAGGTAGATTAAATAAGCACATAGTTTTTTATGATTTCGTCAAACGCAGACATGGTAAGGCATAGTAATAAAACTTTGCACTTACCAAGTCTTCGTTTTGTTGAAATCCTGTTCGTGACGCCAATTGTTGTGGAGAAATTGCTGAAGTCAAAGGTCAATGGTGAGGTCAGGAAGGAAGAAAGTGTTCAGGAGCCTCTGATGTCTTATGCTGTATTATTTATTGACACTTGGCCAAGGAGAATTAGAGACACTCTCAAAGTACACCTGAAGTGCTTGAGTCTGTCTCACATTCTGACGAACTCATGCTGGTGGTTACACTTTAAACCCTCATAGATGACGCCACAAATTCTTTACGCCCAAAATAGTCAAAGGGAAAGCATTTACCCATGTTCGTGTTCACCTTCAACACATTCTAGTCTGGAAACACTGTTGTCTGTTCATGCTAATGGAACGTCAACAATTAGCTATCTATTATGTCTAGGAATGCAGCAACAGGTCTCTTCGACCCTGGACACCACAGTGTTGAGATATGGTGGCACCCAGACAAAGACAAACAGTTAATACTGCTGTGGATCACAAGGCTTCACACGTGACCTTGTGTAACCCAAAAAGAGAAAATTCCATAACACTTCCCATCTCTGTCTCTCTGCCTTGCCAACCTGTATAGATCAGTCTCTCCCTCCTTACTGTCCAACCTAGCATACAAGTCGTCGTAAGCTCCTTGTTTGGCCTTTGCCACTTCAACTCTCACCTTATGCTGCATCTCCCTGTACTCCTGTCTACTCTCTTCAGTCCTCTCAGTGTCCCACTTCTTCTTAGCTAACCTCTTTCTCTGTACACACTCCTTCACCTCCTCATTCCACCACTAAGTACACTCCTACCTGTCTCCCTGATCACATTAGCTGTAGTTGTCCAGTCGTTTGGAAGCACCTCCTGACCACCCAGAGCCTATCTCAACTCCTTCCTAAAAGTCATGCAACACTCTTCCTTTTCCAGCTTCTACCATTTCGTCCTCTGCTCTGCCTTTGCCCTCTTCATCTTCCTCATCACCAGTGTCATCCTACACACCACCATCCTATGCTGTCTGGCTACACTCTCACCTACCACTACTTTGCAGTCACTGATCTCCTTCAGATTACACACAAGATGTAGTCTACCTGTGTGCTCCTACCTCCACTCTTATGTTCCTGCCCCTTCTGAAAGAAAGTATTCACTACAGCCATTTCTATCCTTTTTGCAAAATCAACCACCATCTGTCCTTCTGCGTTCCTCTTCTGGATACCAAACCTGCTCATCACCTCCTCATCATCTCTGTTTCCTGCACCAACATGTCCATTAAAGTCTGCACCAATGACAACTCTCTCAAATATAGGGATGCTCTGCATCACTTCATCAAGGCCCAACCAGAATTGCTCCTTCTCCTCCAGCTCACATCCTACCTGTGGAGCATACCCACAAACAACATTGAACATCACACCTTCGATTTCTAGCTTCAGACTCATCACTCTATCTGACACTCTTTTTACATCCAGTACACTCCTAACAAACTCCTCCTTCAAGATGACTCCTACTCCATTTCTCTTCCTATCTACACCATGTTAGAACAACTTAAACTCTGCTTCTAAGCTTCTAGCCTTGCTACCTTTCCACCTGGTCTCCTGGACACAATATGTCTTCTTTCCTCCTCTGCACCATGTCAACCAACTCTCTACCTTTTCTTGTCAGAGTTCCAACATTCAAAGTCCCTACTCTCAGTCCTAGACTCTTGGCTTTCCTCTTCTCCCTCTTCCTACGAACACGCCTTCCTCCTCTCCTTCGACCAACAGTAATCTAATTTCCACTGGCACCGTGTGGGCAATGGCGGTCGTTGTTAACCCTTTTATCTTGACTTTGCCCTATTTTTGAATTTAAAATTTTTTCTAAATTTCTTTATTGAGTTTTTACAGACAGTACAAACCCCCCCAATATTTTCACATAATGTCAGAGTGATTGCTGTAAAGTGATGTACAAAAAAAATCCTTCTGAAACTGCAACCCCCAACTTACACCGGACACAGAACGGAATCGGAACGGTACCGCCGCGGTCACCGTAGCAAATAGAAGCTAGAAGTCTAGTCAATGAGAGAACTCACATCGGGCGCGGCTCAGAAGCATCCCAGAAGCGGCTTTCTGTGCCACGGCGCGAGCTTTCCGTTGCATTTCTATTTTTACCGCGAGCCGCGGCTGAACCTCGTAAATTTCAACAGAGCACTGCGCACCACACAGGAAATCCGACACAGAATCAACGTAATTAACTTCCGCCCCCTTTCAAAATAAAACACAATACGCACTTTATTTGAAGGGGTGTTCATAAGACTGACATGACATTGTCATAACTATGACATGACACTTGTCATGAACATTAATAAATGTCAATGACTGCTGTCATTTAGTGTCATGCGGTTTCTTATGTCATCTTTTACTGTCAACTTGACATTGTCTTTGTTATGACAACTTGACATTTACCAAGATGACATAGGCTGACCATGTCTTTGTCATGACAACTTGACATTACCAAGAGCACTTAGTCAGTAAATATCTTTGTCATGACAACTTGACATTAAGCAAAACCACATAGCAGCATAGCATTAGCATGTTAGCATTAGCATGTTAGCATTAGGATGTTAGCATGCACATGTTAACACTGATGCGCTAGCAGTTAGCATTAGCATGTTATCATTACCATGTTAGTAATCAACATGTATTTAATTCCTTGTGGCTAATGTTAATTAGCACTAATTTTAGCATTGGTCGCTAATGTTTGCAAATAGCATGTCTTTACAGCCTAAAAGTGTGTCTGTGTGTATGTGTGTGTGTGTGTTACTGTCTGTGTGTGTGTGTGTCTGTGCGCGCGCACATTTTAGTGCAACACTAATGCTAACATTCTAAACTTGTTTTATTCATTTCTTGGCTTTGTATCAACATGATACTTCACGCTCATGTCATTGCCTATCTTTAGACCA
This sequence comes from Collichthys lucidus, assembly GCA_004119915.2. NCBI lineage: Eukaryota > Metazoa > Chordata > Actinopteri > Sciaenidae > Collichthys > Collichthys lucidus. The sequence goes on from CM014096.1 coordinate 31,653,422, forward strand.
TCATGAATCGGACTTTGCCTGTCATTACACCATCATGAATGCTACTGCCTGTCATTACACCATCATATATGTGTCATAAGCAATTTCTTTGAGCTCAAGTAAAGTGGTACACTTTGGACTATTCATTAATATGTCATTAAGTGACGCTACACAGTAAGATCCCCAACAACATGAATGTTACTACTTGTCATTACACCATCATGAATGTGACTTTGCCCGTCATGACATCATTATGAATGTGTCATAAGCATTTTCTTTGAGCTCAAGTAAAGTAGTACACTTTGGACTACTCATTAATATGTCATGAAGTGTTACTACACCATAGGATCCTTTACACCAACATGAATGTGTTCTTACCTGCTATGACACCATCATGACTGTCATAAACTTCAAGTAAACTGGTACAATATAGACAATTAATGTTTTTACATGTTACACTGGCAGATCTTTTTAAACACAACACACAAGTCAAGTGGGAGTACATTCAACTGTATTATCATATTCTGCTTTATTAAAATATTGCCACTGTAACAAAAACTTGTATCTAGACGTAACAGTACCACAGAAAAAGGGCAACTTTTAGTTGCAACTTGACTTCAACAACTTCCATACCTAGCATTGAAAACGGAACCGCTAAACTGAACTAAACATATAATGGAACCCTTACATTAAAAAAAACATCTTTTTAAGTGTATTTGTAAACAATTGGTAGAAGTTTTCCTCTTTTTTTTTTCAGCAGTTATTTTTTCAGCCATCTCAGTAGTAACAGCCTTAGTACAGTTCTCTGCAAACTGTGAAATTGTCTCATTTTCGTCATGCTGGGAGAGGAGATCCTGGAAGGTATCTGGAAACATTATTGCAATTTCAGCAATTACTGCTGTTCTCGCAATTGTGTTTCGGTCAACGTGGATCCTTGAGAAGGCCTTTTTCATCGATCCATACTTGTTGAATTTCTTCAGGGCAGCTTTGTAGCGGTGGATGACTCCTTCTATTGAAGTCACTTAAAAATAATAAGTACATACACAACTTTGTTAATTTTTGTTAACAACTTTGTTAATTTCCTCATTTATATGTAGTACTGATTACTAAATCAAGGAATAAATAAAACATGTCTTTTTAGATTAACTTATCCAGTATATCAAGTTACTTTCTCTTCTGTGTGTGCTGAATAACCCATTTTGCCACCCCTTACTGTCAGTCTCATCTAATGAACGAGGGTTATACCATGTAGCCTAGAAGCCATAGGCTAGCTGGTGTACCATCAAATTATAGTCACACTACAGACCTCTCACTTAACTTCTGGGTAGACAGTAAATAAACACAAACTCTAAACACTGGCACAACACTTCAACCTGCTTGTTCATTATACTCCTGTGAAATTCCACTTGGGAAACACCAAACTCCCAGTTGTCATTGTGACACAGCACAAACTGCACACAACGAAATTGCATTCATGTCTCACCCGTGCAAGGGAGCAGTGCAGCGGGACGGTAACATGCTCAGGGTTCCTCAGTCATGGAGGAGGATGGGGGAGAGCACTGGTTAATTACTCCCCCCACCTACTAGCTGGCAACCGGCAACCTTTGGGCTACAAGTCCGATGCCCTAACCGCTTACCCATGACTGCCCAATATTTCTATTTAACACCTCTCCTATTCTTACCAGCCAGGACCGAGGATACACAGTGAATAAGTACATAAACTAGTATACCATAACTGCCTCAGAGGCGACATCTTACAGAATCCCTCCAGGGTGTAATATGGTAAAGACTACATACAGTATATCTATACTTACTCCTTGAACGGCTGGTTGGCACATGGTGTTTCCTGGACTTCTTGGCCCTTTTCTTCATCTTTTTCTTCTCCTCTTCTGAAGATGAGGAGCTTGACTGTGTCGATGAGGGTGAAGACGAAGTTGAAGACAAACGTAAAACCGGAAGAGTCGTTCCTGAGCCTGTGAAAAAAAAGAATGAGATGCATAAGTAAACAAAGCTAAACTTTTGACAGCGTCAACATTATCAAAATTCAGACTGTACTGAGGAAACACATGTTCAATCAAGTAGTCCTCTCAGGTATGTTAAGACTATCTATATTTACACTCTGCTCCTGGAAGCATATTTTACTCTCTCCTTTCCCTCTAAACATATAGTCCATCGCACCTACTACAGTCGGAATGTTAACTTTACCTGATGTACTAGTAGATGGGGATTCCTTGGGGGCACCCTTGATTTGGGCTACTAAGAAATCTTTGTCATTTCTTAGCTCACTGTTGGTTTCCTCAAGGTGTTTGATACGGTCCTCAAGGTATGCAATCTACTGCTGATCCAACTTTTGTTGTTCTTTTAGTTTGGCTACCATCAACGCCCCCGTTGGAGACACTGCACACAAAGGACTTGTTAAAAATACATAGAAAACTGGGTAACACTTTACAATAAGGGTACATAAATATACCAGTATTCCTTAACCTTGATTTAACAGTAAAGTGTGTAGGACTCAATGTTAAACATTAATGCCGTGTCAGCTAAGTGTAATACTTCTCATTGTTTATACTGTAGTTAATACATTAATAAACGTATATTCATGTTCCCTTATTGTAAAGTGTTACTGAAAAATGACTCACAATCAGAATTTAACTTCACTGTTTTGAGGATGGGTGTAAGGATGGGTGTAAACGGTGAATGTTGATTCACAATCAGCAAATGAAAATGTGACTGACAATCAGAGGAAACCCTTTCATGTCCCAATATATATATATATATATATAAAATGATCAGCATCAGCCTGGGTCATCATTGTTTTGAACAGTGGCTGACATTATGAGTCAATTTCTTACAAAGTAATGTTTGTGCAGTACCTAGATTCAGTCATGGCGCATACTCCTATTAATTTGCATTCCCAAGTTCTAAAATCACTGCTGCTGCTAATACTACCAGGGACGGATTGGCAATCTGGCATACCAGGCATTTGCCCGGTGGGCCGACGTGCTATTTGGGCCGATCAATCCTGATTTTTATTTTTATTTTTTTTAATATATCACGCAGCCCAAACACACTGTTGAACAACCACTCTGTACGCTTTGGTCCCGCCTACAGGCACAAAAAAAAAGGCTGTGCAAGACTTTGTTTCCTTACCACCGGCCCTTACACGCTGACTGACAGGGGACCGGCCCAATCACATCATGAAACACCTCCCCCCTTTGGCTCGGTGCACCGGTGCAGTCTGTTGATGGGTAAAACGCTAACATACAGAGATGGAGAGAAAACGTAAAGGTAGCGCAGAAAAACTCTGCGACAAAAAGAAGCTTGCTCTTCGGGCAGATGCTGCGAAGTGTAGTAAAATCACTGACATGTTTGCCACAGCAGGGCCTCCATCAGCTCCCATCACTGATGACAGTGGGGCTGGTGGCAGTGGCACTCAACAGGAGCATGTTGTTGAACCTGCGGTAAGCTGGACTACTGTCAGAACATGTATGAAATGCAACGAGTAGGATAAAGCCACCCAACCCTTTAATGAATATGATAAAATGTCAATTAAATATTTCTGTCTATCGCCCTATGGCCAAGTCGGTTAGTTTAATGCAGGTGAAATGAGCATTAGTGTTATTTTTACTGTAAGACATTGTAGGCTACACTGGCTGGATGAGAAAATAAGCCTAGCTCAGTAGCCTACTTTTATGTCTTTATTCTAAATGAAATAGTCTTTAATGTGTGTCACCAACAATAAGAATAAGTCTAATTTCTTATTAGACTATTATTGTCTGTGGAGTGAGCACTAGGCTGGCCTATTGGCTAAGTTGCTTTTTTGTCCTGCAGCTATAGCAGTTCTTTATGTAGCCTAGGTGGTAGTGACAATGTAGGCTACATAACTGATAGAAAATCTCACTTTTAAAATTATATCATTTTGTCTATGTTATGTGAATGCAGCTGCAGGTATATGTACATTCCAGTAATTCTAGCCTAGGCATATTTAAAGCCACCACCACTCACCAAAAATGTGATTGAAAACTGAAGAGTCAGCACTCTCATTTTCTTTGTTCATCTAGTAGCCCTCGGGTAAGCTCTTATTTAGGCCTGGAAAACAATGGGCTGTTTTATGTAGCTAGGTGGCTAAAGACAATGTAAGTTAGCCTGCAAATAAAGAAAATAGCACTTTTTAAAATGACATAATTTTGTTCATTGCTAGTGTTATGTCAATGCAGCTGTGTGTTTGATTATATAAATATATTATAAACAGGCTGTATTTATGTCTTGTTGAGCTAGGTTGAGATGAGCGAAATAGAGGAAGATGTCGGTGAAGAAGAAGAGAGTGTAAGAGAGGAGAGAGTCGGCGAGAGTGAGAAGAGAGTCCACCAGAGCGAGGAGAGACACTGGGAGAGAGAGGAAAGCAGAGAGCAGGAGGAGGACATAGATTACTTTGCTCGTCCTGCAGATCCTTCTATGCTACAGAGCTTTTTGGATTACCACCCACAACAAAATGCCAAAAATCCACTAGTGCAAAGAGTATTAACTTGTAAAAACGGAACCAACAGGAGGTGGCTCACGTATTGTGAGAGACGTCACACATTGTTTTGTTTTGTGTGTATGGCTTTTGGGAAGATCGGTGACTTAAGCATATTTATTACTGGAATGTCTGATTGGAGGCATGTGCACCAGCGCACAGAAGAGCATGAAAAGAGTAGTGCACACCGGATCTGTGCTGAAGCTTTTTTACTAAGATGCTCAAAAGCAGATATCAGCAGCAGGTTTGCAGGTAATCAGCTGTCTGCTCATAGGGAACAAGTCAGAAAAAGACGACGGGTTTTGGAACGTATTGTTGATGTGGTGAAATTGATAGGCAAGAGGGGGCTGAGCTATAGGCATTCATGGAATGAGGCAGCGTACACACTGGATGATGACACAATTGACCATGGGAACTTTTTGGAACTCATCATTTTATTAGGGAAATATGATGTCTGCCTAAAAGACCACCTTCATAATTGTGTTGAAAGGAGTAAAAAGTTGCATGAATCCAGTGGAATAAGAGGTCGAGGGTCTCTTGTCACACTTCTCTCTAAAACTACAGTCAATACAGTTATTGTTACAGTCAGTGGCGATTCTAGGGTCCAGTGGGGCCCCAAGCAGAAATTCATTGGGCGGGCCCCCCACCGCCCGACCCCCCCACACAACAGAATTTCACTCTGGGCCTTTGTAATTTTAATAAATAACCAACAAATTGTAGCAAGTATAGTTTTGTTTTATTTCACAAGTTATAAATATTACTTACACAAACATTGAACGTTAAACATTGTGAAGTTTCTGTTTATTTTAACAGAGAGTGCAATATCAAATATAATATTATATCAAAATCTATTATTTTAACATTATATTAAAACAAACAAACAAAAGAAAAGCCTTTAAACTTTAAGTCTTTGTGTAAGGCAACGGTTCTCAACTTTTTTTTAAAAACAAATGCCCCCTGAACCTCACCATATACCTCCAAAAAATAAAATGGACCAATAACCTCCAATATATGCAGCACCACCCCCAATAAGCTTGATCTTTCTCGTTCACGATGTTACTACAGGTTTCCGATTTGTGCAAACATGTGGTTGCACGCGCAGCAAGGGATTCCTCTGCAAGCGCGGATTGCTTGAAGACTTTTGTCACTCAAAAATGTGGTCACGCAATTGGCTGCTTAGCATTTTGTTCCTCCCAACAGCTTGTTGTAAACAGGAAACCCACGAGAGTCAGACTCAGCGAATGACTTTTCAAAACGCAAATTTCGTTTCTTCACTCTCGACTCTGTGCAAATTTCGACTCTCTGTCGCCAGCTAGTGGGGGCCCCAAGCAGCTGATTGGCTTGCCTGGTGAGAAAAATCGCCTCTGGTTACAGTTGGGCACCTAATTCAAGACTGCATCTCAAGTGAGGTACAGAAAGCTGGAATGTTCTCCATTCAGCTGGACACAACACAGGACATAACCTCTCAAGATCAATGTTCCATAATTCTAAGATATGTCACTGACACTGTGCATGAGAGGCTTGTGGCCTTAGTGAGGTGTGAGGCATCCACTGGGCAATACTTTGTCAACCTAATCTCAGATGTCTTGGACCATCTGAAGCTGGACAAGGACATGTGCATAGGAAATGCCACAGATGGGGCATCAAATATGCAAGGCCAATACAAAGGATTTTCGGCACTGATGGCTTCTCAGTCACCCACTCATGTCCATGTCTGGTGCTATGCGCATGTTCTTAATCTGGTGCTGTCTGACACAACACAAACCGTCATTGAAAGTGGAACACTGTTCAGTCTACTGAATGACATTTCTGTCTTCATTAACGACTCCTATCAAAGGGTTATTCTGTGGGAGACCCAAGCACAGGATAAAAGCCACAGACGTCTCTCCCCAATAGGGTAAACAAGGTGGTGGTCGAAACATGATGTGATCAGAAAAGTGTTTGGCCATTTTGGCAAGCCGCAAAATGCCTTGTTCTTAGATGCTGTCCTAACACTGGAGGCCATAGAAAAAAAGGAAAATGAAAAGGCAACTGTACGTGCCAAAGCACGTGGTTTTAAAGAGGGCCTTTTGAAGTATGAAACCGTGTTGACAGCTCAAATATTTCTTCGAATATTCGAGCAAACAACACCTCTTTCTAAGTATCTTCAGACAAAAGGCATGGATATCCTTTCGGCACATCGTATGGTGCTTGCCACACAGGAGAGCTTGAAATCCATTGCCAGGGATTTTAAAAGTGTTAAAGCGGCTGCAGACACTTTTGTCCAGTGGGCCAATGACGACCTTGAGAGAAGAGTGGAAGAAACATCTCTCGAAGTTGAAAGTGCATTGCCTCAGAAAAGAGGCAGGAAAAAAAAAACAGAGCAGGAGAAATGGCCCATGATGAGCCCATTATGGATCCTGAGAAAGTGTTTGAAATCAGTGTTCACAACAGAATTCTGGACACTGCTCTTGAGGCCATTCATAGGCGTTTCATGACACATGGCACTCTTTTTGCCGATTTGGCTTGGCTAGACCCCAGGTACTTTGAACAAATCCGGACCACTACACTACCCAACAATGCTCTTGAAGTCTAGAGCAGGTGTCTGATCAGATTTGACACAAGTGCAACAGTGGACAATCTCCAGTCAGAGCTGAAATGTTTAGCAGGACAGTGGAACCAACTGAAGGCATCTCATCTTGAGCATTATGTGACCAGGACAGTGGAAGATGGAGCTGAAGGACAGGAAGATCAGGAATCAAGTGTTGTGGATTTAACCTGTGCCTTCTGTAAAAATTGCCCACTGTGCTGCTACCAGATTCTCCATCGGCTCAACGTGTTTTCAGATGCCTACCATCTCCTTGGGCTTGCTTACAAGTTCCTGCTGACCCTTTCCCTGACCCAGGTGGCCTGTGAAAGAACTTTCTCCACCCTCAAGTTCATCAAAAGCAGACTTAGGAGCAACCTGTCAGCAGGCAAGCTGGAGGCCTTTATGTTAATGGCCACTGAGAAAGATATCCTCATGGCTTTGGACACAGACTCAGTCATAGATAAGGTGGCTGAGAAAAGTGAACTGATGAGGAAGCTGCTCTTGTAAATTAATAAGGTGAGAGGAACTCCTTGAAATGCTTATCATTGATTATGAAAATGTTTATTGCAATGTAATGTGTCTTATGATTCTTACAAGCCTGAGCCTCTCCTCCTCTCTGACAGGATTCATCATAGGAATCATTTGCATCCTTTTTAACTCGGTGAGTTTACAATTGTCCAATGTTACCTTACAGTAATCTGGAAGACTGAATAGCCTAAATCTAATAAGTTAATATCATAACTACTGATAATTACCTAACTAATAATAACTGATAACATGTGTGGTCATCTGGTCACCTATGACTATTTCCCCTCTCTCTCTCTCCCCACACTTAGGATGCTACTTGTTCATTACAGGAGGGGTTCTTTTTGGAATGCCTACACATGCATCCTTTTCTCCTGGTAAGTTCACAGTTAATGTAATGCAAAATATCCCTCTCATTCTTTTTCTACAGTATCTGTCAGACACATTCAGCAGAGCTTTGAGTGGAAAACAGTGACAATCACATTTCTTTTATTCAGATTATTTCTCATTGTCTCTCCCTTATACATTTGTCATAATCCTTAAATTGTCAGTTTTTAGAGTGATATTTTTGACCAGATTAACCTATAATTAAATCTGTTCTCTCACTCTCTTTTTTTCAAATTTCATACACAGAGTTGACCAGTTCAGAGTTCATTCAGGTGTTCAGCCGCATTCATCCCTTCTGACTGGGTAAGTTCACAAATTATTGAGTATCACTCTTAGAATAGCTAGATCTGATAAATATTTCTCATCACTATTCTTGCTTTCTCTTTTCTTCCTCCCTGAAACACATAGGCACACCCAATAGGATGAATGCTGCCTTCAGATTTATTACTGTGATTGAGTGGTGCAGTGTATTTTTATAGTTTTAATAAATGACAAGTTTGGAAGTATTTAATGTGTCCGCTCTCACTGATTTCTGTTAAGTCATTGCATGGCTCAAGGTTTGTTGTTTTAAAGACTTGCACAGTTGCACTGAAAAAACTGAAAAGGTGTGTTATCAAATGTTGTGGGCCGGTCTGGTCCAAAATGCCAGGGCCGATTTTTTGTCCCAGTCCGTCCCTGAATACTACTATTACTACGAATGTTAGTATTGATTTAATACTAATAATGTTAGGCCTACCATTCATTTTACATCATGCAGGAGAAAGCAACATGTATATGTCATACAAAAATATATCATACTGTAGCGTCCTGCCGGGCACGTCAAGAATAAAGAGGCGTTCTTTATCAAACCGGCTTTTATTGACAAACTGTCTTGTCACAGAACTCGGTTACTGTAGGCCATAACCACGCCAAAAGAACATAACAGGTCCTAGTCTCATCCTCACTCGTGCCGTCTCTCCTCACAGACGCTCACACACGTCCGCTCTCTCACTCACCTGCTCCCCCGCCCCTCGCTCTCATACAGGTGCATTCATGGACCATAGAAAAACACAGAACTCACATTGTAACACACCACATTACTGCAGGGTCGCTACAATACATACCGGTACCCAATTTCTTGGTCAAGTGTTTGGATTTGCTTTTCTTTGGTTGGATAGGGATTTCTTCCACCGTTTTTTCCTCCTCATTTGATTCTTCCAAAGTCTGCACCGAACCCTCGCCTTCCTCTCCTAACGGCTCCGTCTTCATCCCCCGTCTTCCACGTGTTTCCATCTGACCATCATTGTCGATAGCAAAAAAAAAAACGCATATTGTGTATTGCCAACTTTAACGTTATCAGCAAAGTCACAACTCCACATATAGTTTCAGCTAACCTACTACCAATGAGCTTAGATATCTAGCGTCTTTGCTACTACTTCAAAAATGAATGCTGCCTTGATTTAAACTGGAGCTAGCTGCTAAATAGTTCACAACGTAAGGGCAAAGTAAATTAGCTGAAAGTTAACTTTGAGGTAGCTAAAGATAACTAAAGTCGCTTCTCCACTGGCTGGTACCAGCTCGACTCGGTTCGACTCTACTCAGCTTTTTTGCTTTTCCATTACTAAAACTTGGTACCTGGTACCCGGTACCCAGTACCATTTCTAGTACTACCTTTGCCAAGGTTCCAAACGGGCTGAGCCGATAGTAAATGGTGACGTAGTCATTATTGCCGTTACGTCAGTGTCGTTGTCAAGCCGCGACATTCGATTACCTCAGCTCCTTCTCTGCCTCAGTTTGACAGCACAGCAGTTAGGCTACAACACCGCGATAAAATGACCTCCCAAACTCTTCGTCTTTTTTCTGCAGTCCGCCGCCTTGCTGCTTTCAGCCTTGCTTGATAAGCAACTTGCCGTTGAAATGTGGCAAACAGCCAAAGGCCAAGAATCAGAAATATAATACCTCTTATTTCGTCCATCTTTCTCTTTAAACATATAGTCTAGTGCTCTCCTCTCTGCGCGCGCGTTAAAGTCAGATACTTTCTGAGAATGTTCCGGTCACCATAGCAACTGGTACCTCAACTATTTTGTAGTGGAGAACGGTAGCTCCCAAACCAAACCGTGTCGAGTCGAGCAGAACCAAACCGAGTCGAGCTGGTACCAGCCAGTGGAGAAGTGACATAAGTTTACCAAATTGATGGATGCTACTTAGAAGGATAATCGTATACTGTAGTGGTTTGTTTATGAGGTTTAAATTAAATGCTTACCTTGGACAATGCTGTATCTCCCGTCGTATTTACAGTTGTCTGCAATCCGTGTGGAATATTGATTTTCGAGCGGAAGTGACAGAAATGCACCCCCCCTCCCCAAATCCAATCAAATTGAAATTCTTTAATCCAACCAGAGACCTCGGAGCAGAGCGCCAAACTGTAGGTTACCAGCCGCTACATTTAGAAATTAAGAGGTGTCATAAAAGCAGGCAGCCACTATGACAAGATTATTGCAGGGAATTTGGAAAAATATTAGGCGTTCAGACAATCAGAGAAGCAGAAGGAAAATAGTTAATTGGATGCCTAAATGGGGAATCCTGAAAAGGGGGATGAAGTGTGGAAAATGTAATGGAAGCATGTATCTGGAAAAATCAAGTCATGTCATCGATGGATTACGCTGGTAAGTGACTATAAACAAAGCTAAAGCTTTACTGTTGAATAAGATTCCGCCCCTGTAATAAATGTGCTGTTACTAGAATAGCAATGACGAAGTTGTAACGTATTACTAAAGGCTCTCTGTACTGTCGTAGCAGTGTAGTGCTATAGTAGTAAAGTGTTTTCAGCGACTATTACAGCGTATCACCGGCGATACGTGGAATGTTAAGAGGCTACAAACAAGAAGTTGCCAAGTCTTCAACAGTGTAAATAATGTAATGGTGGATGATTTGGTTAAGCTGTTGTATGGAACTGTTGAACAATATGTATGGTCTTGCTTAATTATCAAACGCAAGGTGCCTGCAAAATGCTATTTTTCAGTGTTGCCCTTTCCCTCTTCAGGATCTGTAAGCATCACAAAAGTTCTCCCCTGTCTGTGCGCAAGGGCTCAATATTCGCAAGGTCTCATACTCCTTTGGCAAAATGGCTCGAGTTCATTCTCAGGTAAGTTACCTTGATTAGAAAAACACTGTTCACCCATCTTTTTTTCTTTAACAAAGGCCACATTTGAATAGGCTGTACTGTATGTAGTTATGAGCTTGAAAGGCATTTTTCTATGTTCATGTAGTTACTGTACTTTGCCTTTGTAGGGCAGTTTACTGTAGCTACATCATGTAAAAGAACACAGACTAACCTTTTAGCCTCAACATCTCATGGAAGTGCTCTATTGTTAATGGAATTGCTCCATTTTTTTTACACGCTTTTGAACCATAGCATTGTTGTTGTTTTTTTGCTGTTATTTCTCTTTGAGTTTTTCTTGAGACTGATGGCTATTACCATACACAAATTGTCAGAATTGTTGAAATTATTCAGTTGTCTGACTAGCTATATTAAATTGTAGTGTTTCACATCATGCCCCGTCTTTGGATATCTTAGGAATAGACATACAAAGGAATCGAAATTGCACTTCCCACTATCCATGCCGACAAGTATCAAGACAGGACAGGACATACACTAAAGTGCACAGGCATGACATACAATAAAGTGCACAGGACAGGACATACAATAAAGTGCACAGGCACAGCAGAACATGCTATACTGAGACAATAATAATAAATAAAGTGCAAATAGGGCTTTTGCTATTACTAGTACTAATAAAACAAAAAAACAGGATAAGGAGTTTAGTATACTGTGAGGTAGGTTGTTGGTAGTGCAAGAGTCAGTGTTAATAATTTAGCAGCAATAATATTATTAATAATGTTGTGGCAGAAGATATGTGCTGTTTGCATAGTGCAATGTCATTTCTGTGGGTCAGAGTCCAGAGTGATTCCTTTTTGTGTGGGGGTGGGGGCAGATTCTAGACACATACATGTTATTAATCTGATTAATGTTGTGAATTATGTGCAAGTTTGTCAAATTTCATATGAAGTCAATGTTACAAGGAAGGCTACTGATGTCTATGTTCTACATTTGAAGGCATGCGTGGCTGGCTTGAAACGACTTAGGAAGACAGGAATGAAAATTGGCGGTCGACATCGATTTGTTGTTGTCGACGAGAGCAAATTTGCCCACAAAAGAAAGGTTGGCTGTGTATTATTGATTATTGTACAGATGTACACCCTCATTTATGTAACTGTGATATAATACTACTACAATGCTCATTGAAAGGAGATGAGTGTGCTTAATGATTGAAATAATTCTTATTAATAAAACCTTTTTTATATATTTTTTAAAATTTATTTTTTGCTTTTTAGTACCATCGTGGGCGATGTGGAATCACTTGGCGGCGTGACTGCCAATGGGTCTTTGGGATGCTGGAGGTTGATGGTACGTCCCGAAGACCTATTCTCAGGCTTGTCAAGGACCGCTCAAGGAAGACCCTTATCAAGTGACGACATGTAAGACCCAAAACATCAGTTGTCACAGATGAATGGCGTGCATATAAGGACCAGCTTTCCCGGCATGGATATTACCAGTTTTCTGTCTGCCATAAAATGAACTTTGTTGACCCAGAGACTGGTGCTCACACACAACATATTGAGCGGGCATGGCAGACTTATAAAACTGAAATATGGCGTCATAGAGGGAATCGCACTCCAGAGTTTCTTACAATGCACCTCTAAATGATAGAGTGGCATCACTGGTTAGGTCTGAAACATCATTATGGTGTCTTGGGACGTCTCTTCCATGACATTAAAATAGTAATAAAGAGATGAAATGTCTTCAACCAAAAGACTGATGTAAGGGTTCCATTATACTGTATCATGTTCAGTTTTGCGTTCCAGTGTTATTGTTACTTTTAAGTAAAAAAACTGTTGAATGTACTCCCACTTGACTTGTGTGTTGTGTTTAAAAAGATCTGCCAGTGTAACATGTAAAAACATTAATTGTCCATATTGTACCAGTTTACTTGAAGTTTATGACAGTCATGATGGTGTCATAGCAGGTAAGAACACATTCATGTTGGTGTTGGTAAAGGATCCTATGGTGTAGTAACACTTCATGACATATTAATGAGTAGTCCAAAGTGTACCACTTTACTTGAGCTCAAAGAAAATGTTTATGACACATTCATAATGATATCATGACGGGCAAAGTCACATTCATGATGGTGTAATGACAAGTAGTAACATTCATGTTGTTGGGGATCTTACTGTGTAGCGTCACTTAATGACATATTGATGAATAGTCCAAAGTGTACTACTTTACTTGAGCTCAAAGAAAATGCTTATGACACATTAATAATGATGTCATGACGGGCAAAGTCACATTCATGATGGTGTAATGACAAGTAGTAACATTCATGTTGTTGGGGATCTTACTGTGTAGCGTCACTTAATGACATATTAATGAATAGTCCAAAGTGTACTACTTTACTTGAGCTCAAAGAAAATGCTTATGACACATTCATAATGATGTCATGACGGGCAAAGTCACATTCATGATGGTGTAATGACAAGTAGTAACATTCATGTTGTTGGGGATCTTACTGTGTAGCGTCACTTAATGACATATTAATGAATAGTCCAAAGTGTACCACTTTACTTGAGCTCAAAGAAATTGCTTATGACACATATATGATGGTGTAATGACAGGCAGTAGCATTCATGATGGTGTAATGACAGGCAAAGTCCGATTCATGATGGTCTAAAGATAGGCAATGACATGAGCGTGAAGTATCATGTTGATACAAAGCCAAGAAATGAATAAAACAAGTTTAGCATGTTAGCATTAGTGTTGCACTAAAATGTGTGCGCGCACACAAACACACAGTAACACAGACACACACACACACACAGACAGTAACACACACACACACATAGACACACTTTTAGGCTGTAAAGACATGCTATTTGCAAACATTAGCGACCAATGCTAAAATTAGTGCTAATTAACATTAGCCACTACGAATTAAATACATGTTGATTACTAACATGGTAATGATAACATGCTAATGCTAACTGCTAGCGCATCTGCATGTCATCTGTGTGAGTCCCGTGTAAAAATGGCGCCTATGCAGGTGACCTCTGTGAAAGTGTTTCAAAATCTGTACGGCACGTTTCCTACGCGACACCGTAATGCGGTGCAAATGAAATTTAAAAAGAGTGATCTTGTTAGATTATCCAAGGTCGGAGGGGCTTGTGATAAAAATATGAACAGAGTTTTACGGACGAAGTGTTTACTAAAAATGTCTAAAGACAGGACATATCGCATATAAGAAATATTGAAACGATGTACCAAGGGTGAAAAACAGGTTTTGGTGCGTTGGAAAAACTGTCCCGACAATTTCAATAGCTGGGTTTCAGGGTTCTCACCAGGATTTTATTTTAGAGTAACGGGCAGCGCCGGTCCAGGCGACCCCACAGCCGAGGCTGTTTATAACAACGTGACCAAGTGCATCGATTTCAAAGGCAGCGGTAAGCGGCAGCCCCCTTGGCCTACATGCTGGGTCTTAAACCCACCACCACTACCAACCCGTGCGATCTCAAAAGGTTGCTTGGCAACCTCAGTCTGCTTGAAGGAGGAGAGGGGGGAGGCGCCAGCAGAAGCCGAGTGGCATTTTAGTAGTTCTTGGCACTTAATTTGAACCTGTCTGTGTAAAATGGCAGACAGTGACAGCAGAGCAGCTAGCGTGTTAACATGCTAATAATAATTACCATTAGCCACTAAGAATTTAATACATGCTAATGTTAACATGGTAATGCCAACATGCTAATGTTAATTTGCTAATGTTAACATGCTAATTCTAACATGTTAATGCTAACTGGCTAATTCTAACATGCTAATGCTAACTGCTAACGCATCAGCGTTAACAAGTTAATATGTTAACGCTAACATGCTAATGTTAATATGCTAATGCTACCATACTAATGCTAACATGCTAATATTAATTGCTAGCACGTAAGCGCTAGCTGCTCCTGTGTCTAAACAAGGTAAAAATGACTATTTGAGGTAAGCTTTTTGGATACAGACCCCTCATTAACAGCCCACTCGTCACTCTCAAAATTTCTTTCTTAGTACTGAATTTTCTGACCAGTGTTAGTAATAATGCATGGGGACGATGGGGCCAGAGTCACGCACACTCAAAATTTCTTTAGAAATTTTCTAGTTGAGTGTGCCTGAAAGCGCACACTATATGTTATCCACCTCGCTTAATGAGTGTGCCTGAAACCGCACACTATATTTTATCCACCGCGCTTATTCTTCTTATTATTGAGTGTGCCTGAAAGCGCACACTATATGTTATCCACCGCACTTATTGAGTGTGCCTGAAAGCGCACACTATATGTTATCCACCGCGCTTCTTCTTATTGAGTGTG
The DNA here is from genome assembly GCA_004119915.2 of Collichthys lucidus. Taxonomy (NCBI): domain Eukaryota; kingdom Metazoa; phylum Chordata; class Actinopteri; family Sciaenidae; genus Collichthys; species Collichthys lucidus. The sequence goes on from CM014096.1 coordinate 31,668,838, forward strand.
CCTGAAAGCGCACACTATATGTCAGGGGTACTCAATTAGAAACTTAAAAAAGGTCCACTCACCAAATTTCCAATGTTTCCAGGGTCCGAAACAGTCACAGTCTATTTCCAAAATTCGAACTCCAAACGAAAAAGGTAAATCCACGAGGAACATTTTTAACTATATACAAAGGATTTGTTCTGTCCAATCAGTGTGAAAAGTAACACTTTTTCTGTGCCACCAGTTCTTTAAAGTTGGGCACAAAAGGTGTGAGAGCCAGGCGTAGGCAGTGGTGTAAATGTTCATTGGTGAGTTTACCCCTGTATTTGTTCTTCACCATTGTCATTGTTGAAAAGGCTGACTCGCAGGAGTAAGTTGAAGGAAACCTTCACACCTGCAGGTGCCATCTTCGTCCAAAAGGTGTCAGGGTCACAGAGAGATTCCTGCAGGGCAAGGTTTTCTTGGAGCTCAATTAGCTCTGACTGAAGAGAAGCAGCACTAGCCCATGGGCAGACCTTCAGGGCTTCATTTGAGAATTCTGTCAAATTCTTCACCAGGAATGGGTTTTCAATACAAAGCAAGACGTGTTTTCCCAGGGGGAAATCTCCAAACCGGGTTTCAAAATTTTCAAATAACTTGTCCAGGAATTCCACATAATTGTGATGTTGTGGTCCTGAAGCTTGGCTTTTAAGATTTGGGAAGTGAAGCAGGCCCCCCTCCTGTAGGTCACTTTTAAATATTTTCAGCTTCCTTTGAAAAGCACGGATAGCTGACACGAGGTTACACACTGTGTTATTTTTGCCCTGGAGCTTCAAATTTAAATCATTGAGGTGGCAAGTGATGTCTGTCAGAAATGAAGCAATTTCCATATTTTCGTTGTTTTGCAGGAATTCCACAAATGGTTTTGCTTTTGGACTGGTCTGATTCAATAGAAACGTTTCTAACTCCTTCCGCAGTGCCCAAAAACGCTCCAACACCTTCCCCTTACTAAGCCACCTGACATTATTGTGCAGAAGTAAATCATCAAATTCTGCATCCACCTCTGTGAGGAATGAGCGTAGCAGGCGATGCTGCAAAGCAGATGACGCCCACAAAAAGTTGATGAGCTTCATCACGGTTGACATGATTTCTGAAAACTCCTTTCCCAGGCTGGCACACAAAACCATCTGATGAATAACACAGTGGTATGCAATGAGGTCAGGGTGATGTGCCTTTAAGAGGGAGACTAATCCCCTCTCTCTCCCAGTCATACTTGGGGCTCCATCAGTAGCAATGGAAACAACATGCTTCAGGTCTATGCCTTGGTCTCGCAACATCTGCATCACTGCTTTATAAATGTCACTGCCTCTTGTATGGCCATGGAGGGTTGTGAGACCTAACACATCTTCAATGAATTTCTCCTTCTCTGCATCAAAAAATCTAACAAACACCATAAGTTGGGCATTATCTGTGTTGTCAGTTGATTCATCCAAAGCCAATTAAATTCAATTAGCATTTTTCACAGCAGATTTCATTTGGTCCAATAAATCATCGGCAAGGACTTCCGTTCGTCTTGCTGCAGTGGAATCAGAGAGGGATATTTGACTTATTTTTTGAATGATGTCATCTTTTAATTGAGTTCCCTCAAAAAGAGCGGTCACTACCTCGTTCATGCACTCCTTTACTACTTCAGCATCAGTGAAAGGCTTTTTGTGCTTGCCTAAGACCCATGCTACTCGCAGTGAGGCTTCAGTCGCACGCTCCTGCTGGGTTGCTGACCTGACTATCAAAGTTCGTGATGCTTGATATGATGCTTGCATTTGATTTATTTTTCTGGTTCTTACCGCAGAGTTTTATGGATAGTTCTGTTCGAAGTGCCCATGCTTTGTTTCATAATGCCGCTTCACGTTTCCACTTTTGACGAGAGCAACGGTCTCATTGCAGATTAAACACATTGGTTTTGTGCTCCCCGCAGGCAGTACAAATGTATATTTGTCTGTCCACTCTGTCTTAAATTCTCGGTTTTCTGAATCCACCTTATATTTCTTTTCCAGTTTAGAGCACGCCATGTTTTTTTTTGTTTGCTGAAAACTAACTTATAACTCTCTCACTGACCGACAGACAGAAAACCGACTCGCACGCTGGACTCACGTTTGCCACTTCACTGAGTTGTCATAGTGACGATAAACAACCTGATATTTTGTTTTTTGATTTGTCGCGAGATTGGCTACGCGGAAATACATCCAGAAATCGCATGGCAATGAAATCTCGCTTGAAATACTATGAAAATAAAAGAATAATAATAATAATTTTAATAGTAATATTTCTTATAGAGAGATTTTGTCTCGGTCCGGATGACATTGCGTTTGGGTCCGCATGCGGACCGGAGTCCGCTAGTTGAGTACGTCTGCTATATGTTATCCACCGCGCTTATTATTGGTGTGGGTGCCTAAAGGGCATTATTATTCTTATTCTTCTTACGCCCTTTTTTTGTCTCGCTACTCCTCCCAGAGTTTTTGACGCACATACACAAAACGGGTATCAAAACGACCGGCCGGAAATCGATTGCTATGTCTTTTCTAAGAGATTTGCGTGTTTTTCGCGAATTTATTAAAACGGAGGTATGCTTGCCTTCTCTTCAGGGATTCACTACACTCATCGACAGCTTTTACCGTTTTTTAACTATCAAGGCTCAACGTTCAACAGGTTTTTAGTCAAATTTCTGAGTTTATAATGGGTGTGTATGTGGTTTCCTAGAGTGATGACATCATCAGCTAGAGTGAGGAGCAGGGAGAAAAATCACTGAAAAAATAAAACGTATTTCACTACCGTGGCCTCAAATACCCCACTACAGACACGATGTATACATAGAAACGTAGGAAAATTCGAGGTGATCGCAGTGATACCACTGTTGAAGCTGTCTCTTTTATAGTTTTGGCTTGGTACAGGCTAATTGATCAAGTACCCCCCTCCACAGCCTCATTCACTCCCATGGTTTTTGAGGCAGAGAATTTACCGGAAGGAGCAGGGCGCACCTGTGCTTTCTTTAAATCCTACGGCCAAAGTTTATACAATTTTCGCCTGAAACTTGGCACAGACATTATACACAAGACGAGCATTCTTCTGGTCATTTCAGATTTTGGTTTGAGGCATACCTTATAGGTTTTTTTTGGCCCTCTTCGAGGGGGATCATTCAGACAAATACTGTGCATGTAGGAGCCATATATTGTTTTGTTAGATCAGTATTTTGGGTTTGATTTATTTGGTCTGGTTGCCACGGTGATGTGTGTGGTTTGGGTCACATGGGTGCCAGTAGATGATCAACATAGGTTATATTAGGGGCTGAATCACCTGCACTAGGGGAGAAGAGAGGCAGGTTAGGTAGCCATAATTTATGTTGACCGCTTTTTGTTTAGTTGAATGCATTGTAATACATGCCAACAGTGTACGGTAAAACCACATTATGTCATCTGATTAAATACCTTGAAGCGTACCTGGACTCATCGTGCTTTTGTGATGGGAAAAGCTCGAGTAGCTCCATTGAAATGAGTTACAATCCCCAGGATGGAGCTTATCGCTGCAACTATGGCCAGCCGCATGGACACGCTTTGGAGGAAGGAGTTACAGGTGGATCTTTTGGACTCTGTGTTCTGGACGGACAGCACATCTGTTCTGAAATATATCAGGAACGAGACATCACGGTTTAAAGTCTTTGTTGCAAACCGGGTCTCTTAAATCCACAAGGTTTCCTGTCCTGTTCAATGGAGGTATGTGGATACCAGTAGCAATCCAGCAGATATAGCCTCCAGAGGGGGATCATTCAGACATTAGTACCTCTATTCTAGTAGTATCTCAGAAATATAGTAGTACCTCTAATAGTACCTCAGAAATATGTATGAAAACAAAGAGCCATATACAGTATCTGCTGTTGCTATCATTCTGCATTTGCTAAATTACATTACTCAGTAATGATACAATAACTGACAACAATAAAAGCCAGTATTATGTTTAGTAAATGGAAGGTAAATGGAGTGGAATGTACTTATATAGCACCTTTCTAGTCTTCCGACCACTTGAAGCGCTTTACACTACATATCTCATTGACCCCATTCATACATATTCATACACTGATGGCATTGGCTACCATGCAAGGTGCCAACTGATCATCAGTTTGAGGAGATAACCATTCATACGCATTTACACACCGATGGCACAGCCTTCGGGAGCAATTTGGGGTTCAGTATCTTGCTCAAGGACACTTCGACATGTGGACTGGAGGAGCCGGGGATCAAACTGATCGTCTGATTAGTGGACGATCTGCTCTTCCTCTGAGCCACAGCCGCCCCATCAAGGGTTAAATCTCTGTAAGTTGATGCTGATATTATTGTAAAAGGAAATGAAAGCACTGGTTAGCTTAAAACATGTAACTAGTTAAAATGTGTGTGCTTGTGTGTGCCAGTATGTGTCTGTGCAGCTATTTGTAAGGACATCCTTGAGACAGAGGAAACAAAAGAGTGACCACAAATCTCTGCAACAAAGAGAAAAATGTGAGTTCAATGTGATAGGCTAAGGCTTAGAGCCTGTGGGGTGGAGGCTGGAGAAAGGAGGCGGGAGAAAGGACAAGAAACAGGAAAAAAATGGGAACGGAAGGTACACAGAGAAGGTCGGGCAGCAACACACACATCTGGAAATAATTGGAGAGAGAGGGAGAGAGAGAGGGAGAGGGTGGGACTGACATAGACACTGTTCTGTTCACAAAAAGGAAGAAAATTAAGAGAACCACTCGACTGGAAATGTACATAAATTCAAGATAAAGTTCAGAATTAGAGAGTAAGTTCATTGGAGTAAGCAGACAGAGAGAGTCAACCAGTAAAGAACAATACAGAAGAAGAGAAGAAAGGACAACTGGGTGAAAAGCCTGGTTGGTTCAGGGACCAATCCAAAGGAGAGCTGAAAAGGAAACCAACGTTAAGTTTGAAAAAAAGGAGTTGAAGGAGCCAGGCAGAACCAAGAAGAGCGTGACAAAGACCAGATCTGAAAGATTGGAAACTCATATTTAGGTAAAGTTTATTTGAGTTACAGATCTACACAAGTACTAAACCTAGGAACTTTGCTTTAATTAGGTTTGTCAACAGTTTTAAACCCAGACCATCAAAATTCACATACATTATAATCATACAGAGAGAAACTTTGCTTTTGTTTTTAGAAACTCACCATTCTGCTGTAACTTTCCTTTTGGTTTGAGCACAGTTCATGGTCAGTTTTTTCAACCACTGAAAACACTGATCTCATCTTAGAAACTGAGATGTCAATTGTTGCTTTTGTTTGTTCAAATGTTTTACATGACCTGTTAATATGGACCTGACCTCTATCTCCTGTTAGTTCCTTGAGTTATGACTACCCACATTTAATGACATTTAGTACAGCAAATAAATCAAAAATGGTTATATCATTTATTTATTATGGTTTTGGAAATTAAATCTGAAATGATGTGAATCTGTTGACAGGGGCCAGAAAAAAGGAAAGATACTTTGAAAGAGAAATTCAAAAAGCTGCATAGACATGGGACGGGATGCAGTATCCCATTTACCGTACTCAATTATGTTTAATAATGTGTTTAATAATATGTTAACAAATATCAAGTCAACAATGCATATAGCCCAATAAGTTCACACTACATGAATTTTTTTCACAATGAAAAAGATGTAATTATTTTAAGGACATGCTTGTAAATAGAAACAGAGGGTAAAGGCTGAAATACAATGCATGCGGAACGGCTCCGTCGTTTCAATGTTAGTCAATGTGTCAGCTCACACAGTCACCATCCCCGCTGCGGCTCCGGAACGACTGCGGCGGTCGGCAGCCGTCAGCAACACATACGCAGAGCTTCTATTTTTCAGAGCACAGCGCATGAAATCAGCACAGAGCAGACTTTGCGGGGAAGGGAATCAGCTACAAAATACAAAATAAAACCCTGGTTGATTTTCAAAATAAAATACTCACCGCGGATCGAGTTTCATTACAAGAACATGTCATAATGGGCGGGAGCGACTTGAAATCAACAGGTGAGGGGTTTTCAAGGGTAATCATTTATGACACCTCACATTCTTTTTTAGTAGTACACCAGAAAAAGATGCAGCGTGGAATGCCAGTGCATGAGTCAAAGAGACTATAGCTGGCAATATCGCGCGATTATGCGTGAATTCGCGAGATCTCGTGCGTTCTCGTGACGCTCGGTAGCCGGCGGAGACGCACCTGAGTGCATCACAAACGGATTATGTGTGAGTTGGCCGACGGCGGAGTATGCAGCTGTTCCGTACCGGAGCTGTTCTGCAGCCATGCCGCATGCAGTATATTTTCGGGGTTAGCCTTCTGTCAAGTAGCACCTGCTAGTGTTGATGATCGGACTGGGCAAATTAAGCACAGCTGCCTTTATAAATAAACTAAGATCAATAGCCCACAAGTTAAATGCTTCACTCTCTGCATCTGTTTATGAGCTACACATGAGTACTGACACGATGGGTTCGGTTGCCCTTCCACTAGTATGCTGCTAAAAAGTGAAAACCAAACAGACACTTTGAACGCATGTCAGGTTTTATTTGATTTTTTTATGGTGACAGAAGGAACGGGAAAATACAGAAACATTTGAACAGTAACAGATTTCCTTTTTGAAAACATAAATAAATACATTTTATGAGCCACTTATGAGAAGCTGATACTTACTCAGTATAAACACTCGAGTATTGGAGTTTTGGAAGTAACACAAATGAATACTATTTTCAACATCAGTCACTCCTCACTATGCTTTAAAACATAGTTACCTCAGACTTTAGCCCTTCTGTGAGTCATAGGTTTTGCTATGGGAAATGCCTGCAGCAGTATAATTAGGTCTACTGAGTAGGGGGGGGGGCTTCCTTCCTGTCAGCAGTTTGACTTGACCTGTGTGGGGTCAGTAGCCAGTGAGGACAACTCACTGTGAACATGTCCATGTACACACAAACACATGAACACAAATGCACACATTCTTGCGTTCTTAAAATTGTCAGCTGCTTTTTGATTGATATATTTATATTTTTTTTGTAGAACAGTCATATTAACATACACATTTAAAGAGTCACTGCAATTATTCCTCATAATAAAGGAATAATGTGGAGGGACTACTTCGTGACATGACTCCAATTATTGGGCATAAAATCAACAGTCTTCATCCTGGCTAGACAGGTCAATCAATTCAAATCAAATCAATTTTATTTGTATAGCCCAAAGTCACAAAGTACATTTGCCTCGGAGGGCTTTACAATCTGTACAGGGAGTGACACCCTCTGTCCTTAGACCCTCGGTTCGAGTGAGGAAAAACCTGCATACGAAAAAAACCCTTTTAACAGGGAAAAAATGTGGAAGAATCCTCAGGAAGAGCCACAGAGGAGGGATCCCTCTCCCAGGACGGACAGACGTGCAATGGATGTCACGTGTACAGGACAATCAACACAAACATTTTGTACAATTACAATGACTGACAGAATGACAATGAATCAAAATGAATGATAAAGTGACCACAGTAGCAGATGTGGTAGTAATAATGACAGTAGTAATATGTGTAGTGGGCGTCGTGCAGGATCACAGCAGCAGCCACGATCCTCGAAAACCTGCTGGACGACAGAGCACAGAAACTCTGGGGAAGTTTGGTTAGTAACATGCATTAATGAGACATGTCCACACAGAGAGAGAGAGATAGAGAGAGAGACAGAGAGAGAGACAGAGTAGGAGGCAGGGTTTTCAGTAAGGGAGATGTGACTACATCTGTAACCAATACCGTGCCTGGTTAGGCATAACCCTGGGGAGTCCCCGGGCAGTCTAATCCTATGGCAGCATAACTAAGGGATGACCTGAGCCAGCCCTAACTATAAGCTTTATCAAAAAGGAAAGTCTTAAGTCTACTCTTAAAAGTGTTGACCGTGTCTGCCTCCCGAACCGAGATTGGTAGTTTGTTCCACAGAAGAGGAGCCTGATAGCTGAAAGCTCTGGCTCCCAATCTACTTTTGGAGACTATAGGAACCACAAGGAACCCAGCGTCCTGAGAGCGCAGTGTTCTAGAGGGGTAGTAAGGTACTATGAGCTCTTTTAGATATGATGGTGCCTGACCATGAAGAGCCAATCAAATCAAAAACACATTTTCCCTCTGAGGGCTTTACAATCTGTACAGGGAGTGACACCATCTGTCCTTAGACCCCAGAGCTACAACTCTGAGTTTCTGAGTTGTTTGGGTCCAACTAAGGGATGACAAAATTTGGGCTATACAAATAAAATTTGATTTGATTTGATGTCATCACTGGTCACATTGGGCAGGGGTCCAGAGAATAATCTTAGTATATCTATGTTTATCTTTAGCCATCAGTTTTAAATAAGACTTGATGTCGCCTGCTCTGGCCCCCAGGATGCAACTATGTCCCCCGGTGTTGCTAACTTCACGTTTCGTACTATGGAGCTGCCAATGACCAGAGTTGGTTTCTCAGTGGGTGTGTCACTGAGTGGGGAATATCTGTTTGAAACATGAAGCAAGTGGAAATCACTGTGCCTCGCCTCCAAAGCAACAAATAATCTACACAATTAAATCAGTAATCGGTGACATGAAGAATATTTAAAAAAAATAATTCTTCACTCTTCTGTTTCCCTCATTCTTTGCAGGATGTCTGTGTCTCGGAGGTGTTTGTGCTGTGTCAAATATTTGATGTTTGTCTTTAACCTCATCTTCTGGGTTGGTATTTGCACACTAAATCCTTCACATCTTTGGACCTTTAAATTAATATGCTCACTCGCCCTTATGTAACATTCCTTCATTCACAATTTTCCACTCGCTACTAGAAACATCATTTTCAGGACAATGCATTGTGATTTATGCTGTTCTTTGACTTCGATTTGATGTTCCATTTTCTGAAAAGCTAGGCGGATGTGGCTTGTTTGGCATTGGAGTATGGCTGTCCTTCACGCAGGCAGAGTTCTCCTCTCTTCCACTGTCTTTTCCATCCCTCTCAGCTGCCAATCTGCTGCTAGTTGCGGGTGGGATCACAATGGTGACTGGCTTTCTGGGTTGTCTTGGAGCACTTAAGGAGCAGCGCTGCTTGTTGTTCATGGTAAGAGATGCATTTGAAATATATGATATGTTCTTACTGATATATCTGATGTAGGGCTGCACGATATGGCCTATAACCAATATTTCGATATTTTTAAGCTATATCGCGATACATGATATATATCTCGATATTTTTATTTCTCCTGTAAATCACTATGAATGGTAAATTTAACCCTTTGATGCAAAAAATAACATCAGTATGATGATTCAAGTATAAACTTCTATTAGATTAGTAACGGCTGTGCCGCGTTTTAGCTGTGTCCTCTGCCCTGCGTCAACTGACACGGGGCACGTCTTGGCAGCATAGCAAGCTGGCAGTATTCATACAAGATCATGCGGAAATCCTTGACGTACACGAGAATCCTGGACGTACGCGAGACCCCACGATAAAGAAAACAACAACAAACAGCTGACTTTGCTTCTCTGACGTGGAGGAGATTATAAAAAGCATCTGTTGTGTCATAATGATTGTGTGTTATTCCACTTCAACAATCAGTCTCTCATTGCTCATGTTGAGACCCTTTGATCGACCTTTGATCACCTAGTGCCACCGGTCATGACGTAACGTTGATGTGAAGTTGTGATAAGCTACATGAACTGCGTACTGTGTTTTATTTTGAAAGGGGGCGGACGTTTATTATGTTGATTCTGTTGCGATCTGCTCTGTTGAAATTTAGAAGAGAGAGGAGAGTCGCTTCTGAGACACTCCGCGGCACGCCCTGTGTGAGTGCTCTCATTGACTAGACTGGCAGCGATCAGCTCCGGTGACCGCGGCGCAGCCACTCCGAGGCCAATGGTCCTCGTCTCTCCTCACTTGATACAGAAAGTACGCATGCGCGCAGGGGATTTTTCTGGGTGGGCGGGGCAGTGTGCTGCATGCTGTGAGGAGTGAATGACACAGACAAAACTCCGGAGAATTAAATGCCGATGGCTTAAAACATTTACATGACAAGTATTTGATGGTTGCGATATAGTCATTTCATACATCTCACGTAGAACAAGCCACGATATATCGAGTATATTCAATATATCGCCCACCCCTAATCTGATGTCTTAATGGAATTACATCAACTGTCACTTGTACACACTATAATGTCAGTCTCTACCTGCTCTTTTCTGATTTGCAGTTCTTTGTGATTCTTCTGCTCCTGGTACTGACGGAGGTGACTTTAATGTTGGTTATACACATCTTCCATGATAAGGTAAGTTTAAGGCACACTACTGCTACACAACTTGCAACAAATAAAATTACCAGTGATTGTTGTTTGAAAAAACATCAATGGTAGTTAGTGTAGATGTTGCTAGCATCGGAAATGGAGAGAATCTCTTCATTAAAAGAAAAGCAAAGAGTGGCACTGGCAGTTTATCTCCCTGGAAAATATGTTTTTGTTCTTTTTTCAGCTGTTTGAGTTGGACTACATTTTATGGCTCTTTGATCTAATTGGTTTAGGTTTTTCTGCTACAGATGACAGACAGATGGCTCATCCAATCACCTGCTACATATGTAGCCCTCCCACTCAACCCCAATTTTGCTACATAATAATAATGGCGAACCCCTTTTCACCTGTTAACACCTCATGCATGGGAGGCGAATTGAAGGGAGTCTACTAGAATAATAAATTGGGATATATCTACTTAAACTAGAGCATACAACCCTGCCTAGAGTGCAGAGAGGCCTGGTTAGCTGATTTTATAGCTATATTGTTTATGTGAGCATACAACCTCCCATGCATACCTTTAACACACCATAGCCCTACCAACACCACATTCATCAAGCATAAAAAAAACATTTCGAAAGCAGATATACTGTGCAACAACATGGGTGTTTATTAACAAAAAATGCAATAACCCTTTAAGTCAAATAAAAATTAAAATAATAATACCTGGGTTTTAGTAAACTCAGTTATGGTACCATGTGTTGGCGCGCATGTTAGAGCTTATTTGAATCCTCATTAAAGGTGTTCCTCAGAACTCACTGATCCTTGGAGATTCAGAAACACAGCTAGTCAGTTGTCCTCAAACCTTCTGTTCAATGAAGAAAAGTGAGATAAAGAAACTAGTCCTGAGCATCCTCTACAGCAGCAGTATGCGCGGCGGCAGGCAGGCAGGTGGCATGTAGGCTTGAAGCACACTATGCAGAAATTCACAACACTGATAAACTCACTATTCATTCCCATACACTGTTCATACTGTTACTAGTTCACATAATGTCCATACTCACTCAGAAAACTCGGCGCACAATATTCTTCCACACACACTTACGGGCCCCTTTTCCTTCCAGATAGCGGGGACACAGCTAACTAGCATAATACACAACAGAAAATGGCGTCATCGACATTTAGTATACTTCCGGTAGTATATTTCCGACTAACACATCTCCAAACATGGCTCACATTTACATTTTATATCTCCGGTTTTAAGTTTCCACAACATCTGTAACTTAACACTGTTGAGCGGCTGACTTACAACTAACTCTTTCGTCGTGTCTCTTGTTACTAGCCTGCACTTTTCCCTATCAGTTTTTTAGTCACATCCCCTTCTCAGAATCCGATAGGTAGGTGACCCTCATCTTTGACAGGCACAGATTTGCTAATAGATTAACACCTGTCTACTCAAATAAACAAAAGGAACGTCATGAAGCATTCACAGACCATCAGGAACATGGGACATTTTATTACCTTCCCAAATAAAGTAAAATTACTAATTTTCCAATATCAGTGAACCCTATTTCACAATAGCAGCAACTTGAAACACGTTTATGGAGAATAAAACGTTATCATTTGTAGCAGGGCGCTACACATATTTTTAAGCACCTGCCCAAACAGTTTCAAACAGTTATGTCAAACTTGGATCGTTTTACGAACTCCATAATTTTTGAATCACTCACTAAACAGATCTGGAACCTCCAAGTCCTTTGAGTCACTTGAGTCAGTACACCCATAAAAATATAAATTCTACCAGTGAAACATAAGCCCCACTGTGTTGGACTACACTAAATTAAAAAAATCGGAAACATTAACTATGAGGCTGTAAGTGGTTCCAAATCTTTATATTTGGCTGGCTTTATATTAAGATGACACAAAAAATACATCTGCAACGCTTGTGAGTAAGCTGCTAGATTAACGGACATTAAAGTATATTTTAAATATTTATCGGTGTGCACTGCGTACAACTCGAACAAGCCTCACCCCCCCCCCCCCCCCCTCCCCTCCCCTCCCCTAAACAGCGTGAGAGAGGCAGTTAAAATGCCTCTCTCACACTGTTTAGGCTATATTAGCCTAGCCTCTAAAGTAACCGTGATTATTTATGACATATAATGCTGCAGGTAAAATGCCCCTCTTACATAGTTTTTAGCGTATGAACTATATTACACAAAAAGGAGTGTCTGTGTTTTAAATCAGTATCTATCATCGCGGTTATTGCTGTATTTGTTGTCTTACATTTGACTAGGGGAAGTCTTCAGATCATTATTTCATACAAGATGCAGAGTATGATGACACCACTCCCTGAAATCCATTGACGAGTCTGAATCTGCCTTGTTTCATGCTGTGTGGAAGAAATTATCCACTCAACCCAGTTATATCAGCAAATCTGGGTCACGTGGGTCTGCTGGGTCAGTGATCCATGGACCTCGTGTCCCCTATGTTTAAGGCTCTGTAATGGAGTAAAAAAGGAAGTACCCCCTGATCTAGATCCACCAACTCTGTAAATCTGGGTCTACTATGTTTTGCACTCTGTAGAAAGCTCAGAAGATTTGGGATTTGAATAAATAAGTTTTTTTTTTCTGTTTTTTTGTTAGTTGGATTCCAAAGCACAGGGCGAATTAAAGGAGGGTATAAAGATTTATGAATCAGAACCTGGACTGAAGAAATCCTGGGACAATGTCCAAAAAATGGTGAACACTTTCAGCAAACAATGCATGACTTCTTACAGTGTGTTGCATAAATATAGGACAAGACGTCCATCCATAAAGCCTTTTTTTAATTACATAATTATGTATTACACCAACACTTAACGAACTGAAATGCATCTGTCATGGTATGAAATTTAAAATACATACCATACCATGAAATCTCTAGTGTTTTATTTGTACTTTATTTATTTGAACTGTATTTGTTCTTGTGTGACTTCCTTCCTAGTAGCATACAGCTATTAGCAACATGTGTATTAATCTACTACATGACTACTTCTGTATTACTACTTATGTCTTTATATCTTCCTCTTCTCCAGTTCAAATGCTGTGGAGTAACTAACAAAACAGATTGGTATGATGTGCTCAATGGAACTCTGCCTTCTTCCTGCTGCTCTGTTGGGACAGACCAATGTGTTGATGGATGGAGTGAGGTTGGTTTGCTGCTCTGCATTTCTAGCACCAAGAGTCTAGAGGGGTAAAGTTGCAAGAGGTTTTTATATTGTCTGATTCTTTCAAATGAAATCCAGATCTGTTCCAGATGCATGTGTGTGTGAATGTCTTCACACATGACAAATTCAAGCAATGGAGTGAGAAAAATTAAGTTTTAGGTCCGCTACGCCTGCTCCACTCGCTCTGTGTGTCCTAAACAATGATTTGTCCTGACATTTACATCCATAAATGATAAAACTTGGCAGCTGGCCTAACTAACCGTAGTGATTTAGAGTCTGCTGTTTCGTACTACTGATGAGTTACCTTGATACCTTGATTTACTCGTGCAGGATGGATCTGTGGATCTACGAATCTTTAATTAGCTATTTAGGTGGTTGGACTGGGGTATATTGTCATGAGATGATGAGATTGAACAGGTGGAGTGGTGTTTGTAGCGGTGTGTGAATCGCAATTAATTTGTGTGTGTGCGTGTGTGTGCGTGCGTGCGTGCGTGCGTATCTTCCCTCGTTTTATGTCTGCTTTGTAAAATACTTTGCTAGTGGTCAAAACTCAGAGCCAATTAGGTCTTTTATCAGGCAACAATATTGCAGTCGATGAAGAGCAGCCCTGGTGCCTGGCTCTAAAAACTGTGGCCACCTTTATGTTGTGAGATTACCCATATGTGCATGATATCAGAGGAAGTGATCAAGTCTGACACAAATGTAATCATGCTTGTTCTTCTACATCTATTGAATTCAATTGAATTCATTTTTATTTATATACAGCCATATCATAACAAGGGGTAGATAGTTGTTTAAGTGCAATATTTTATTTAACTGTTAACCTAGGTCTGCCATACAGAGTCCTCTATATGTTCTATATGCATCCTCCATACAGTTCTCTACATTTATTTTATCTTGATCCTATTTTACTTGAATTTTACTTTATATATTTAGAGTTTACTGCTTACAGTTAAGGGTTTTATTGTTCTACTGTTTACTTTATATATTTAGATAAGAGTCTATTGTTTATCTTATATTGTATTCTTTTTCACTGTATGCTACTGGAAATTCAATTTCCTGGAGAGAGTCTTCCCAAAGGGTTCAATAAAGTGCAGTCTAAGTCTAAGATAGATAAACAGAGAGAGACAGAGAGAGCTAGTATTAGTATGTATAGTATGATAGTATGTATTCTTTCCTATGTGAACTTCCTAACCCCATGCCTTTCTCATGCCCTCTTTCTGTTTCTGTATGTCTCTGCAGCCATGTTATCAGAAGGCCAGACAATGGCTGCTAGATAACATCCCCTCGGTCCTGGTGTTCGGAGTGTGTATTGGTGTTGTGCAGGTAGTTCTCTCCAAAATGTATTTCTCGTTTATTTGATCAGTTTTCTGTATATTTATGCATGTGTCAACATAGGAAACCTTGTATCTCTGACCTCATTGACAAACTATCTGTAGGACTATTCAAATATAATGTTTTGAAGATTTTGTAAAGAAAATGGCTGTTTTTTGTAATTTCAGCTTTTATAATTTTTCAGTATTTGACCTGTACACCTTCTTTTCTTGTCAGATTTTGGCCCTGGTGTTCTCAATGCTGATGTACTGTCAAATCCTGTGCGCTGAGAAGCATTTGGAGTGACTGAAGATGTTCACGAAGATGTTCACTGGCCTGTGATGGGAAGGCTTATCACGATCTCAATATACCCCCCAAACTGATTTGCATTTTACAAACCTCCAATTTGCTCCAGTGGTCACTTTGGGGTGAATCCTGCTGAAATTATTGCATTTCAAAGTGCCCTGAAGATTCACCCAAAATGTACACCTAGACTAAAAGCTACTGGTGGGTGCAGTCAACACTGGCCACATGGACATAGACAGTAGTAGTAGAGGAGGTAATATCATGAACATAATGACTGTTTAACCTTACATTACAGTATATCAGATCAGTACAACTAGAATCCATTAGCCTCCAGACAAAACAAGTTACAGTTACCTTCATGTAATGCTCCTGCAGAGTTACCAGGGGAAACAAGTAAAGAAAAATACATATCTGTCTCCTTATTTATGAGTTATAAATTATGTTATGAATTTTTAATCCAGTTACTTTCCTCACCATTCACAATTTCATAATTTCAATTTAATTATTTGTCCATTATGTCATGTTGAGAGGAAGTTTAACCTGCTGGTCAGTTTCAAGCTAAATCAAGCAGTCTTATGGTGTAACATGTTTTTGACAAGCAGGCCCACTGTGTAAAAAAGAAGAAGGAATGAAGAGGAAAAGAATATATTTAGCACTTAGATCACTTTTAATGGTTTCAAACAATATGTATACAATTCATATACTATATGAATACACTTTGAATGTCTGGTTTAGTGACTATTTGAGTTAAACATTCTCTATAATATTCTAAATACAAATAATATTGTAATATTTGTATTTAGAATATTATAGAGAATGTTTGACTCAAATAGTAATGTCTTTTTTTCTAATGTAAACCAAAGAGATTCTCCAAATAATAAAGAGATTTGTTTGGCAATTAAAACCGACAAAGTATTATAAAATTGGGCAGATCACATGGCCACAGTCAACCTAAGCACTAGTGAGTTCAATCTAAATGAACACAGAGATTTATTTAGACACTTTGGGAAATTTAGGACTTCGTTTGACATCATTGAAAAGTATGCTAACCAAAATACCAACAAAGGATACAAACCAAGATTATTTTTTATTGCTGCCTCAAGCACAGTCTTGAGGATTTAATTGCTACTAACCCTAACAGATGTACCAGCTACAACAGGTCACAAAACATGCTTAACGTTTTGATTCACAAGGAAAAAAGGATAGAGGCCTGACATGAACCCAGCTGAGCTCCACTACTGTAGCTTTTTACTCTCTGTGCACTCATACCTGCAGTGTTGACTCACTAAACTGGGTGGCTTGGTGGCTGTTGGAGTCCCTTCTTGTGTCGCCAATCTTCACTGAACTTGGCAATAGCTTGAATTTATTTAGGTTAGCACAGTGTTTCTCAAACTTTGTATAACACATACCACCTCCGAAAATATTAATCCCTCCAAGTATCACTTTTTTGACAGACATTAAAATCAAGCAGCGTAGGCACATGCTGTACTACTACAGACAGTTTACGCAGATGAAAAGTTTATTCCTATTTATTGTTGACTGCTGTTGAATCCTAAACAGAACCAGAGCTCATTTGGTGTTAAGGGGTTCTCCTGATCCACACTTTTCTTCCAAATATTTTCTCTTTGGAGCCACGACTGCAGTATTTAAACCATTAATTTAACCTTTGCTTACTATCTCACATCACATTTGAACTAATCACGGATGTATGCGCATAATACGTGCATGAATGTGTCTATGTATCAAGCTGATATTGAAACAAGATGTATCAGGAAATGCAAAACTTATTTTAAATTTCCTCTCTCGAACTGAGTGTCTAACGACAGAGGGTGTCACTCCCTGTACAGATTGTAAAGCCCTCAGAGGCTAAATGCGTTTTGTGACTGGGGCTATACAAATTAAATCTGATTTTATTTGAAATTACAATTATGTGATCCCCTGGTTTAATTTCAACCCCTCAAGTGCCACCAGTGGTACCTGTACCACAGTTTGAGAACCAGTGAGTTAACAGATATTGTAGATGTAAACAGAAATTAAGATGCTAAAATACAAAATGATGGTTCATTGTCCATCACAGACTCGACAAATGAGTTCCTCACTTCCATTAGCATGCCACTCTCTTCTCACTCTTCTAAAAATAAAGACCTATATAGTGGCAATGTCTGACATATACCTTCATTGTGATCAACTCTAGTTTATTCTGAAACAAACCTACAACCCTGTTTCTAAATAAGTTGGCACAAGGTGGAAAAGGAAAAGAAAACATAATGTTATGATGTGCAAAACATTCTGATATGCTACAAGTCTGGACTGCAGGCAGACCAGTTTAGCACCTGGACTCTTTGACTTTGAAGCCACCATGTTTGAATATGTGCAGAATGTGGTTTGACATCGTTTTGCTGGCCCTTAAAAAAAACATTGTCTACTTTGCAGAATATGTTGCTCCAAAATCTGCATATATCCTTCACAACTTTTCAAGTCAACTTTTTGGCAACGAAAGACCAACTTTATTTGTGTTTTTGGCATCAAATTCAAACAATCAAATTTCTCAGTTTCAACATTTGATAAGTTGTCTTTGTGTTATTTTCAGTTAAATATGTTGTGTCAGTGTTTTGCACATCAGCACATCATTGTACATAGTGTGCAAACCTTTTTTAGAAACAGGGTTATGATATGATTTTTTAAACTGTCAGGCAGGTTACATGCTTGGAGATGCAGTTCTGTCTGTTTGCTTTGCTGATCTGATGAACTGAGATGTATTAAATGCACTCACTGTGTTCACTACAATGAAGGAACATATCACCGAATGCAGCAGGATGAATGGTTTAGAATGGTATTATTGACAAAGCTGTCCTTCATGCACCTTCCAAGAGTGTTATTTACTATTATTATCTGTGTTATTTTCAATTTTTAAACATCCAAGTACTCCTAAATCCATCTTACCATCTTCTGTCACATGTGGCTGGAGCTGATCCGAGCTGGCATCGGGTGAGAAGCAGGGTATACTCTAGACAGGTTGACAGTTCTTAGGCCCCTGTCACAGTCCAGGTGAGACTGCAGGAAAGCTTGCCCATCTAGGAAAGTAGAGCAAGGTCCATCTGCATTCCAATGTCATTATCCAGAGCTGAGTGTGGAAGTAACCCGGGATCTCTGAGAAGTCAGTCATACTCAAGAGATTCCTCCAAGTATACCACATTCTCCTAGAGATAAAATAAAAAGGTATATGATAGGTATAAACATCACAAAATAAAACTGAAAACATATTTTTTAAATTGACATAGGTGCATGGGTCTAAATTTCACTATAAGGCAATGTCTGCTATAATCCTAAACAACTAAGCAGTGCACTGTACAGGATGCTTTGAGCATGGTCTGTATAGTGATTTGCTAGCAGTAGTAGCAGTATAGTAATATAATGTA